>CM035418.1:30728344-30950844 GCA_020310875.1 Ceratopteris richardii | reverse complement strand
GTATGTATGTATGTATGTATGTATGTATGTATGTATGTATGTATGTATGTATTTGTGTGTGTATGTATGTATGCATGCAAGTAAGTATGTATGTATGTATGTATTTATGTATATAATTAACTAAGTAAGTTAATTTGTATGTATTTAAGTATTACATATGTATGTACATAAGTTTGTATGTATGTATGTATGTATGTATGTATGTATGTATGTATGTATGTATGTATGTACGTATGTATGTATGTACATTTGTATGTATGTACATTTGTATGTATGTACATATGTATGTATGTATGTATGTATGTATGTATGTATGTATGTATGTATGTATGTATGTATGTATGTATGTATGTATGTATGTATGTATGTATCTACGTATGTATGTATGTATGTATGTATGTATGTATGTATGTATGTATGTATGTATGTATGTATGTATGTATGTATGTATGTATGTATGTATGTATGTATGTATGTATGTATGTATGTATGTATGTATGCATGTATGCATGTATGCATGTATGCATGTATGTATGTATGTATGTATGTATGTATGTATGTATGTATGTATGTATGTATGTATGTATGTATGTATGTATGTATGTATGTATGTATGTATGTGTGTGTGTGTATGTAAGTAAGTGAGTAAGTAAGTAAGTATGTATGTGTGGATTTAGACTAAAACTTGAAGTTTAGTGCATATAAGCTCTCCTAGCTATTATGAAGACAAAGCTACAAGGCAAACCACCCAATTGGACAAAGAGAAATTCCATGGATCTCAACCAAGTGAGTCCTTACTCCTTGAGGTTGTGTATGTCACGGTGAGCTTAATCATGCTCAAGACATGACGAAGCTCCTAAAAGTTTCACACATACTTAGCACTCAACTCTATTCCTTCCATAACACCCAAAGGAAGTGCTCAAATATTTTGCAACCACTAGTTCATCATAATGACAAACATGGAACAACCCATCTATATCTATTAGATCACGCAAGTTAAGGGAGAGTAGTCTATTACTTTGAAATACTTGCACACTAATATATATGATGGCTAGTTTTTTTGACATATTTCACTAGTCATGTGTGAACACAGTTAGGATTATCAGGGCACTTCTTTTGCTCTTTAGGAGGTAATGTGTATAAATGCCTATTATCCTAATGGGTCACTTATCTTTGTAAATTCACTTGGTAATACATTTAGTATTGTGTTGTTTTCCAAGCTTCATTTTCTTCTTTGTGTTGTTTGCATGCTTCATAGATCCTGGCAAACATGTACATAGGTTTCAATTCACCAATACAAGTAGCTCAAAGCGTGCTATAGGTCTTGCAAAGCTTGTTTGCATATTTTTGTTCAATTTCTTTAGAAACAACCATTTTTTTGCATCATGATATTTAGCCACTGGCCATGTCTAAGAGCAATGATGTATTTTGTATATTGGCTATTGAGGATAAGTTTAATGGTACCAATACCCATTGTGGGCATACATGATGTTTCATGTATCGGTAGGTAAAGAGCTATGGAATATTGTGTAGGGTGTTGAAAAATGTCCTATTACACCTACAAATATAGTGATTGAAGGTGATGCAAACGGTGTTGAAGATGATGAACTTCAACTTCTTGGTTGTGGAGTGGTTCTATTACACTATTGAAAAGAAAATTTGTTGGGATGATAGAATCTAGCAAAAAGGTAGATCATTGTCGATTTCCATTCCAAAATATTGAGAAATTATTTTGAATCAAAGAACCTTGATGATTTTCATTGGTTTTGTAGTTTTGTTCCAGGACGTAACATGCAATGTATGTATGTATGTATGTATGTATGTATGTATGTATGTATGTATGTATGTATGTATGTATGTATGTATGTATGTGTGTATGTATGTATGTATGTATGTATGTATGTATGTATGTATGTATGTATGTATGTATGTATGTATGTATGTATGTGTGTATGTATGTATGTATGTATATATGTATGTATGTATGTATGTATGTATGTATGTATGTATGTATGTATGTATGTATGTATGTATGTATGTATGTATGTATGTATGTATGTATGTATGTATGTATGTATGTATGTATGTATGTATGTATGTATGTATGTGTATGTATGTAAGTAAGTGAGTAAGCCAATAAGTATGTATGTATGGATTTAGACTAAACCTTTAAGTTTATTGCACATAAGCTCTCCTAGATATTATAAAGACAAAGTTACAAGGCAAACCACCCAATTGATCAAAGAGAAATTCCATGGATCTCAACCAAGTGAGTCCCTGAGGTTGTGTATGTCACAGTGAGCTTAATCATGGTCAAGATATGACCAAGTTCCTAAAAGTTTCACACCTACTTAGCGCTCAACTCTTTTCCTTCCATAACACCAAAGGAAGTGCTCAAATATTTTGCAATCACTAGTTCATCATAATGACAAACATGGAACAACCCATCTATTTCATGCAAATCTTGTGTCAAACATCTATTAGATCACGCAAGTTAAGGGAGAGTATTCTATTACTTTGAAATACTTGCACACTAATATATATGATGGCTAGTTTTTTTTACATATTTCACGAGTCATGTGTGAACACATTTAGGATTATTGGGGCACTTCTTTTCCTCTTTAGGAGGTAACTTGTATAAATGCCTATTATCTTAATGGGTCATTTATCTTTGTAGATTCACTTGGTAATACATGTTGTATTGTGTTGTTGTCCAAGCTTCCTTTTCTTCCTTGTGTTTTTTGCATGCTTCTATAGATCTTGACTCCAACAATTGGTATGAGAACAGGTCATCACTTTTTGTATGGTGGCATTAATACCCCTTTAGTTAGAGTCTTGAAATTGCATAGAAATTGGTGAGCATATTTAGGACAATTAGGACTTCATAAAAAAATTTGTTGTGTGGCATCAAAATTTTGATTTATGCTTTTTTTGAACCTCAAACCGCTATCATAGTGGTTGTACATACAGTTTTGTCCTTTTGTGCCAAACATGTGTATAGGTTTCTATTTGCCAATACAAGTAGCTCAAAGCCTGCTATAGGTCTAGCAAGCTTGTTTGCGTATTTTAGCTCAATTTTTTTAGAAGAAAAAAAAATTTTGCATCATGATATTTAGTCATTGGCCATGTCTAAGAGCAATGATGTATTATGTATCTTGGCTAGTGAGGATAAGTTGGATGGTACCAATACCCATTGTGGGCATACATGATGTTTCATGTATCGGTAGCAAAAGGTCTATGGAATATTGTGTAGGGTGTTGAAAAATGTCCTATTACACGTACAAATATAGTGATTGAAGGTGATGCAAATGGTGTTGAAGATGATGAATTTCAACTTCTTGGTTGTGGAGTGGTTCTATTGCACTATTTCAAAGCAAATTTGTTGGGATGGTAGAGATACAATGGGCACATGCATTGATATCTTTTTCTGTCAAACATGCCATTATTACTCATATTCATTCCCATAAGATAGGAAAAAATGCTTGGGATAATCTTACACATTATGCCAAGCAACAAAATGAGGCACATGTTGCTTACCTCCAAAAATGGTTGGAGAGTGATCATATAAATGAAGGAGATTCAATGGATAGTTTTTTGACAAAGATCAAAGATTTGAAAGAGTAATTGCTTTGTGCTGATGAAATCTTTCCAAATAGTTCACTTTTGTAGAATGTTAACGATCTTCCATTTTCATATTAGAGTTTTTCTTCTAATCTTAAATTGATGATGAAAGGCAATCTAAACGCCTTAAGCTTTCAGAAGTTAGTCTTTGCTTTGTTGCAAAAAATCAATATAGGCAAAGAAAATCAATTATGCATGTCATAGATCAAGATTTCTTTGCTAGTGAGAAGGGCAAAGGTCAATGGAGCTCATCTACTAGTAAGAAAAAATTTGATAATGTTGCACAAGCAAAGAAGAAAGACAAAGATGACAAGAAAATATACAAGTAGAAATATCTTTTCAAGTACTATAAGGCAAATAATCATGTCATAAAAAGTTATCCTAAATTGGTTGCAAAGGAGGAAAAGAAAAAAGAGGCTAGAATGGTTGTTGCATAAGCCTCTACACCAAAAATAGATTCTACTAATCTTGTTCAAAATCAAGAATGGCCATTTACTACTATTTTTAGTTATGTACCATCATCTTATGAGGAGTGTATATTTGTGGTAGGCTCATATGTTTGGTACTTTGATAGTGTCGCAAGCAAACATATTACCTTGTGGCGTAGTTTCTTCACTTCACTTGAGCTTGCTCCTACATGGAATATTATCACATGTGCTAGCAACTCCTCTTATCCTGTAATGGGAGTTGGAAGGGTCATTCTAATGATTGTTGATGGAATTTCTTTCACATTTTCAAATGTTTTATATGTGCCAAGGATCAAGAACAATCTATTATCAATTTAGCACTAGCCAAGATTGTCTTGGTTGTCAAATTTGTTGATGACAAATGTACAGTTCATGGACTCTTGATCAATGATGTTATCATTGGTTTTGAAATTTTATGTCATGCATTTAATAAGCTCATAGACTATGCACTAAACACATTCTAGTTATCCATGATGTTGTTTTTATGGAGGATGCAATTTATTTAGCTCTTAAGTTCATGTACCAAGGAGACATCAATTAGCTCAAAAGATGTGTATGATACGTTGCTACCTCACTTTATAGGTGGAAAATCAAGTACCAGTCCAAGTGAGGAGATTTCTCAACCTTTATAGGTTTAAAATGATGATGTAGATCATTCCACTTCTTATGCAGATTTACATGATGCACTTGTTGGTGAGATGGCTGGCATAGAAGAGGCAAAAACAATGCCTAAATGGATGTTGAAGACTTTGAGAGGTAGCAAATTAGATGCATCTTTTTCATCTCATACTCATTAAGGCTCTCATACTAATTCATTTACATCATATTGTTATGCAATGGTTGTCTCTAGACTTTGTGATGAGAATGAGTCTGTTTCTTTTGATGAATCAAAAATTTCAAAAAATTGGATGGCTACTATACAATCAGAATATGATGCTATCATGAAGAATGGTAATTTTTCTTTATATGATTTACCCCCAAGAAAAAAGGAAATTGGCACTAAATGGGTATTCAAGAAAAATGTAAGCTTATGGAACAATTGATAGGTATAGGCTTGTTCCCAAAGGGTATGCTCGAGAGAAAGGCATTGATTTTGATAAGGCTTTTGCTCCCATGTATTGAATGACTATTTTTCATAGCATCTGTGCACTTGGAACTCATGATCGTGCTATGGGAAACCTTATCGATTCTTATAACGTGGATGATCCTACACATGCTCTATTCCAAGTCCATGAAAAAGAAATTGATTATGAATGAGCTAGGGTTCCTAGATGTAAGTCAACAAAGACCATATATTTTAAGGTTCTTGAGGACTTTAGGAGATACCAAGTGGAGGAACAAAAAATACTTTTTGCAATGCCCAAGAGAGGAAAGAAACAAGGAGAGAGTTATGATAATAAAGATCACACAAAAGTGGTCATAACAGTAGAGGACAACAAAGAACAATGGTCTAATATTGATGATGATCTGTCAAGCTTGAAGGAAGATCTCATACATCTCTTATGAGAGTATCAAGACATCTCGCTTAGACACATAGGGATTTGATCCTGATATCTATGTCCATGACATACTGATAGTTTTCGATGCTCGACCATCTAAACAAAGGTTGTATACTTATAATGAAACTTACTTTGCAAATATTAAGGAAAATTTTGAAAATTTGCTAGCTACGAGTTTCATTTAATTATATGAAATCAAGCACATAGAGTGGGCCTTGACCATAATGATTGTCCCCCTAGTAATATGGCAACTACAAGTTTGCACCAACCTAAAAAAGTTCAATGCAGACACTATTGAAGACAACTATCCCTTACCCATTGCAAACCATTTACTAGAAAGGGCAGTTAAACAAGAAGTATATAGTTTTCTTGTTCAATTGTTAGGTTATAATCAAGTGCCCCTTGTTCAGACTGGCTTTGCAACTAAATGGGGCATATTTTGTTTTTGGATGATGCCATTTGGACTAAGCAAACCCTAGCCACATTTCAAACACCCATGTACCATATCTTCAAGGATTTTCATAGGAAATGCCTAGAAGTCTATCGAAATGACTTATGTGCATGTTATGATGAAAGAAAGGAATATGTTCTAGACCTCAATAGGATTCTTTATAAATGCAACTTGTATAAAGTGTGCTTAAATCTTGAAAAGTTTGTTTTTATGGTTCACGAAGGTAAATTCCTTCGTCACACAGATAGTTGAAGATAAATTAGGACCAATTGCAAAGCTCCCTAGACCATGGAATGCAAAAGAATTCCAAGATTTTATGGGACATTTTGGTTACTACAGAAAAATGCTAAGCCAATGTATGGGCACTTGAAAATTTTCTAGGGGACAAAAGAGTGTGAGAATTCTTATTTTGTATAACAATATGACTACAATAAAATCAATTAGGTATCTAACTAGATCCCACACTAGGGAGAGAGATGCACATATCCACCCAATGAACCCCTCCAATATCTAGCTCCAAGACCAAGGGGGAAACAAAACCACAAGGAAGCATGTCTACCTTCCATTACATGGGTCCCTAAGGTGATCACATGCTTTCCAAAATTAGGAAATCACGTGTAGTTATACAACATCCCCCCCTTAAAAGCATTTTTTTCCTCTAAAATGAGTAGAGATATATACCTTGTGGTATTTCCCAATGCCCCATAATTATTCTCATTGATCATGGTCTTCATCTCTCTAATTCTCCTATTTATTTAGAAGGGGAAACTTATCCCAATTAAATCTCAAAAAGAGGAGACTCTATGTGTAGTCTACTCTCTACTTGATTTATTCAAAACCTCAACTGTTTTTGCACATGAAAAGTTGAATCAAGTGCAAAATATGGAAAGAATGAAAATGGTGGAACAGAATATCCTTGCCTATTTCACAATTTTTAGCTATATGAAAATCGGGCCTCCATGGCATAAACATGTGAATTATGTGGATCCAAAGTGTCTCTAGTTGGATTTCTCTCTTTTTCAATCTCTATTTTTGCATGAACCAAGAAAAATAGATGTATATCTCTTAAGGCCTTCTTATTCTTGTCATTGACTTCAAAATTGTGTCAAATGATCAATTATGTCAATCCTTGTTTTGGTGTTATCTTCTTACTTTATATCTCATGGATGTGCAGAATAGGTTCCACCCAAAAAAAGGCCATTTTTCTTAAACCAAGTCTCTTTCCCTCGTAAAACCTTGTGATAGACTCAAGAACCCATCAAGATGGTTAAGGACTACTAAACATCCCATCAAGACGGGTTAAGGACTATGAAATAAGTAATCAGCTCTAACAATTTTCACAAGTGCAATGGACCTACTTATGCATCCCATCAAGATGGTTAAGGACTATTAAACAAGTAATCAGCTATAATAGTCTTCACCTTCTCATCGAGGAAAACATTTAGGGGTGGTCCCCATAGATTAGGCATCCTCTTTGTCGAATAACCCTTGACTGACATATCGCTCAAGATCTGCATCTTTCGCATTTTTTTCAATAAGTGCATCTAAAGTTGCATTCATAGGGCCACCCTACAAGGCTCCGCATCAGACACAAGTGCATGAAACCCATGCATTCCATTAAGTAGTCCCTTTATGAATACTTCCACAATCTAGTTCTAATAATTTTTCCTTTTACTTTTAAGTCATGGCAATAGATTTAGTCCTTTTTATTTACCACAACATGCACAACCCTTTAATCTAGATTCAATTTACTTTATTTTTTCCATCATGTTGATATATTTAGGTAGTAATGTGTGTGAACACACTAGGATTGCGAGGCATTTTTTCCCCTCTTTAGGAGGTTTTTTTCCCATGGCTTGTATATACACCGATAGCCCTAACGGGTTACTTATCTTTGTACATTCTAGTGGTAATACAATTAGTATTGTATGTTGTGCTCCAAGCTTCTTCTTCTTCTTCCTTGTGTTTTTCGTGTGCTTCTGCAGACATCTAACTCCAACAATTGGTATCAGAGTAGGCCCCACTTCATCTAGGGCATCATCAACACTCCTCGAGTCGTAGTCTCATAATCACATGAAATTTGGTGAGCGTACTCAAGTTGATTAGGAGATCAAAATGGCTTTGCTTTTTGGTGCCGAAATTGTGATCTGAGCTTGTTTTGACCTTTGAATGCACTATCATAGTGCTTATGCAGGATATTTTGTCTTTTTGTGCCAAATATATATACAAGTTTTGGTTTGCTCATATAAGCATCTCAAACTGTGCTATAGGTCTAGTAGAACTTGTTAGGGTAGTTTTGTTCAACTTTTTCAGATAGAGTCATTTTTCTACATCAGGATATTTTAGTCAGTGGCCATGGCTTTAAGCAATGTATTCAGTATGTTGGCTGTTGAGGATAAGTTGGACAGTACCAATTACCCACTGTGGGCTTATATGTTGTGACATGTATTGGTTGCAAAAGGATTGTGGAACATTTTGTAGGGTGTTGAAAAACGCTACTACACCTGCAAATACAGGTATTGAAGCTGATGTAGATGGCATTGAAGATATTGATATTCTTCATATTCTTGTTCGTGTTGTAGTTTTTGCTGCACCTACTATAGAGAAATTTTGTTGGGATGGTAGAGATGCTCAGGCACATGCATTGATAGCCTTGTCTGTCAAACATGCCATTATTCCTCACATTTGCTCTTGTAGGATAGTTAAGGATGCTTGGGATACACTTACTACATTGTACTAGGCTAGGAATGAGGCTCGTGTTGCTTACTTTCAAAAACAGTTGGAGAGTGAGCATATGAATGAAGGTGGTTCTATGGAAAATTTTCCAACAAAGATCAAAGACTTGAAGGAATAGTTGATTCTACTGATGAAGTTATACCAGATAGCTCACTTGTGTAGACCGTTTTGAATGGTCTTCCTGATTCATATCAGAGTTTTGCTTCTACTCTTCATTTGATGACGAAAGGCAATCCAAATGACTTGTCATTTGAGGAGTTAGTCTTTGCTCTATTGCAAGAAGATCAGTCTAGGTAGAACAGGTGCATTATGCATGTTGTAAATCGAGCTTTCCTGGCTAGTTAGAAGGGCAAAGGCAAATGGAGCTCATCTCTTGATAAGCAGAAATCTACAAATGTTGCACATTTGAAGAAGGAAGACAAAGATTAGAAGAAATCAGAAAAGCACAAACTCTTTTGTAAATACTCAAACATAGTTGATGAAGGTGATGTAAATGGCATTGAAGATAATGATATTCTTCATGTTCCTGTTCGTGTTGCAATTCTTGCTACACCTACTGTAGAGCAAATTCATTGGGATGGCAGAGATGCACATGCAGATGCATTGATAGCCTTGTATGTCAAACGCTAAGGATGCTTGGGACACACTTACTTGTTGGTGCAAGACAACCATCAATTGATGGTTTAGATAGAGTTGTGAAGTAAAAGGATGAAGCAAAGTCCAATATGTGAATCTTGAAGTTAGTGCATGATCAGAGAATGAAGTCTTGTATATACATGTACACTAGACTTGTAATTAACTCACTTATACCTTTGTTATGGTTAGAGTTTGGACATATGTGTCTATATATACAAGTAAAATGTTGGGGCATGATAGTGAGAGTATGAGAGATGATGAATGACAAGTTGTAAGAGTCAGTAGACACTTTTAAAAGTGAAGAGAATATCTCTCATCAAACAAATGTAATGTTTTCTAAATAGAAGAAAAAGTTACACCCGATATTTTGCTCAGTGCTCCTTTTGTGTTTATCCTTTTGTGAAATGCTTTTGCACAAGTCTAATTTTGTATTTGAGTGACCTCTGTACAAATTTTCAGATCCTAACTGTGATCAGGCTAAGAGAATTGAGAGTAGAAACATTTACATGTGTAAATGTGAAGAAGAGAAGACTATAGAAGGTGCAAATTCAATGGTAATGTTTTGGTCAGTTCTCCTTCTACATTGTAAAGCTTTGAGCAAGCAAGCACTCATTCCTTAAGTTGGAAGGTAAGCTATCTATGTCTAATAACATTTGAATATACGGGTTCTAGTTTAAGAGAAGCATGCATTAGAAGGTGCAGGTGTCAAAGTTGATTGTAGAAAAGTACAATTTTAGACATAGGTGAATTGTTTGGAGTAAATCTCAAGATTTACAAAATCTTTTGAGAATTTTTGACTTGGAGAAGGTGCACAACCTTTATGCAACACTTTGTACAAAGTTTCATTAAAACTTTACACATTTGGTCAGCCAATGAATGAGTTAAGTGCAGCAGAGTTTTCTGTGTAATGACTTTATTCACAGTTAGATAAAATCTTGATGATTTGATATTGGTCCTCTAAAATTGGTCAAGGTTTTAAGTTATTCTTCATATAGAGGTGCTCTAACATCAAGGATAGCTTATTTTTTTAGAGATTAACACTCTCCATCAGTGGTATCAGCGCAGGAGTTATCAAAATTGAAGAAAGGAGGACCCCGATTGTTGCAGCTATACAGAAATCAACCTTTGAAGATTCAAAAGGTGAAAGTTTTAAGTGAAAGCTAGAGAAGGAGGTTTGAATCTATCAAGAAGATCAAAAGGAACTTCATTCAAAGTAAAGATACATCTATTATTCAAAAAGCTTGAAGAATTTAATACACATGTGAAGAATGGAGATTCTCTTCAGATAGAGAAATTGGATAGAGAAAACTATTCACCTTGGTCAATGAGGTTGGAAGCTCATCTCATGAGCAAAGACCTGATAGGTTATATCACAGGTGAAGAAGAAAAACCAGAATTCAGAGATCCTAGTGTTCAAACTAGGGATGAACTCTCAGATTTGAAGACATGGATCAAGAAGGATGCTCAAGCAAGGAGCATTATCTACATGGGAGTCAATGACTACTTGCTACCTCATATTAGAGGACTTGAAAGTGCAAGTGACATATGGAATGCCTTGGAGGAGCATTTCCAAAATACTAAAAAGTCAAAGAAGGCGTCTTTGTGGGCAAAGTTTACCACATTCAAGAAGAAGGCTTGTCAATCTACTTTAGATTATGTAGCAAGGATGAAGGACGTTGCAAATGCATTAGGAGTAGTTGATGAAGATATTGAAGAGGAAAAGTTGTTAAGGCAAAACCTCACAGGTTTGAGAGGAGATGAGAAATGGAAGCCATTCTTTTGTCTATTGAATTGTCACTAGATCATCTTACTCCTTATTTGAATCAGTTGCTAAGACATATGCTAACTTTTGAGCAGGATGTCAAAGCTGATGTTGATAAGAGTACAGTTCAAGGTATGTATTCAAAGGACAAGAAAAAGTTTAACAAAGGCAAGCAACAATTGAATGAAGAAGAAGGTACAACTAGCCGAGCTAACTTCCTAAGAGGAAGAGGTGGTTACAAAGGAAGAGGTAGAGGCAGAAGCAATAAAGATGGAGTCAAAGCTTGCTAGATTTGTGGTAAGGCAAATCATTTAGCTCATGAATGTTGGCATAATAATCAAAATGGTGGAGGATATAATCTGAATTCAAGAGGAAGAGGTAATAGAAATCAGAGAGGTAACTTCAGAGGTAGAGGTAGTAGAGGTTATTTTGGAAGAAATGCAGGTAGAGGTTTCCAAAGTCAATCCTACAACAATACCTACTACAATTATGCTTCAGATCAAAAGGATGATTCAACCTTAATTATGAATGTTGTTGGAGTTAGACGTCTGCGGAAGCACGCGAACAGCACAAGGAAGAAGAAGAAGCTTGGAGCACAACACACAATACTGAATGTATTACTAGAGAATGTACAAAGATAAGTAGCCCATTAGGGCAATAGGCGTATATACAAGCCGAGGGAAAAAAACCTCCTAAAGAGGGAAAAAAGTGCCCCGGCGGTCCTAGTGTGTTCACACACATCACTACCTAAATATATCAACAAATCCCCCCTGGGAGTGATGCGGTGAACAAGGAGCTGGCACTCATGTATAAGAAAGTGCCAAGCTATGTGGAAATCACTCCACAAAAGGAAGTAAGCCCAAAGCTTTGCGGAAAGCTTCAAACTTCTCCCTAGGCAGAGCCTTCGTGAAAATGTCTGCAATGTTCTCCTGCGTGGGCACATATGCCAAGCTGATCTCCCTAGCAGAGAACCTCTCCCTGACATAGTGATAATGCACCTCAATGTGCTTAGTGCGAGCATGGAACACAGGGTTCCTCGCAACTGCCAATGCACTCTGACTGTCAGTGAAGATGGTGGTGGCAGAAGATTGGCCAACACCCAAATCAGCCATAAGGCGTCTGAGCCACACACACTCAACAGTCGCTGTGAAAGCTGCCCTATACTCACCCTCACAACTGGAAGTGGCCATAGTAGGCTGCTTCTTCCTCAACCAAGATATACATGAGCTACCAAGCATGAAGCAAAAACCACTGGTGGACACACGAGTGTCATAGCAACCAGCCCAATCTGAGTCAGAAAAAGCATGCAAATCTGGCGATAGTGATCCCCCCTTGGGATAAAACAACCAAAGTAGGCGAGTACCACTCAAGTAGCGAAAGATGCACTTGACCGTCTTCCAATGCATGACTCCTGGGAAATGCATAAACCTGCTCATCTGTGAGACAGCAAACTGAATATCTGGCCGAGTAATGCATAAATAAATCAAGCATCCAATAGCCTGCTGATAGAGAACAGCATCAAATGCATCTCCAGCATCATGAAGACTCAATCATAAACCTGTCTCCATAGGAGTAGCAATAGGCTTACAGTCTTCAAGGCCAAAACGCTGCAATAATGTGTCAATATATTTCGTTTGACACAAAGCCATTCCACCATCAACTTGCATAAACTGAATGCCCAAATAGTGATGCAAGTGCCCCAAATCAGACATCTCAAATGAGGCATGCAAATCAGCCTTGAAATCAGCAATATGCTTCTCAATAAGACCAGTGAGCAGCATGTCGTCAACATAGACAACAATGATCAGAAGCACATCATTAGCACGCTTAACATATAAGGTGCTTTCAATTGGACTGTTCTCAAAACCATGTGCAACCAGATAGGCATGTATCTTCTCATACCAAGCACGTGATGCTTGCTTTAAACCATATAATGCCTTCTTTAACTTGCACACCTAGTTTTCATGCCCTTTCTGCACAAAGCCACGGGGCTGAAAAACATACACTTCTTCATGCAAGTCACCATTTAGAAATGTTGTTTTAATGTCCAACTGATGTACATTCCAACCATGATGGGCTGCAAGTGCACAAATGCTCCAAACAGTAGTCATACGACATGTAGGTGGAAAGGTCTCATCAAAATCAATGCCTCTTTCCTGTGCATAACCCTTTGCAACAAGCCTAGCCTTATACCTGTCAACTGTACCATCAGGTTTACGCTTCAGCTTGTATACCCACTTAGTGCCAATGGCCTTCTTGCCTGGAGGCAAGTCACATAAAGACCATGTACCATTGTTCATTATAGCATCATATTCAGATTGCATAGCAGCCATCCAATTTTCTGAATTCTGTGCTTCATCAAAAGAAACAGGCTCATTCTCATCACAGAGACTAGACGCAGCCATAGCATAGCAATCTGATGCAAAGGAGGCACTATGAGAGCCTGAACGAGTACGATATGACAAAGGTGCATCTAATTTGCTATCACGCAAAGTCTACACCAGCCATTTTGGCATAGTTTTTGCCTGCTCAATATCAGCTCTCTCATCAACAAGTGCATCATGTAAATCTGCATCAGAAATGGAATGATCTACATCATCATATGAAACCTGCAAAGGCTGAGAAGTTGCCTCATTAGGACCAGCACTAGACTGCCCACCTGTAAAAAGAGGCATCAAAGTATCATACATGTCTTTGGAGCTAACAGATGTCTCCTTAGTACATGAAAGCAATGGCTGAACAGCATCTTCCACAAATACAACATCACGGATAACCAGAATGCGTTTAGTCTGTGGATGATACAGACGATAGCCTTTACTTTCAGAACTGTACCCAACAAAAATACATTTTACTGCCTTATCATCCAATTTTCTGTGATGTTTTTTAGGCACTAGTGCATATGTCAAACAACCAAAAACACGCAGATGAGCAACAGATGGCTTGCGGTCATGCCAAGCCTCATATAGAGTGATAGATTGCAGTGCTTTAGTGGGACACATGTTCAGTACATATGCTGCACACATGACAGCCTCAAGCCAGAAACTATGTGGTAAAGCCTGACTCTTGACCATGCACCTCGCCATCTCCATGAGTGACCTGTTCTTTCGTTCAGCAACTCCATTTTGTTGAGGTGTATACGGCACTGTACACTGGTGTTTTATCCCACATTCAGCTAGAAATGCATTAAAATCTGAAGACATATATTCCCCCCCTCGATCAGAACGGAGGGTGCCCATTTTACATGGTGACAGATTTTCAATCAAAACCAAAAACTGTTTGAAGCACATGAACACTTCAGACTTTGCTTTGAGTGGATATACCCATGCATGCCTAGAAAAATCATCAATGAAAGTCACGAAGTAAAGGTAATTTCCAAAAGAGGGTGTCTGCATAGGACCACAGACATCACTATGTACAAACTGCAATTTCTACGTAGCCCGAACTGAACCATCTTTTGGAAAGGAGGAATGCTGCATTTTGCCCAAAATACAGCCTTCACAAACATGTTTTCTAGGTGCCTCAAGTTTGGCCAAAGAGGACACCATTTCAGATTTCTGCAGGCGTAGCAAACTAGCAAAATTCATATGACCAAAGCGTGCATGCCAAAGCTTTGCATCTGACTTAGCCTGAGAATCATTTACTGCACATGCCAAATCATTTACAGATCTTTCATAGTCTATGAGCTTATACAGCCCACGACATAAAATGCCAGAAGCAATAATCACATCGCCATTTGACAGGTCATGAACTGTACACCTGTCATCAACAAATTTCACAACCAAGCCAATCTTGGCTAATGCAGAAACTGATAACAGGTTCTTTTTGATCCCTGGCACAAATAAAGCATCTGACAAAGTGAAAGAACTACCATCAGTTGTAGTCAGAATGATCTTACCAACTCCCATAACAGGATATGAGGAGTTGTTGGCACATGTAACAGTATTCCCTGTAGGGGTAGGCTCGAGTGAAGAGAAGAAACTGCGCTGTGAGGTAATATGTTTGGTTGCCCCACTGTCAAAATACCAAACATCTGAGTCTACTGCAGACATGCACTGATCATGAGAAGATGGGTCAAAACTCCAAACAGTAGTAAACGCCCATTCTTCTTCCTGCACAAGATTTGCAAACTCTGTTTTTGGTGTAGAGGCCTCTGCAACAACCATTCCAGCCTCTTTCTTCTTTGCCTCTTTAGCAACCAGTTTTGGACAGTTCTTTATGATATGATCATTTCCTTTACAGTACTTGCAAAACAATTTCTGCTTTTCTGATTTCTTCTCATCTTTATCCTGGTTCTTCGATTGTGCAGCATTTGCATATTTCTGCTTACTAGTAGAAGAGCCTCATTTTCCTTTGCCCTTCTGACTAGCCAAGAAAGCTTGATCTGCAACTCGCATAATGGACCTGTTCTGCCTGGACTGATCTTCCTGCAACAAAACAGAGACTAACTCCTCAAATGATAAGGCATTTGGATTGCCTTTCATCATCAACCGAAGAGTAGAAGAAAAACTTTGATATGAGTCAGGAAGATCATTCAGAACGATCTGCACAAGTGAGCTATCTGGTATAACCTCATCAGCAGAAATCAACTGTTCCTTCAAATCTTTGATCTTCGTTAGGAAACTGTCCATAGAATCACCTTCATTCATGTGCTCACTCTCCAACTATTTTCGGAGGTAAGCAACACGAGCCTCATTCCTAGCTTGCTACAATGTGGTAAGTGTATCCCAAGCATCCTTTGCTGTTCTGCAAGAGTGAGGAATAATGGCACGTTTGACAGACAAAGCTATCAATGCATGTGCATGGGCATCTCTGCCATCCCAGCGAATCTGCTTTGTAGTAGGTGCAACAGAAACAGCAACACGAACAGGAATCTGCACAATATCATCTTCGACACCATCTTCATCAGCTCCAGCACCTCCAGCACCTGTATTTGCAGTACCTGTAGTTGCAGGTGTAACAGGACGTCTTTCAACACCCTGCACAATGTTCCATAGTCCTTTTGCAACCAATACATGTCGCATCATATAAGCCCATAATGGGTAGTTGGTACCATCCAACTTATCCTCAACAGCCAACATACGGAATACATCACTACTTTCAGCCATGGCCGGTGACTAAAATACCTTGATGCAGAAAATTGACTGTATCTCAAAAAGTTGAACAGAACTGCCCAGACGAGTTCTGCTAGTTGTAGCAGACTTCGAGACGCTTAAACTGGCAAACAAAAACTAGTATATACCTTTGGCACAAAAAGATGAAATAGCTTGCACAAGCGCTACGATAGTGCGTTTGGAGGCCGAAACGAGCTCAGATCGCGATTTCGGCACCACACAGCGAAGCTGTTTTGATCTCTGAAACACCCTGAGTATGCTCACCAAATTTCATGCGAATCCGAGACTGCAAACGGAGGAGTGTCGACGGCACCCTAGATGAAGTTACGACCTGCTCTGATACCAATTGTTGGAGTTAGACGTCTGCGGAAGCACGCGAACAGCACAAGGAAGAAGAAGAAGCTTGGAGCACAACACACAATATTGAATGTATTACTAGAGAATGTACAAAGATAAGTAGCCCATTAGGGCAATAGGCGTATATACAAGCCGAGGGAAAAAAACCTCCTAAAGAGGGAAAAAAGTGCCCCGGCGGTCCTAGTGTGTTCACACACATCACTACCTAAATATATCAACAAATGCAACTTGTGAAAGACAAAGTGAAGATCAAAGAGTCTTCTACATAGACTTAGGGTGTAGCAATCACCTGAGTGGCAACATGGCTTTGATGACTCATTTGGAGAATAAAGTAAGTAATCATGTGGTGCAAACAGGTGATAACACAAAGCACAATGTGAAATCAATTGGATCAGTGAAGGCTAAGGATGGGAGCACTCTTCTGAGTAAGGTTTTGTATGTTCCTACAATTCCAAAGAATCTGATAAGTGTAGGGCAAATTGTTGAGAAAGGTTATGAAGTAAGGTTTACTAATGATGGAGTTTTTGTGGAAGACTCTAGCAATGGGTATAAACAAATTGTTTCAGGAAAGAAAGAAGGAAGGCTATTCACATTGAATATTCAAGGTAATGTTGGTCATGCCTTGTTTACTTATGGACAACATAAGATCTCTGAGTTAGATCTTTGGCATAAAAGACTTGGACATTCCAATGAAAGAGGCATTAAGGATATGGTTAATAATTGTTCAGTTCTTGGATTACCTAATGTTGCAGGCCAACATATGACATACAGATGTAAGGCATGTCAAGTAGGTAAGGCTCATAAGCAATCATATAATAAGCATGGTTTCATGTATTCAGAGAAGCTTGAGTTGGTACACACAGATGTGTGGGGATCATCAAAGGACTTTAGCATTAATGGTTCAAGATATTATGTGATTTATGTTGATGATGCTACCAGGTGGATCACTATATATGTGATCAGAGATAAATCAGAGGTGTTCAATATATCTAAACATTATCATGTGTATGCAAAGAGAATCACAGGTCAAAAATTGAAGAGACTAAGGTCAGATGGAGGGGGAGAGTATTTCTCTAATGAGTTCAGTGAATACTTGTGAAATGCAGGTATAAAAAGGGAAGTTACTTGTAGGTACTCTCCTCAACAAAATGGTGTAGCAGAAAGGAGAAATAGAACTCTTCTTGAGTTTGCAAGGTCAATGATGAAAGAAAAGAGTTGCCCCAATTATTTGTGGGTTGAGACTGTAAATACAGCCACATAATTGGTTAATGGGTTACCATGTAAAGCTTTGTAGGGTATGACACCATATGAAGCTTGGTGGGGTAAGAGGCCTACCTTAGATCATTGCAAAGTGTTTGGATGTTTTGCTTATGCATATGTGCCATCACAATTGAGGCATAAATTGGAACCTAAAGCTAAAAAGCATGTGCCCATTGGTTATGATGATAAGAAGATGGGTTATAGGTTGTGGAGTCCATCTACAAAGCAATTTCTTGTATCAAAGGATGTTACATTTGATGAGCAAGGTACTTGGTATGCAGGTAGAATCAATATTCATGCAGGTGATGAAGAAGTTTTGAATCAGAAGAAAGGTAAATCAAAGGTTCAAATATTTGATGAAGAAGAGAATAATGAAGCACAAGTTGAAGTTGAAGAAGTGCCAAGGCTTGATCCAGAATGTGATGAACCAAAAACTTCAAGAAGTAGAGAATCCAGAAGGTCATCAAGACACAAATGGAAACCTACAAGGTATGGCTATGATACTTCATTTCTAACCACTAAAGATTATGCTTATATGGTGAAAGCAAAAGAAGACCCTTCTACATATGAAGAGGCAAAAGGTAAGGAAAATTGGGAGAAAGCTATGGAGGAAGAGTATAATGCTTTAATGGAGAATTATACATGGGATTTGGTTCTCAAACCACATAGTCAGAAGATCATTGGATGCAAATGGGTCTATAAAACAAAGAGGTATGCAGATGGAAGTGTGTCTAGGTATAAAGCTAGACTTGTTGTGAAAGGGTATGCTCATACATATGGGATAGATTTATGATGAGACTTATAGTCCTGTGGCAAAAGTGACAACTATAAGGACTCTCATAGCTATTGCTACATGTAAAGGTTGGAAGATATGTCAATTAGATGTGAAGAATGCTTTTCTAAATGGTTACATTTCAGATGATGTTTTCATGGAACAACCAGAAGGGTTCAAAGATACAAGGTATCTAGAGTATGTATGTAAGCTCAAGAGAGCTTTGTATGGTTTGAAGCACGCCCCAAGGGCATGGAATTATAGACTTGTGAAGTTCTTGAAAGAACTTGATTTCCAAGTGTCAAAGGCAGATAGTAGCTTACTTGTTAAAGCAAGTGATGTTGGGTTCATTTACATGTGCATATATGTTGATGACATAAATTCTTACAGGAACAGATGAGGAGGGCATACAAAGTCTCAAGAAGCAAATGGAGAAAGAGTTCAAGATTAGTGACTTGGGAGACTTGTCATATTTCTTGGGCATGGAGATTTCATATACCCAACATGGAGTATATGTAACTCAAGAAAGGTATTTGAAGAACTTGCTAATCAAGTCTAAAATGTAAGATTGCAGGGTAGCACCTACTCCAATGGAGGTGAATCACAAATTGATCAGACATGGAGGAGAAGAATTCAAGGACATGAAGCTATATCAAAGTCTGGTTGGTAGTTTAATATATGCTACATTAACTAGGCCTGATTTGTCATATGTAGTTGGAGTGTTGTCTCAATTCATGCATTGTCCTAGGAGAGAACATTGGGTTGCGGGACAAAGAGTGTTAAGATATATTAACGGTACACTCAAAGAAGGTTTGTATTATGGTTTCACATCAGATAGAAACATCAAGATATATAGTGATACAGATTTGGCAGGTAATCCTGATCCTATGGGTATCTATGTTATGTGGGACATAAGCTAATCTCTTGGTGTTCTAAGAAGCAACACACAGTTGCTTTGTCATCTATAGAAGCAGAGTATAAAGGAATGGTTGAAGCTGCAAAGGAATTCATGTGGTTGAAGACTCTCATGAAGAGTTTTTATATCATTCAAAGTACACCCACTATTCATGGAGATAACATGAGTTTATTGTATCTAGCTGCTAACCCTGTTTTTCATGCCAGGACTAAACACATTGAGATTCAGTATCACTTCTTGATAGAGAAGGTGATTGATAAGGAGATTGAATTCATACATACTTCAACAAAAGATCAGATTGCAGACATGCTAACCAAAAGCTTGGATGGACCAAAGCTACAAAGATTCAAGGACATGGTAGGTATAAAGAAGAAAGAGAAAACCACAATTCATGATTGAGGGGGAGTTGTTGGTGCAGGAAAACCATCAATTGATGGTTTAGACAAAGTTTTGAAAAGTAAAAAGTCAGGGCATGATAGTGAGAGTATGAGAGATGATGAATGACAAATTGTAAGAGTCGTTAGACACTTTTAGAAGTGAAGAGAATATCTCTCATCAAACAGATGTAATGTTTTCTGAATAGAAGAAAAGTTGCACCCGATATTTTGCTCAATGCTCCTTCTATGTTTATCCTTTTGTGAAATTCTTTTGTACAAGACTAAGTTTATAGTTGAGTGACCTATGTACAAATTTTCAGATCCTAATTGTGATCAGGCTAAGAGAATTGAGAGTAGGAACATTTACATGTGTAAATGTGAAGAAGAGAAGACTGCAGCAGGTGCAAATTTGATGGTAATGTTTTGGTCAGTTCTCCTTACATAGTGTAAAGTTTTGAGCAAGCAATCACTCACTCTTTAATTTGGAAGGTAAGCTACCTATGGCTAAAAGCATTTGAATAAACGGGTTCTAATTTAAGAGAACCATGCATTAGAGGGTGCAGGTGTCAAAGTCAATTGTAGAAAAGTACAGTTTTAGACATAGGTTAATTGTTTGGAGTAAATCTCAAGATTTACTAAACAATTTGGAGAATTTTTAACTTGGAGAAGGTGCAGAACCTTTAGACAACACTTTATACAAATTTTCATTAGAAACTTTATACATTTGGTCAGCCAATGAATGAGTTAAGTGTAGCAGATTTTTTTGTGTAATGCCTTTATTCACAGTTAGATAAAATCTTGATGATTTGATATTGGTCCTCTAAAATTGGTCAAGGTTTTGAGTTATTCTTGATATAGAGGTTCTCTAACATCAAGGATAGCTTATTCTTTTGGAGATTAACTCTCTCCATCATTACCACTTTGTACCAAGCAAGGAATGAGGCTCATGTTGCTTACATCCAAAAACAGTTAGAGAGTGAGCACATGAATGAAGGTGATTCTATGGATAGTTTTCTGACAAAGATCAAAGATTTGAAAGGATAGTTGATATCTGCTAATGAAGTCTTGCCTAACAGTTCATGTGCAGACTGTTTTGAATGGTCTTCCCGATTCATTGCAGAGTTTTGCTTCTACTCTTCATTTGATGATGAAAGGCAATCCAAATGCCTTGACATCTGAGGAGTTAGTCTCTATTCTATTGCAAGAAGATGAGTCTAGGCA
The DNA here is from genome assembly GCA_020310875.1 of Ceratopteris richardii. NCBI lineage: Eukaryota > Viridiplantae > Streptophyta > Polypodiopsida > Polypodiales > Pteridaceae > Ceratopteris > Ceratopteris richardii. The sequence goes on along the minus strand of CM035418.1, from coordinate 30,929,658 downwards.
GAACAGGTCCGTTATGTGTGTTGCATATCAAGCTTTCCCGACTAGTCAAAAGGGCAAAGGTAAATGGAGCTCTTCTACTTGTAAGCAAAAATCTGCTAATTGTGCACAATCAAAGAAGGATGATAGAGACGAGAAAATAGAAAAGAAGAAATTGTTTTACAAGTATTATAAAGAAAATGATCATGTCATAAAGAGTTTTCCAAAACTGGCTGCAAAAGAGTCAAAGAAGAAAGAGGTTGGAATGGTTGTTGTAGAGGCCTATACACCAAAAATAGAGTATACTAATCTTGTGCAAAATGAAGAATGGGTGTTTACTACTGTTTGTAGTTTTGACTTATATGTTTGATACTTTGATAGTGGGGAAACGAAACATATTACCTCGCAATGTAGTTTCTTCACTTCACTTGAGCCTACCCCTACAAGGAATACTATCACATGCACCAACAGCTCCTCTTATCCTATCATGGGAGTTGGTAAGATCATTCTGACTACAGCTAGTGGTAGTTCTTTTACATTGTCGGATGCTTTATTTGTGCTAGGGATCAAGAAGAATCTATTATCAATTTCAGCTTTAGCCAAGATTGCCTTGGTTGTGAAATTTGTTGATGAAAGATGTATAGTTCATGATCTATCAAATGGTGATGTCATTATTGCTTCTCGCATTTTATATCGTAGGTTGTATAAGCTCATAGACTATGAAAGATCTGTGAATGATTTAGTATGTGCAGTACGTGATTCTCAAGCTATGTTAGATGCAAAGCTTTGGCATGCACACTTTGGTCATCTGAATTTTGCTAGTTTGCTATGCCAGTAGAAATCTAAAGTGGTGTCCTCTATGCCCAAACTCGAGGCACCCAATAAACATGTTTATGAAGGCTTTATTTTGGGCAAAATGCAGCGTTCATCATTCCCAAAAGATGGTTCAGAGAGCTACTCAAAAATTACAGCTTGTTCACAGTGATGTCTATGGTCTTATGCAGACACCTTCTTTTGGGAAATATCTTTACTTCATGACTTTCATCGATGATTTTTGAAGCATGCATGGGTATATCCATTGAAAGCAAAGTCTAAAGTGTTTATGTGCTTCAAATAGTTTTTGGTTTTGGCTAAAAATATGTCAACATATAAAATGGGCACCCTCCTTTTTTATCAATTGGGGGAATATATGTCTTCTGAATTCAATGCATTTGTGGTTGAACATGGGATAAAACATCAATGTACAGTGCCATATGCACCTCAATAGAATGGAGTTGCTGAACGAAAGAATAGGTCACTCATGGAGATGGTGAGGTGTATGATCAAGAGTCAAGCTTTACCACATAGTTTCTGGCTTGAGGCTATCATGTGTGGAGCATATGTACTTAACAAGTGTCCCACTAAATCATTGCATTATATCACTCCATATGAGGCTTTGGCATGATCGCAAGCCATCTTTTGCTCACCTATGTCTTTTTTATTGTCTAGCATATGCATTAGTGCCTAAACAACAACTCAAGAACTTGGATGATAAAGCAATGAAATGTATTTTTGTTGGGTGCAATTCTGAAAGCAAAGGCTATCGTCTACATCATCTACAAACCAAATGCATTTTGGTTAACCCTGATGTTGTTTTTGTGGAAGATGCTATTCACCCATTACTTTCATGTACTAAGGAGACATCAGTTAGCTCCAAAGACATGTATGACACTTTGTTGCCTCTTTTTACAGGTGGAAAGTCTAATGCTAGTCCTAATGAGGCAATGTCTGAGCCTTTATAGTCTCATATTGAGGAGGCCGAAACTATGCTGAAATGGTTGATGCAGACTTTGTGTGGCAGCAAATTAGATGCACCTCTATCATACCATACTCGTTCAGGCTCTCATAATGCCTCTCTTGCATCATATTGATATGCTATGGCTGCCTCTAGCCTATGTGATGAGAATGAGCATGTTTTGTTTGATGAAGCACAAAATTCTAAAACTTGGATGGTTTTTATGCAATTTGAATATGATGCAACATGAAAAATGGTATGTGGTCTTCATGTGACTTTCCTCCTGGCAAGAAGGCCATTGGCACTAAGTGGGTATACAAGCTGAAGTGTAAACCTGAGTTGACAAGTATAAGGCTAGGCTTTTTGCAGAGGATTATGCGCAGGAAAGAGGCATTGATTTTGATGAGACCTTTGCCCCTACATGCCAAATGACTACTTTTCATAGCATCTATGTCATCATGGTTGGAATGTACATCAACTGGACATTAAAACTGCATTTTTGAATGGTGACTTGCATGAAGAAGTGTATGTTTTTCAGCCCCATGGCTTTGTGCAAAAAGGGCATGAAAACAAGGTGTGCAGGTTAAAGAAGGCTTTATATGGTTTAAAGCAAGCACCATGTGCTTGGTATGAAAAGATACATGCCTATCTGATTGCACATGGTTTTGAGAACATACCAATTGAGAGCACCTTATATATTAATCATGCAAATGATGTGCTTCTAATCATTTTTGTGTATGTTCATGACATGCTGCTCATTGGTCCTCATGAGAAGCATATTGTTGATGTCAAGGTTGATTTGCATGCCTCATTTGAAATGTTTGATTTGGGGCATTTGCATTATTATTTGGGCATTGAGTTTATGCAAGTTGGTGGTGGAATAGATTTGTGTCAAAACGAAATATATTGACACATTATTGTAGCATTTTGGCCTTGAAGACTACAAACCTATTGCCACTCCTATGGAGATAGGTTGATGATTGAGACTTCATGATGCTAGAGATGCATTTGATGTTGTTCTCTATCAGCATGTTGTTGGATGCTTGATTTACTTATGCATTACTCGGCCACATATTCAGTTTGTTGTCTCATAGATGAGAAATCTTATGCATTGCCTAGGAGTCAAGCATTGACAGGCGATTAAGCACATCTTTCACTACTTCAATGGTACTTGGCCACTTGGATTGTTTTATCCCAAGGGGGGATCACTACCGCCAGATTTACATGCTTTTTCTAACTCTAACTAGGTTGGTTGCTATGACACTCGTGTGTCCACTAGTGGCTTTTGCTTCATGCTTGGTAGCTCATGTATATCTTGGTTGAGCAAGAAGCAGTCTTCTAAGGCCACTTCTAGTTCTCAAGCTCAGTATAGGGCAGCTTTCACAACAATTTGTCAAGTGTGTGTGTCTCAGACACATTATGGCTGATTTGGGTGTTGGTCCATCTTCTGCCACCACCATCTTCACTGATAGTCAGAGAGCATTGGTGGTTGCAAGGGACCCTATGTTCCATGCTCGCACTAAGCACATTGAGGTGCATTATCATTATTTCAGGGAGAGGTTCTCTACTGGAGAGATCAGCTTGGCATATGTGCCCATGCAGGAGAACATTGCAAACCTTTTCACGAAGGCTCTGTCTAGGGAGAAGTTTTGAGCTTTCCGCAAAGCTTTGGGCTTACTTCATTTTGTGGATTGATTCCACATAGTTTGGCACTTCCTTATACATGAGTGCTAGCTCCTTGTTCACTGCATCATTCTTAGGGGGAATTGTTGATATATTTAGGTAATGATGTGTGTGAACACACTAGGACTACCAGGGCACTTTTTTCCCTCTTTAGGAGGTTTTCACCCCTAGCTTGTATATATGCCTATTGTCCTAACGAGTTACTTATCTTTTTACATTCTAGTGGTAATACATTTACTATTGTGTGTTATGCTCCAAGCTTCTTTTCCTTCCTTGTGTTTTTTGCATGCTTCCACAGACCTCGAACTCCAACACTTATCAACTAACTATTTCTCGAATTCCTCCTTATTCTACAAAAGAGATGTAATTTGTACCTCCTTATCCGCCAACATTTGAGCATTATCTACATTGGTCTGAGTAGCCTCCTATAATTGAATCTCCAATTCCTTACATCCAACAGTTGGGTCAATAGCAGATATGAAACCACACCTTGTTCCACCAAATACCATAGTTGCATAGATACACGATCATTAGTTGAACTTTCACCTCCATGTTCATTCTTTTGTGATGTCGTCGTGCCTTCAGCTACCTACATTTCTCAATATTTTAAAAAACACTTACCCAAGTGTGTTGGCATGCTCTGTCTCCATCAAAATCCATTTGTTTAACAGTTCAATTGCTCCATCTTCGGTGATTGTCAATTACTTCCCATCCTGCGCCATTAGTCTGCACCCCATCCCATCGTGGTCGCCAAATGTTTGGGTGTGCCAAAGTCTGCAATATTACTCTACAGAATAAAGTAGGTTCAGGGAATTGGGATTACCAAAAATTGTTCCACTATGTTTCTATTCCCTTATGATGTACATCTTAACATTCAATACAACTTAATACAGACAAAAAAATGACACAGTGTTGATAACATAACAAAGATATGGCACCAAAGTATGTATGTGTATTAATGAACAAAATACAATATCTCTATGTACATGATTTCGACTCAACTATCCTCTTCTCTCCTCTCTCTCTCTCTCTCTCTCTCTCTCTCTCTCTCTCTCTCTCTCTCTCTCTCTCTCTCTCTCTCTCTCTCTCTCTCAAGGGGAGATGCATCTATATCAAAAAATTCATAATATGTCAAAGTCAACTAAGGTCGAAATTGGTCAAAGATATGCTAAAAAAATGGTAAAATCGGTGGTTCAAAGTAATGAAAGCTCTAGATACTATTCTTCAAGAGCTTTCTATTGATATATAACACTTAGTATTTTGACATCAAATGGAGGGTCAAAAGTAAAACCCTAGTTTTGCATATGCTTCATAGCAATAGCACTCTGTGGCCAATTCCAAAAATTGCAAAGAAATAAAGCTAGATTTTTGCCAAAAAATACCATGTGAAAAACTTATTTATGCTTTTTAGGTAGATTTGGTGGGCAGCCGACTCTCATTTAAAGATATTATTGTAGGCTCTTTTGATCACCACTTGGAAGAGATCTTTGACACGAGCTTGGAGGATTCATCTTACCTTCACTTAAAGAGAAAGAGTTGTGTTTCATCTTCATCTTCAAGGTGAGTAGGAACCTTAGAGCACATCTATTGTTGAAGGAAGATACTCAGCTATGGAGATTGTGGGGTTATGAGAAGCTACAATAGTTCATCTTTCAATCATCTTATATGCTTCTTGTAACTTCATGTACTTCACATTTGATATTATATGGAATATATTTTTAGCTTGGCCTTTATTTATCTCTTGTTTTGTCTATTCTTCATCTTGTCTCCATTTTCTCTAAGTCTCAATATTAATTGTGGGACTAAAAACCAACAATTGGTATCGAACTAGGTGAAAATATTGTATATAGAGAATTGTGGAACATTTAAAAAGATTAGAGTCATATCGAAGACACACACCAAGCTCAATATTTCGGAATAGCAACAAATGCTTCAACAGTGCAGATGTTTTACACTTGCTGAGTATATGAACAAAGGGAAGTCGACTATAGGAGGGATCACATCCGTCCATGGTGATTGCACAAGCAATCAATACAAAAACAACAAATCATGTTCTATATGCTATTTATGGATATGTAGCAAATGGTATGCAAAGAATGCAAAACTATTTGCAATTGCTTCCATATGCAAAAAGTTAAGAGATGTTCAAACCACTAGTCAACTTTATAGTGCTCCTTTGGGTTTGTCACTCATCCATGCTTATGGGAGCTGGCATATTCAACTTGGTGATCATCAAGGAAAACTTATGTGAGAAAGGACAGGTAACAAATCTATACTCAGAACCTTATGGTAGACATGGTACACCTTATTATATTTGTGTGTGTGTGTGTGTGTGTGTTTCATAGGTGTAGATAAGAGCACATGATTTTTATTTGATAGGTGATCCTAGCCTTGAGAGTTGAGGAAGTATGTTAAGTCTACATACTATCTACTGGCATCTTTATGTTGCCAATACTGGCAACCCATACATTTGTCTATATCCTTCCAAGTACTACTTATTTTAGAAGACTAGGGATGTATATGTTCTCTTTGTGATGTGTGTTGGGAGAGAACTTGTCATGATTCAAGGTCCTTGTGTGTGTGTTGGTAGACATTTGCATGACACCACATGGTATAAACAACAAGTATATAGGTACCTAAACAAAAAACAATGTCATCTAACAAAATACCTACCTAGCATATGCACCTTGTGTCAGGTTAAGAGGGGATTGTTAGAAATAGCAACCTTCAAAAAGGGGAGGTGCATATACATTAGAAAATTCAGATTATGTCAAAGTAAACTATGGTCAAAATTTTTCAAAGAGATGGTTAAAAATGGTCAAATGAGCAATCCAAAATCATGGCAGATTTGAATACTATTCTTCAAGAGCTTTCTATTGATATATAATCATTGGTATTTTGAGTAAAACCCTAGTTTTGCACATACTTCATAAAAGTGAACATGATTTTTTATTTTCATGAGTTTTTGGACACATGGTAGCATTTGGTACATTTGATCATATGCATGGGATTTAATGCAAGAAAACTAAGGCACCATGATGCTTTCTAATCTGCATTTGACTTTTTTGACACATGTAAGCATTTGATACATTTGATTCTATGCATGTGATTTAATGCAAGAAAAGCAAGGTGATAGCACTCAATGGTTAGTCTCGATAATTGTGGAAAATAAAGCTATACTTTCACCAAAAAATATTGAAAAAAAAACGAATTTATACTTTTTCGTAGAGTTTTACATGGGCAATGGAATCTTATTAAAAGACATTATTATAGTCTCTTTTGATCACAGCTTGGAGGAAAGCTCTGAACACAAGAGGTTTGAGGGGTCATCTTACCTTCACTTGGAGAGAAAGATTTGTGTTTTTTCTTCATCTTCAAGGTGCATGAAAGCCTTAGAGCACATCTATTGTTGAAGGAAGATACTCATCTATGGAGATTGTGGAGTTATGAGAAGTTGTTGTAGTTCATCTTTCAAGCATCTTATATGCTTCTTGTAACCTCATGTACTTCACATTTGATATGTATGGAATATATGTGGAGCACGGCTCCTTTATCTCTCTGTTGTCTATTCTCCATCTTGTCTCTATTTTCTCTATGTCTCAATATTGATTATGGGCCTAAAAATCAACACTTTGGAAGATTCACAAAGGACCCTACGTTCTTGTTGTCAAGAATTAACATTCAATTCCCTACCTTTAAAAGATTGGTGCAAGAAGATATAGATAATCACATCAAGAGATTTATATCCTTATGTTGAGGAAGTGAACTTCAAATCTGAGAAGATTCGATGCTTACCCTATTTCCAACCACCTTAGATGGACTTGTAGATAAGTGCTACTTCTAGCACGATGACTCACCATGAAGGAGCATCTCAAGTCTGCATTTTACAAAATATTTCAACCTAGCAACTCATTAAAATGAGCCTTGGGAACACCCAAAAATCTCTAGCTCTGACTAGGTGAATCCTTTCATGAGCTATACACACATGCTAAACCCTTGGTTGCTCATTTACATCATGCACCAAATAATTTCATGGTTAATAAGTGAATCGAGAAGGCTCTACCCAAATACTCTCAACAAAATTTGAGAGATTCTCTTTGACTTGCATCTACATTGGAGGAGTTTGTGGCTACCATGTCGTGTAACGAAGATGCTTGACTCCATTTTGAAGGTAACAATCATCCTACATATGCATGCCACATGGATCATATCATGGAGCTTAGAAGGGAACACGAAGCCTTGAAGATGCAACAAATTCAACAACAAGAGAAAGTTCTTTTGCAGCTTAGGCAATACAACAATGAGATGGTTGCATAACTTTGTTGATAAGTGGAGGAGTTACACAACATGCAAGAGATCCGAAGACAAATGCAGTGCACTATTTGCAATAGTAGTGACCACTCTGTTGTAGATTGTCAAAGTAGGGTGACTTATCAGTTTTGTGGCTACAAAATTCATAACGGATAAAAATTTTAAAAAAAAAACTAATAATGCATACAAAGCCTCTCATGTTCTGCTGGTACAAATAATATGTTCATATTCAAAGAAAGTGTTCTCTTCTCAAAGGTGCATTGCCTTTCCAACAATGTCTCAAAACCTAAGACCACTATACTAGAGATTTCTTGCAAAATTGCCCTTCTACCATCCACATGATGATAGTCTCTCCTCAATAAGAAGGTATCAATACACACTCTTTGGTTGTGTCTTTTTCCATGCCACCTATGATGTCTAGGGCAAGGCAAGTCATGGTTAGAAAGCAAGATGAACAACAAAAGAAAAAAGATGATTGCAAGAAAAAAAACCATACTATGGAGAGGTTCATTAAACAAAACTACTAAAAGATGAGGCAAGCCTTGAAGGACCAACTGGCTTGCCACCAACCATGTATGCAAGGACCTATTAACATAGAAGAGATTTTGAAAGAAACCCAATACAAGGTCAATTTACATTGGTTATTAAAAATGATGATTGAGAAGGTAATGATGATTGTTCAAGGTTGTCAATTTTAATTGATTTTGTTGTCATTGCATTGCCTTTGGAGCCTTATTCTCCTTTGATGTGGGAATACCTTGGCTAAGGTAGGCAAAGGCACTTCAAGGTTGAGGTAGGAATATGTTGTGGATCTCCACCAAGATGAATGACCAGTTGTAGATACATTTGGAAGAAGGGTGTCATCATGCTAAAGCAAGCTACACTATGGACATAGAAATAATGTCTTTTTTGCCTCTCAAAGATGATAACTTATTAAGCTTGATGACGTGCAACCCAAAATGTTATATAGTAGAAGTACAGTGAGTTTTATGGAAGATGATGACCGTGCACGTGACAAGCACTCTACCCACCTTCAAGTCTCATACTTAAAAACATTGTACGATTTTCCTTTATAAAAATCATGAAAATATCAATCACGATATAAATCTCTATGGATGAATTTTATGTACTATGTTTGTTAATACCATTCAATAGGATCTTTTCCAAGAGGATAGCTTGGCATGCATAATGAGTTCATACATGATTTTGCAATTTTAAAGAATACATACTTATGGACATTGGTTGCTCATCAAAGTATTTCTTTAATGGACATTGGTTGCTCATCAAAGTATTTCTTTAATAGACATTGGTTGCTCATAGAGGTAATGCCTTCTTTGCCTCTCGAAGATGATGACTTTATTGAGCTTGATGACGTGCAACCCGAAATGTTATATAGTAGAAGTACATTGAACTTTATGGAAGATGATGACCATGCAACATGGCAAGCACTCTACCCACCTTCAAGACTCATAGTTAAAAGAATCGTATAATTTTACTTTATAAAAATCATGAAAATCTCAATTGTGATATAAATCTCTATGAACAAATTTTCTTTTTAAGTCTTGTCTAGGCCATGTTGTATTATACATTCTTCAAAGATGACTTCTAGCTTATATGTACTATCATTGTTAATACCATTCAATAGGATCTTTTCCAAGAGGATAGCTTGGCATGCATAATGAGCTCGTACATGATTTTGCAATTTTAAAGAATACATACTTATGGACATTGGTTGCTCATCAAAGTATTTCTTGAATTGTGTGCTCAAAATATTGCTTTGCTTTTTGATGATGAATGATTCTTTGATAACACTATTTTGCTTTTAATGTCTCATTATAATTTGAAAAAGTGAAGGGTACTTTCATACTTTGAAAAAATGATGGGTAATTCTAGCCATTTGTTTTTGTAGTAGATTCAAGATATGGATTTCATTCCCTATTATTTTTTAACTATCATCCTAGCCATTGAAGGGTCTCAGCAAAAACTTTGATGATCAAAAGCTGCCTTATGCTCACTAGGATTTAGATGATGAAAAAACACCCTGAATGGATGTCCTATTGGAGGAACATAATCTCTTTTAGTCGGAACCCCTTAAATTATGGTAATAACTATTGCTAATGACATCAGGAGAGACTTTTAGATTTCATGATTGATGAAAAAGTAGAAAATAAAATAAAAATGTTGAATGAAAACCTCAATTTTTATTTTCATTTTTTTTAATCTCTATGGTTTAAACGATTTAAATCCTAATTTAGATCTCACCTTTGTACTATGTCAGCACTTGGAGTCATCAGCAAATAGTGTCCAACCACCTTCTGTTGGAAAAAAAGGTGATAAGAAAGCATGATTCTCAAGACTCTAACATGGCTTACATTGCACAAGATGTGTGCAAATAATGAAAATGACCAAAAGGTGGGCATTTGTCCACCTTCCAAGTAGATCAACCTAGACAGGTGCACCTAGCAGACCAACTTGGGTGAGTGCATCTAGTGGGCCAACTTGGGTGACGACTCCTAGGTAAGCATAGACAACTCCCTCAAGTTGGGCAAGTTGGGTAGATATTAGTAGTAGAGTTAGTGCAACTTAGGCCACTTCATCGAGATGGTAGATATTACTAGTAGACACATTGAGACTCTTATGTCATGAAAAACAAGCTACTCTAGCACATTTCAAAGGTTTCATTGATGCATGTCCAAAACATGCAGGTCATGGGCATGAACTGTTGGTCGTAGATTTTGACCCAATAGCTCCAAATGACCTCCCATTTATAGAAATTCCCATTGAATGGAACAAAGAGAAAATTATAGAGCACAAGATATGTGCTATCTCGACACACACTCTGGAGGACTTCTATAATAAATGCAAGGTAGAGACATTGGTGAAAGAGTTCAAAATTGGACATGAGCAAAATCTTCAAGTATCCAATCCACCAAGTGACATGATTATGAAAGATAACATCCGTCTGTATCTTTAAGAAAGCAAGGAAATCAAAGGAACCCCAAAAAATCTTTGGCTCCACCTGATACCAATTAGAACCTCACGTGAACAAAGTTCATATTGATATTTTGAGTCGAAGCCTAAGTTAGAAGTAGCTATGCTTAGAGCTATTCGGGCATACCAAACCACCAAAAGTGGTATTAAAGGTGAAATTCCTTTTCTATTAGCTTATGAAATTTCTATTAGCTTATGAAAAACAAGTGTCTGCTCTTTTTTATTTTATAATCAAGAAGGAAATAAATGAAAAATTTGTTGATGACATTAATCTACACATTCGCAGACTTAGAGCTTTGGAATAGTGCAAGGAAGCGACTATGGAAAGATTGTAGGAAAGAAAAGAAGCACATAAAAAGGTCCATAATAGACACTTAAGGGCTAAATAGTTACCATAAGAATTTGTGGTCCTAGTACATTAGATTCTACCCAACCAACCAAATTAGCACCAAAATGGTGTTCAATTGACAAACTTGACTAGGCAAATGGTGTTTGGTTAACCTTTGTTGAGTGAAGCCTTACTACACTGAGTCATGAACATGAAGAATCATATCATTCTATATGCCACCAAGTTTCATTTCAACATTGTTCCATTTTTCTCTATATAATTTTAGGAAGTATAAAGAATCCTACTCTCAGGCAATATAGAGACTTGATATGGGGGGTTTGTAAAGCACCTAAAGTGTGAAGCATGGATGTGTGGTCACCCATTGGTTTGAGATGGTGGTCCACATACATGGCTAATTTCCCTACTTATGTTTAGTTGGGCAAGTTGGTCGCCCACTGAAAGACGTGGAAGAAAAGGGGTTGGTCGTCCCTCAACTTGGCTGGAGAATCGGTTGGTCTCCCCAAAATTAGTACACACCAACTAAGGTTGATTGCCCAAGAAGTTGACAACAAGTATGAGAGCAGGTCACCAATTGAATTTGGCTAAGGGTGTGTTGGGGTTCGCATTCAACACATCTCTACTTGTTTCTGAACAATCAAACTTTAGCACTGATCTACTTCACATAGCGAATACGCTTCCAACAGATTTCAGATTTTGCACTGTTACACTGCGACAAAATCTCTCTTCAACGAACATACTCAAATAGACAAGGATTCATTCTTGCGCTGAATGTACATGAGTAAATTACTCCATTAGAGTTCTTCTACATCAGGTATTACATGATGGGAAAGTTCATTAGAACTTCTGACTATAGAAAATACATTACGAAATAGGTAAATATGCCTCTGAAATCAAGATTTCGTCATTTTTGTTTCACCACTATCTTGCACCATTAGAAGAATGGAGTCTCTTTCTCTTCTGGCACTGTTCTCTCTGAGGACGCTTCTTTCTTTTTCTTCTTGGAAAGATTTCTTCTTGCCTCTTCTAGTTTCTTTCGCTCTCCCTCTTGGAGACGCTTCTTCCCCTTCCTAACCCCCCTTCTCGTGAATGAAATACAACTACTCTCTTTATTGCGACATCAGCGCCTAACAAAAAATAACTGTCTATTAAAATCCGAGCTAGAAAATACAAATTCAGCAAATTTCTGACTCAGCAACATCTGATTGAGTAATATCTGAGTTAGCAGACTTTCAAAATTTGGATTAATTATTTATCCTCAAGATTCTTCTATCCTCAACAGGGTGTCACCTAGTAAGGAAGATGGTTGTTCTCTATCACAAATATTAGTCGCCCATGAAGTGATCACCCTCATTCCTTTCCTTGGGGTGTGTTGGAAATGATGTGGGCCCTAATAATAATATTCATAGGTTTATAGGATCTTCCAACACTTGAACCTTAGAATATACACCTTAAGACTTGAAATTAGATGAATGATAAATAGAGAGAGAATACACAATTTGTCAAAGTGTCAAAGTAATTTGAATGCTTACTTGCACACACTATCTACTAAGTATGTCAAATTACAATGTGTATAATGATACAAAGTTGAATGTATGCTAATACAAAAGTGAATCTAGGCTGAATTTAGGGTTCTGGATACAAGAAATTGTGCATAAAGCGCCTAAGAGGTATGAAGAGTATGTATGTGCAATTTAAGTGAATAGAAATAGTTTGGAATTGTTTGTACAACAACCCCTAATTCTGAAATTAAGATTTAAAAGCCCTAAATCAAAAATTAATCTAAATAGCAAGATAATCTTCACCTTGTGTTAAAGTAGAAGCCACAAACCTTGAACAGCATCAACAATAGAAGAAGAATTGAAATTGGACTTGCTACTTACAAAACTCAGTAAAAGCTAATGGTTAGCTTCCAAAATCTCCGCTAAATCTGCATCATAAGTTGGGAACACCTCCTCCCGGTGGTAGAGCTGGTGGAGCACTCAACACTTCTTGAGTATGCTAGAAGTTGATCTTGGAAGATCAATTGTGACCCCTAGCACCTTCTTATATAATAATTGTGGAAATTTTTGTGAAAAATCTTGAAAAGCACAAAAAGCATGGTGATATTTTAAATTAGCAATCTTGCCTTTGGGTGCTAAAATCCCTAAGATCTCACAATCTATGCATTATGATATCATACAAATATGCTCTCCTTGATGCTCATGAGGTGAGGATTCATAGTGTGCAAAAAAACATTTTGCATAAAAATTAGGATTAGGGTTTTCTTGCATTTTTGGACCTCTTATATCATAATGTTATATACCAAATGGAAGCTCTACTTAAGTACTATGTAATGAGATTATAATAATTTTTTACTTCTATGATCAAAATTTGGCTAAGTACCAAAAATTAGGGTTATTGGAAATTAGGGCTTTGTGCTATTTTGACATTGTTTCCAACAATCCCCCCTTCAATTTCATAATGACATAAGGTTTAATAATATGGTTAACTTTCGATGTTTGTCTTTGGATAATGCTTTGGTCAAAATATCTCCAACATTTTCACTTGTAAGTATATAAACTAGTTCAATGTGCTTCTTGGATACATGTTCGTGAATGTAGTGGTAGTGTAAATATGCTTTGTCCTTGCATGATGAACACGATTCTTTTCAATAGCAATAGCACTTTGACTCTCTGAAGATATCTGCATAGGAAGATGAACTTGTACATCAAGATAACTAATAATTTTCTGCAATAAGATAGCTTCAAGTGTAGCTCTAAAGGAAGTCTTGTACTCTGCTTCACTTGATGATGTACCTATTCTAGGTTGTTTCTTTGATAACCATGAGATAAAACAATCTCCTAGGTAGAAACAATAACTACTTATGCTTATTCATGAGTCTTTATCACCTACCTAATCAGAATCTAAAAAACGTTGAAGTAAAAATTGTGGTATTTTGGAAATACCATAGCATATTTTGAATTTCTCTTCAAATATCTGAAAATTCTCTTAATTTTTTTCCAATGAATCTTGAGCGGACTGTGCATGAACCTGGATAGTTGAGAAACTGCAAAGTGAATATCAAGATGTGTATTACATAAATAGATTAAGCAACCAACTACTTGACTATACAAAGCAGGCTCAAAATACTCTCAATATGCTTCTACTTATAATGACACATTAACATCCATAGGTATTTGCATAGGCTTGGAATCTGTCATTTCAAACCTTTCCAATTATTTCTCAATGTATTTTTGTTGTATTAAAAAGATACACTCATTCCTGTATTTGAACTCAATTTCAAGATAATAATGTAAAATATCTAAATCATTCACATCAAATGTATGCTTAAGTTGTGCTTTAAAAAACTAAAGGTATGAATCCTTGGGACTTGTCATACTCATACCATCAACATATATGATAATGATAATCGAGACATCTTTTTCTGCTTGAACATAAAGAGGAGTAGCTTCTGAGTTTTCAAAATCAATAGATAAAAGATAGAGATGTATCTTCTCATACCATGCTCTTGGTGCTTGTTTTAAACCATGCAATGCTTTGATAAGCTTGCATATTAAATGCTCTTTACCTATCTCTTCAAAACCTTCTGGTTGTTGAATGTAAACAACTTCATGAAGATCATCATTAAGAAAGGTTGTTTTGATATCTAACTGGTATACATTAAAACCAAAGAATACAAAGAGGAAGTATTGTTTTGACTACTGGCATTCTAGAAGTAGGTGCAAAACTCTCATCATAGTCAATTCCTTTCTTTTGTGTGTAACCTTTGACAACTAATCTTGCTTTATATGTGTCAATAGTACCATCTGCTTTTCTTTTGATTTTGAAGATCCACTAAACACCAATTGCTTTTTTATCTTTCGATAACTCACAAAGCTTCCATGTTTGATTCTTATGAATAGAATCAATCTCTTCTTGCATAGCTTTCTTCCAAACAGGACTTTGTAGTGCATCTTTAACATTAGCTAGTTCATTCTCAACTAAAGTTATTACTAAAATGTTATGAATCTCAAAATGTTCTGCATAATTTACCTGATTTGCTTGTTCTTTCCTTGTCTAACTTCTTGTTCTACCTGTGACTAGAAAACTGAGCTCCTATGGCCGCACACAGTACTCCTCACAGAGGCTACAGAATACACAGGAAAAACACAATACAGAGGGAGCACAAAGACAGACTTCTTAGGTATTACAAATGTGGTCGAACTTACAATATGTGACTGACCATGCCACTATATGTTTTATTAAAGAACATATACAAAGAAGTGTCCAGCGGCTATTTGGCCTTTCACATGGACACTAACGGTAACAATCTCCTACTAAAGGCCAATATGGCCAAAGTAACTATGGAAGAAAAATAAAGAATACACAAGTGTAAGTATACAAACTATACCTCCCACCTGATGGCCATGTTACACAGTATACAAGTGATTGTATACTGTGTAAGTATACAAACTATACCTACCACCTGATGGGCATGTTACACACTATACAAGTGATTGTATATTATACCTCTGCACAGAGGCTACAGAATACACAGGAAAAACACAATACAAAGGGAGCACAAAGACATACTTCTTAGGTATTACAAATGCCGTCAAACTTACAATATGTGACTGACCATGCCACTATATGTTTTATTGAAGAACATATACAAAGAAGTGTCCAGTGTCTATTTGGCCTTTCACATGGACACTAACGGTAACAATCTCCCACTAAAGGCCAATATGGCCAAAGTAACTATGGAAGAAAAATAAAGAATGACAAAGAATACATTAGTGTAAGTATACAAACTATACCTCCCACCTGATGGGCATGTTACACAGTATACAAGTGATTGTGTAAGATCATGAATCAAGTAACCCCCATCAAGTGACAGCAATGTCGAAAGCTATCCTGTGGTAGAGCTTTAGGCAAAGCATCTGCAGCATTATCTCGAGTGTGAACCTTTTCAAGAATAATTCACTTAGTGGCTAAGAAATCTCTAATGAAGTGATACCTCACCTCAATGTTCTTGGTCTTTGCATGATAGACCGGATTCTTAGACAAAGCAATGGCACTCTGAGCAAACAAGGTACATGTTGAGGTAAACCCATATCACAAGCAAGATGAGAAAGCCACAATGCTTCCTTACATGCCTCACTTGCTGCAACATACTCTGCTTCTATGGTGGAAACAGTTGTACATCCTTAAAGACAAGACCTCCAAGAGATAGCACAACCAACATAGTCAGAATTTGTGTAACCAATATTGGATGCTTTCCCTCTACCTAAGCATAGACACTTGTCCTTAGTGCCACTCAGATATCTCAAAATCATCTTGACTGCTTCCCAATGTTTCTTACCAGGATTAGACATATATCTGCTCACAACTCCCACTACAAATGCAATGTCAGGTCTCGTAGCTACCATAGCATACATGAGACTACCAACGGCAGACTGATAGGGAATTTTGGTGATGAACTCCTTTTCCTCATTTGATTTGGGGAAATCATCCTTGCTCAATTTCACATATGTGGATAAAGGTGTACTCAATACTTTTCCACCCTGCATATTGAACCTATGAAGTACTTTGGATATGTACTCACTTTGAGACAAGTATATGCATCTTTTACTCCTATCACGAGTAATGTGCATGCCAAGAATATGTTTGGCATCCCCCAAATCCTTCATATCAAATGTCTGACTCAACTTCCTTTTGAGAATTGACAAGTCATTGGAGGACTTCCCAGCAATCAACATATCATCGACATAAGTATCAAGCATATCAAGCTGCCATCTGAGCATCTCTTTGTGTAGAGACAATGATCCTCATTGCTTCAAGAATAGCCTTGGGACTTCATAAAAGCATCAAACTTTTGGTACCATTGTCTAGGAGACTCTTTAAGTCCATATAAGATCTTCTTGAGCTTACAAACTAGACTTTCCTTGCCAGGAACTACATAACCCTCTGGTTGTTCCATATAGATCTCATCTATAAGATCTACATGCAAGAAAGCAGTTTTCACATCCATTTGGAATAGCTCTAAGTCCTCCATTGCAACGAATCCAAGCAACATGCACAAAGTAGTCATCTTGACCACTTAAGAGAAGATTTCCTCAAAATCAACACCATGTTGTTGCTTAAAACCCTTTTGCAACAAGTCGTGCTTTATATTTTGGAGAAGCACTATCTTATGTGAATTTCAGCTTATATACCCATTTACATGGTAAAGCTTTCCTTCCCTTTGGCAAAGGTACTAAATCCCAAGTACCATTCTTGTGAATAGAATCCAGCTCACTCTTCATGGCACGCTCCCACTTGACATGATCCTCTGTCTGCATAGCCTTTTTGTAGCAAGAAGGCTCACCGGCATCTGTTAGCATAACAAAATCTAAACCTGGAACATATATATCAGGTGGATGTGAGACACATGCAGAACATCTCAATGATTGCTGAACACGAACATGTGCAGACTAATTTGAATGGACATTCTCTTGAACATCCCTATGTGTAGCATTATTAAGCATGCTAACCGGAGGACTAGTATCCTCAAACACCACTCTTCTCACTTCAACCTCCTTAAAGGGTTGTTTATGCATCTTAGACTCATTAAAAATGACATCACTACTTCTGATCATTGACCGTGTTTCAAGATCCCATAAGCAATATCCAAATTTTCCATCTCGATCATATCCAAGAAAAATGCATTTCTTTGACTTATGGTCCAACTTTTGTCTAAGATTCTTGGGTATATGAACATATGCTTCACACCCAAAAACTCGACGATGATCATAATATGGTGGACTCCTTGTCCATAACTCTTGTGCCACTTTCAGAACTTTGGTAGTACTAGGTGAAAGGTTAATCACATGAACTGCAGTCAATACTGCTTCTGCCCAAAAACCTTATGAGAGGTTTGCATGATGCAACATAGAGACTACTCTATCTTGAATAGTTCTACTCATCTTCTCATCTACACCATTCTGTATTGGGGTATAAGGAGTTGTAAACTCTCTATGAATCCCTCTAGACTGACAGAAAAGGCTGAATTCATGTGACGTATACTCACCCCCATTATCTGAATGTAAAGCCTTAAGCTTAGTTCCTTTTTCAGTCTTAATTGAAGCAAGCCATTTTTTGAAAGTAAGGAATACCTCATCCTCCGATTTGATAGGATATACCCAGACTTTTCTAGTAGCATCATCTATGAAAGTGACAAAGTAAGAGAACCACCTAAGGACCTAGTGGGCATAGGACCACACACATCTCTATGAACAAGATCTAAAGACTAGATTGAAGAGTCAATGTGTGTTCTATGCACATTTCTGGTTTGCTTTCCATATTGACAATGGTCACAAAATGAAAAATCAGATAAAGATAACACACGTAAGTAGCCAGAACAAGAAAGATTTTCCATTCTACTACGAGATATATGGCCCAAACAACCATGCCAAATACAAGCCATAGGCTATTCAGTAACAGCTAACAAGTGTTCTTTCATTGATACAAATAAAGGATAAAGTGAGCCAACTTTGCTTTTTTTTGCAATAACCATATTGCCCTTTGATATACAAAAGGATTGAGCATAGAAGACCACCTTGTAACCAAGGTCATCAAGTTGACCAACTGACATCAAACTGCATGATAACTGAGGTACATGGTGTACATTATGCATAGTAAATTTTGACCCATCAATGAAGTGCACAATCACATCTCCAATCCCCACAACATCACACTGGTAAGACTCAACAAGTCTCACGGTACCAAGAGACTTTGCTAGATAATTAGAGAACCATTCTCTATGTGGTGTCACATGGAAAGAAGCACCAAAATCTAGCAGCCACGTGTGGGAAATAGAATCAACCATAAGCACCTCAATTGGCATAGTACTATCAAGTGTCAACACATCAGCATCATCAGAAATAGCATTAATTTCTTCAATCTTCACAGTCGAAGTAGATGGTGCAGGTAATTGTTTAACATGCCCATCAACATTATGTCCTTTACCTTTAGCATTCTTTAATGCATAACAATCTTTCTTCATATGTCCTTTCTTATGACAATAATGGCATTTGATATCCCTCTTCCTTGATTTACTTCTACTCTTATTCCGTTGACCATTCTTTTTCCTTGTTCTTGCTCCTGCCACGTTCCTGATTCTTTCCTTGGTAAGAATCACGAACATTATATGCATCTCCACTCTGAGTGCCAACCATAGATTTTCTACGAATCTCCTCACTCAAGAGTGCCCCACATATGTCATCATAGACGAGTTTACCACTAGTTGTGCAAAACATATCCCATGATGATGGCAAGGTGCATAACAGCAATAAAGCTTTCATTTCATTATCCATATCCATTTTTTGAGCCTGTAACTAGGAGAATATAGCATCAAACTCATTCAAATGAGAAGCAACATTAATTGTGTCCTTCATACGAAGGTCATATAATTTTCTCATCAGATACACTTAAATTCATGCCGTCTCTTTTTCATATGTATTGCATAACATCTTCCAAAGCTCCTCTACACTTTCACAGTCTAGTACTATAAAGTAAACATTATCTGCTAGGTGCAATTGAATGGTAGACCTCGCCATTTCATCTAACTCATCCCAATCATCTTCATCCATGTCAGCAGGCTTCTTTGAAATCCCATTTACTAGCTTTCATTGCCTCCTTTGAATCTGCACATCTTTTATCTGATTCTTCCATAGAGCAAAGTTTGTGCCATCAAATTTTCGGATCTCAAAATTGTCTTTGCCCTGCAAGTTATAGCTCCTCCTCGGAACACTGGTACTAGACCCTGATCCACCAGATGTGCCTGAGACCTCAGATGCCATGATGTTAGAGAACTGAATAGAATGATAATGGAGCTAGAAGAGTCCAACCAACAAATAAGTGTATCAAGGAGTAAATCGACCACTGTATAGTTGACTAAACCAGAAATCTGGAAAATTTTTGCCAAATATCCTCTACAAAATGAGCATATGAACAGTGTCAAAATATCATCAAATTGCAAGTACTGACATATTTACCTGCATAGTGAATCATTGACTCCACTGCATATAATCAGTTACCCAATAAAAGCCAACTAGGCTTATCGAGCACCTATGAAAAACTATCATACATCTCCTATGGCGAGGTTGGGTAAGTCTTCCACTTGCGTCACCAAAGAGACCCCGACATCTGGGTGTCTCCCAGTTAAGAAAACCTCACCACGACCCTCTTTTTCAAACGTAGAAGGCTTTATGCAAAAACGTAGCCAATATATCAATGACCACATGGATGCACATAAGCGGTATCCATGAAGCATACATGGTTTGCATGTGCTCAATATATGCAACAAAATGATACTAAAAGGCTGAATGCACAGCCCAAAAACTAGCCAACAACACCTACAAGTGTCTGTCAACTCTGATGTTTTAGGCCCAAAAAACTTGCATAAATTTCCAACGATTGCTCCCACCCAAAACTGGAAACCTTTCGAGAAACCTGTAGTTTTATGAGTGTGGCTCAAAACATAGCCCCAAAGGTTGATATTTGTTATCGGAGAAGTACAAAGAACACTCTTCTTGATGTTCTTGGACCTGTATGAAGAGAACTACGTGCAAAAATACTCCCAAATCGCTCCAAAAGACACCCCAAAAATGCTTCAGAAACAGGCCTTGAAAGCAAAGAATCAAGCTTTGAGGGACCAAAACATGTTCAAGGTAATGTTAACCTTAGTCTTTCCCCTTCTTCAGAAACCACGAGTGTAGCTTAGTGGCAAGAGATTGCCACGGTTAGGCGAGCTTCGGGGGGGAACAGTACTGGGATGGGTGACCTCTCGGGAAGTACCGGGAACCTCTATCTTCCTTGATCATTGAGGTCCTCCCTTGCATGCAACCAATGGTGACTTCGGTGACTCGGATGACAAGGTATGCCAAGGTCTATGCCTTGGTCTCCGCCTTGGTAGTAAGCCTTGGAGAAAGCGAGGAGAAATCCGGGGGGAGAGGGGGGTGCTTGCTCCGCTCACACAAATAGAACAAAGTTTTTGCCTCAAAATGCTCTGATACCAGTTGAGTAATTTGATGGCGATGCACCACAGTGCACTCTCCTTCTCGAGAGCTTCACGAGGATATCCTCGGAGTAGACAACTGAGCTCCTACCACCGCACACAGTATTCCGCACAGAGGCAGCAGAATACGTAGGAAAAAGATAGTACACAAGGAGCACGAAGACACTTCTTAGGTATTACAAATGCAGACGAACTTACAGTCTGTGACTGACCAGGCCACTATATGTTTTATTAAAGAACATATACAAAGAAGCATTCAATGGCCATTTGGCCTTTCACATGGACACTAACGATAACATCTCCAACCTCATAAGTTGGAACTTCAAGAGCTACTGATTAAGGGCTAGACATAAATGTAAGAAGTGAAACTTTCTCTTTATAACTTGTAACCTTGAATGAAATTTGTTCTCATATGACTATTCACATCTGAATGTATGATCTGCAGCTTCGTGGTCATGATGTATCCATATTTCTTGGAAGGAATTTTGTAAAGATTTCCTTCAAGACATCCTTCATATGATTCTGTATCATATGGTAAAGCAAAAGTAGGTAAACTCTCCACCATTTCTTGATCTTTGATGTGCTTGAGAACTTCATGTTCTCCTTAGGTGTAAAAGATTTGGCAACATTAGCATGAA
This sequence comes from Ceratopteris richardii, assembly GCA_020310875.1. Lineage (NCBI taxonomy): Eukaryota > Viridiplantae > Streptophyta > Polypodiopsida > Polypodiales > Pteridaceae > Ceratopteris > Ceratopteris richardii. The sequence continues at coordinate 30,907,900 of CM035418.1, read as the reverse complement.
ACTTTTTTGACAATACAAACTTGCTACTTCTGTTTTTCACATTGAAGTATACAATGCTCCTCATTAAGTGAGAGAATTTGACATGAATCTTTCTTTAAAACAACTTTATATCTATCTATCAAGAAACTAGATATCGAGAGCAAGTTCTTCTTCATTTTTGAAACATAAAGAGCATTAAAAATTATGAAATTTCCACCTACTCTTGACTTTAGGTTTACTTCAACACCTACAACATCCAAATCATGACCATCTACAATGGTCACTCTTTTACCTAAAGAGTTAGAAAGTGAAGCAAATACCTTCCTACAACCTTCATATGCTTAGTAGCTCCATAATCAAAAATCCAAGGATTATTAGAGATTGCATTTAATGTTGCTTGATCAAAAGTTAATTCTTCAATACTGACACATGCATAAAATTCTTCTTTTGAAGACTTAGGTTTTGAATCATCTTCAGCATTATTACCTGACGCTCTTTTCTTCTCAGTATAAATCCTTTTTTTGTATTCTTCTATGAAATGATCTAGTTTCTTGCAGAAGTGGCAAATTCCTTTCTTTGAAGTAGATGTAGTGGAAATAGACGTCTCTTTTGGTATGAAATAGACTCCACAGTTGTTTGTTGATCTCCATCTTGAGTAATAGGAATTGAAACTCTTTCAATGAAATGTCTCTATCTCTTATCAAAAGAGATAAAGAAGTAAAAAAAAGAACGAAATGAATATGGAAGTGAATTTGAAAGCGTGTTTACCATCTCCTCATCTGAAATACTGACTCTAACATTAAGTAACTAATCACGTAAGTCTTTGAGCTTCAAAATATGTGATTGAACTGACTCACCAACTTTCATCCTTGTGTTGGCTAACTCTCTCTCCTTAGATGTGTTTTTCTAGCAAGATTTCTACTTCGATAGAGATTCTCTAACTCCAACCAAACCCGATGAGAGGTTCTACATGATCTCATTTGAGCATAATATGCCTCTTGACTCCCATAACAATGAATAAAAGTGCTTGTGCATCCCTTGAATCCCATCTAGATTGCTCTTCTGTAGGAAGTAATCTGGTAGTATCACAAACTCCGAATGATGAAAGAGTTTTTTCTTCTTCTTCAATAACCTCTTATTGAGAAAAAATTAGGGAAGCAATCTTTTGGAAGATGAAGCAACATCCTCTCCTATTTGTCTTGGTCTTGGATACTTTCCATTGACAATATTCCACAAGTCTTAATATACTAACAAATTCATCATCATAAAACTCCACAATGGATAGTTAGACATTCCTTCAAGCTTATCTTCATTCTCAAGTCTGTAATCATTCATCTTGTTAAGGGTGTATGTCAACTATCATACTATGCTCTGATACCAAATGTTGGAAGTGAGATGGGTCCTAATAATAATATTCACATGTTTCCAAGATCTTCCAACACATGAACCTTAGCATACACATCTTAAGACTCATAATTAGATGAATGAGAAACAGAGAGAGAATACACAATTTGTCAAAGTGCCAAAGTAAGTTGAATGCTTATTTACACACACTATCTACTATGTATGTCAAATTATAATGTATGTAATGATACAAAACTAAATGTATGCTAATACAAAACTGAATCTAAGTTGAATTTAGATACAAGAAATTGTGCAAAAAGTGTCTAAGAGGTTTGAAGAGTGTGTATGTGCAATTGAAGTGAATAGAAATAGTTTAAAACTATTTGTACAATAAACCCTAATTCTTAAATTAGAATTTTAGAAACCCTAAATCAAAAATTGATCTAAATAGCAAGATAATCCTCTCCTTGTGTCGAAGTAGAAGACTCAAGCCTTGGAACAGCAGCAACAATAAAAGAAAAGCTGAAATTGAACACTCAGGAAAAGCTGATGGTTGGCTTTCAAAATCTCCTCCAAAAATCTGCATTGTAAGTTGGGAATATCTCCTCCATGTGGTAGAGCACTCAACACTCCTTGAGTATGCTAGAAGCTGATCTTGGAAGATCAATTGTGACCCCTAGCACCTTCTTATATAGTAATTATGGTAGTTTTTGTGAAAAAAACTTGAAAAGCATAAAAATCATGGCGATATTTTTAAATTAACAATCTTGCTTTTGGGTGCTAAGATCCCTACGATCTCACAATCTAGCCATGAGGGTATCATACAAATATGCTTTCCTTGATGCTCATGAGGTGAGGATTCATAATATGCAAAAAAACATTTTGGACAAAAATTAGGTTTAGGGTTTTCTTGCATTTTTGGATCTGATGTCATAATGTTATACACCAAATGAAAGCTCTCCTCAAATACTATGTAATGAACTAATAATAATTTTTGAGCTTCTGTGACCAAAATTTGGCTAAGTACCAAGAATTAGGGTTGCTGGAAATTAGGGTTTTGTGCTATTTTGACATTGTTTCCAACAGAGTGTTGGCCAACCCTTCAACTTGGCAGGCCAATGGGTTGGTTGCCTACTGCATGTATTCCAGGTCGGTCGTCCTCTGCTGGTCACCCTGTTTCCAAACAAATGTTGGCCACCCTTAAGCTCAACAGTTACCACCTCAAGTTTGGTCGCCCATCACAAATGTTGGTCTTCATGGCTTAACTCAAAAAGTGGCCCATGTACCTGAAAGGAGCCAAGCATGTGCGTACGAGTCCTGAAGGGTAAAAAGGCAAGAGTCCAAGGTAGTTACAAATCGACAAGAGGTGTCTCAAGTGAGCAACTGCCTGGCAATGGGCAGTTACCTGCCACTACTGGGCAGTCGCCTAGAAGCCCCCTGCCCTATCACAAACCCTTGTGGTGTGCAGGCCTCATGACAGTGGGCAGAATCATCCTCTGTTATGCAGTGGTCTTCTAGCCCGTGTACGTGCACAACTACCCAGCCAACTCCCGTTCCCTATATACGGAGTCATCCAGCCTCATTTTTGTTATCCTGCTTGCTCATGTGTCCATAGTCTGTAGGCAATTTCTGGGAACTGGACTGTTACAATCTCTTTGCTGGCATCAGGTTGTGTGCCTACCCATAGTTGGCATCTGGTTGTGTGTAATGTAGTTTCTGTTTTGAAGTTGGGAGAAGAGGCCTTCAGTATCCAGTAGGCTGAGGGTTGTGTTGCTGCCACATGTGCTACCTTTTCAAGAGAGGTGTAACCCTGCTAGAGGAAGACTCTGGTGATTAACTCAGTGTATGTAGCCTCTTGAAGAGTAGGCAAAAGGAGTTACAGTCTCTAGTGTCCCTTGGGCTTATTTCATGAGCTGTTCAGCTTAAAATGTATCAGTCCTTGTAGTCATCTCGTGTATGTCCCGAGTGTATTTGGTCAAGTCCATCTGAGCATAAAATAATTCAGCTGAGTGTCACCCTTATCATCTGTTATCTGCTGTAGTTTTGTTGTCTGCTGTAGCTGTATTACAGTGAAATTTTACTAGTTGAGTCTGTCTGTCGTTGTCTACAGATTGGCCTGCTCTCTTCTAATGTCTACAATGTCATGTTTATGAAATCATCTGGCTGCTCTTTCTTGGCCACTAGCTGAGTACTCTCAAAGATCTTGTCTTGTTCATTCCAATTCTAGTGTTATTTTACAAGCTGGTCTATTCCAGCACTTCATGTTTTTTTGGTTTGTTGTTACCTTCTAAAGCACAGAGCGTGTTACAGAGTATACTTCTGCAAGGAGAGCCCGTCCCTAAACTAGCCACCCACTAGGGGCAGCCACACTTTCCATTCATTGATCAATTGTAATCAAGCTGGTTTAATTTTCATTTTGTTTCATTGTACCCTCAAGTATGCAGTAAATCTCAAGAATCAAGTTTCCGTGAATTATGAGAATTCAAAGATTTATTGGTACCATATCAACTAGGTCACGTCCTTGTGACAACCATTACCTTGTACGGATCTATAGGAGTGAAGTAGTCCATCACACCTATAGCCATTTCAAATCGAGAGTGTTAATGTTCAAAAAAAGTAAATTGGACCACTTCGTTATGAAGTGCCATAAATAAGACTGAGCTTGTATTCGTGAGACACATCATGTGATCATCACACTTGGATTCTTGGCCCATACACCAGCCTTGAAGTGTAAAGAAGTACTTAGGCTTTCTTATGAAGATTGAAATACTTCTTAGAGGCATAATGGCCCTTGGGAATCAAAAGTCACTCCCACTACAAGGAACAAACCAACCAATACATAAAGGTTTCTCATGCAGGTGGAGCATAAGCCTCCAAGAAACCTGTACTCTATATTAACAGCATAACATTTATATCAAATTCAATAGACAATGGAAACTCGGGATAGAAAAAAAAACATTTCATTCCAAAGCTATGGCATTCATCAATGGAGATTAAAAATTATGGTTATATGGCTGATTACCCATCAAGGCAGTGTGACCAAGAAATTTAAATCATAAGATTTAAATCAAGATTTAATCGTTTAAATCGTTCAGACTCGAAATAAAAACCGAGGGTTTTATTCGGTCAGAGAGATTTTTAATTTTTTTTTTCATGAAGTACCCTCCTTTATGCCAGCCTTGGTCACCCTCCATAAAACAAAACAATGTGGTTGAAGACCATATTGCTAGAAACAATCTCATTGTAAATTCAAACTTGAACCCTTATATGCTTTAAAGGGGTTGGCCAATATATGAAAGGCCATGGAACATGGGAAGTTGGGAGACAAAGAGGATACATACAAGCATGAAGGCTCCCCCATGTTGTACATGTCCATTCATATGCAATTCATATTTCTCCTTCCTATTCTTGTCACACATGAACTCTCTTCCATTTCCCTCTCTCTCTCTCTCTCTCTCTCTCTCTCTCTCTCTCTCTCTCTCTCTCTCTCTCTCTCTCTCTCTCTCTCTCTCTCTCTCTCTCTCTCTCTCTCTCTCTCTCTCTCTCTCTCTCTCTATGCCTAGGTATATGAACCATAAGGCCAAAAAAAAACCGTCCAACATGATATAAAAATCCTTGAACACGATTTAAATCGTTTTAAGATTTTAAAGATTTTTATTTTTGGAAAAATTCGCGATTTGGCCGCACTATGCATCAAGGAATAGTGACCAACACCAAGCAAAAGGATTGCAAAGTAAGAAAATCTTCTTATATGAGAAACAAACATGGAGATCTTACTCCTCTCGTTTTTACTTGCTGTAGAATAAAAGTTCAGAGAAAACTAGAAATGGTTCTTAAGAAGTCATTGACATCTTGGAAACAAATAAGACTTGTAGAAGCAATGAGATGCCCAACAAAGCTCTTGAGCACCATCAGAGGAGATGGAAAATCTAGCTTACAGGTTTAAGCACTGAGAAGTTTGCTAGCCATCCTTGCTAGGATCAAGAACTACAAAAGTGACCCTGCATTTAGGCATTTGTAGGTATTTGGAAAATAAGAGCATCATCAAAAGACTGTAGCCTTCTTTCTTAACTCTAACTCTTGAATTATATTTTTCAGCTAAAAATTAAAGTTTTCCTAAATTTAATCACTTTACGAATTATGGTGCATAGTTGCGATGGTAATATTTGCTTTGCTTTTAGGTGTCACACAGTAATATAAATAGTGATTCAGTGAGCCCTTTGCTTTTCATAAACTTTATTTTTAACTGCAGCTTTTAACATGATGCAAGATCATGGTTACAACCTGCTTACATTGATGTTACAAGAAAACATTTATGGCATGTAAGTTATAGCAGGACAAAGCATGCACAGAAGAGCATCTGGCAGCGAATCATAAAATTCGTCATCTTTCATAAGAAGTCGGATACATTTGCATACAAATGCCATGGATATATATGTACTGGAAACTGAACTCTTGGGCTATTCTTCCAGTATCCAGTAATGATGTGCACCCAGTAACAGAGAAGTTCATAAATGCTTTGTCAATGCAAAACCAGAAGAAAGGTCTCGGAGCAGCAGCTAACATAGGTCACCCTGTTAGCGTATGCACCCTGAAGAGTTACTCACCCATTGCATTTGGCTAAGGGTGTCACTCACTAAGGAAGATGGTCGTCCTCCCTCACAAATATTGGTTGCCCTCACTCCTTTCCTTGGAGTATTGGTCACCTCTTCAACTTGGCAGACCACTGGGTTTGTTGTCTTCTGCATGTATACCAGGTTGGTAGCCCTCTACTGGTCACCCTATTTTCAAACAAGTGTTGCCACATGTGCTACCTTTTGAAAAGAGGTGTAGCCCTGCTAGAGGAAGAGTCTGGTGATTGACTCAGTGTATGTAGCCTCTTGACGGGTATTCAAATGGAGTTACAGTCTCTAGCGTCCGTTGGGCTTATTTCATGAGCTATTCAGCTGAGAATGTATCAGTCCTTGTAATCATCTCCTGTATGTCCTGAGTGTATTTGGTTGAGTCTATCTGAGCATAAAACTCACCGGAGTGTCACCCTTTTCATCTGTCGTCTGTAGTTGTCAGTGAAATTTGACTAGTTGAGTCTACCTGTACTTGTCTACAGATTGACCTACTCTCTTGTAATGTCTACAGTGTCATGTTTATGAAATCATCTGGCTGCTCTTTCTTGGCCACTAGCTGTGTGCTGTCAAAGTTTTTGTCTTGTTCATTCGGATTCTAGTGTTCTTTTACAAGCTGGTCTATTCCAGCACATCTTGTTTTTTCTTTGTCGTTGCCTTCTAAAGCAAAGAGCATGTTACGGAATATACTTCTCCAAGGAGAGCACGTCCCTAAACTAGCCACCCTGCAGGGGCAGCCACACTTTCTATTCATTGATCAATTGTAATCAAGCTGGTTTGATTTTGGTTTAGTAGAGGCTTTCATTGTGCTCTTCGCATGCAGTAAATCTCAAGAATTAAGTTTCCGCGAACTATCAGAATTCAAAGATTTATTGGTACCGTATCAACTAGGTCCAGTCCTTGTGACCAAAATTACTTTCTAGGGATCTATAGGAGTGAGTATACTCCATCACACAGTACACCGAGAGTGTTAATGTCCAAACAATCTAAATTGGACCACTTAGTTATGAAGTGCCATAAATAAGACGGAGCTTGTATTTGTGAGACACAGCATGTGACCATCACGCTTGGATTTTTGGCCCATACACCAGCCTTTATGTGTAAAGAAGATCGAAGTACTTCTTAGAGGCATAATCGCCCTTTGGAACCAAAAGTCACTCCCACTACAAGAAACAAACCAACCTATACACAAAGGTTTCTCATGCAGGTGGAGCATAAGCCTCCAAAAGACCTAAACACTATATTAATAGCATAATATCTATATATACCAGAATGAATCCAGGCAACCCCCAAATTCACCCTCAAATGAAAATGCAACTATAAGCTCATGGTAGTCAACCACAAGACGATATAGCATATCAGCTCCATTATGCACAGTATTGACTCAATACTATGGCATCCCCACTAACGTCACCAATGCCCAATAGTTGGTATAGAACTCAAAGTGAATAAATCCTCACACACGCACCCCACAACACACACACCACGAGCATGAACTCACAAGAAGCTCTGCGAACTGAGTTTCTATCACTTCTGGAAGTGTTGGAAATCAATGTCACATTAGTCCAAATCCCTATTAGGGCAGAAACCCTAATTCTGGTACTTCATCATTTTTAGCACAAAATTTGGGTAAAACTTTTATGATCCTATCTTGTTGAGCTTGATGAGAGCTATCTAATGGTATAGGACATTCAGTCATCAAAGATCAGATGTGAAAGAAAACCCTAATCTAAGATTGATCAAAGTTAGTTAATAAAAAGCTTGTCAAAAGCAATTTTTAGCGATAGCTAAAAATTGACGATCAAAATAAAGCAAAAAAATAGCGATAGTTTTTTTTAATCTAACGATCCAGCTTTATTTTATCGTTGAGCTTTATTTGAAGGATTGTTTCGCATGGGGCTTCAATGGCTATATATGCAGGGCTTATTGTCACTTGTTAGTCCTCTTCTACTGTAGTAGGATCAGCCATTAGGCTGATTTCTGAAGGTCCTGCTGATGCACACACGGGGCGCCCATGGTGTATGTATGGGGCAGCTATGGAGCAATCTTGAAGAAGATAAAGAGCAGCCATGGAGTTCTTCTTGGAGAAGAGTGTGCTCACACTCTTGTTGATGGAGAAGACTTACTTATTAGCAGATCGGTGGTGTGGATCATCCATCCACATGATGTATTTGGAGATTGTCTTCTACATGAAGATTATGGAGTACTTCAAAGACATTGGATGGAGCTTAACATAAGATTGCATCTTATGTTAACTATTGAGGTACATATTCTCTTTATGCACACAGGAACTACTTGGAGCTTATGGAGGCGGTGGCATCCATATCTGGAGGAGTCATATTCGGCATACATGGAGGCAATGGCATCCATAAAGGAGTATCAGTACATGCATGCTACATGCATCAGATGAGATGTTAGAGAAGGTGTTTCCACATGAGTACGAGGATTTCTATCAGCAACATGTTAGCATTCTATGCTAATTCTGTAAGTATGTGATCTATCACACACACATCTGATTTAGGGTCTTCCATAGCCTAAATTCATATTAGGGTTTGCTGAATATCAGTTTCAAACTGATCTTTCCTCTTTCAGCCACTCATATTCACTCTTCTACAACCTGAGGTCCTACATCTCATACATATTCAGATTTTTGTCTCTACATCTGAATATTCTTGTAAATTTTGCACATACACTCTTCCATCTATTTTTGTTCACATAGAGTGGTTGAGGTTTTGACTTCCACATTGTAAATTGACATTTGTATATATGATGGTATGAGTAAGTAGTGGCTTACGTAACACTTTGAACATATTGTCTAATCTCCCTCTATCTTTGTCTCATCATTGTATGATTAAGTGATGTATGCTCATGTCTGTCAATGTTGGAAGATCCTGGAATCTATGTTTGTAGTTATGGGCCTACCTAATTTCCAACATTTGGTATCAGAGCTCAGGTTACCAACATTTGGGTTCAGAGCAGCTTCCAACATCTGACATATGACATACACACTTAATCTAGATGAGTAGAGATTTGAGAATTAGACAATTCAGTCACATGTTTATTTATCAGTGTGGAGTATGCAGCTCATCATCTGTTAGCGGCCAAATACTTTAAAAGAAGTATTGCTTGAAGACCAAGACTTGATGAAGAGAAAGCTACTTCAAATTCAAAGAAAAACAATGGTTTGGAGAAGATGAAGGATCCAGATCAACATCAAATCACAAGTATTAGCTTCTACTATCAGATTGTCATTTGCAAGTCATATTTTAGAAGAGCAATTATGAAGAGATTTGAAGGATTCAAGAAGCGCTTTTAAATACTTTCAGTACTTTGAAAGCTAAAGCATTAGCTACACCAAATCAGGTATCTATGATAGAAGATCTCTTTCATGGCAAGAAAGCTCATCTAAGAAGACAAATTTGGAGATTAGATCAGTTTTGTTTTCAGCCAACACAAGGTTGGAAGTTTTTTTTATCAGATTTTGTACCTAAAGAGGTAATTCAGCATTCAGCCAACTCAAGGAAAAGGTGAATTCAGTCATATCAATCAAAGTTGAAACAGAGTATTGATTCAGCATATGAGGAGATGGTAAAACATGCTTCTATATTCACTTCCATTTATATACCATGTTTGTTTTCTCTCTTACTCTTAGCACTAGAGGAAGAGAAAAATTCATTTGAAGAAGTTAAGAGTGCTTTCTATTTCAAGATGAAGAGAACAAAAGGTATGGAAGAGAAGTTTGAAGATGTTGACATCATCATGTGAAAGAAAGATGCAGAAGAAGAAGGTCCAACAATTCAAAAAGGAAAGTAAGACTTCCTTTTTTTCTCTTATATTTTCCATATACTTTTCCTACTTTTATCCTCTACATCCAAAGACAAGTCTACGAGAACATCTTGTGTGAAGAAGATAGTTTAAAGAAGAAGCAGTTTCTTGTTTTGCATTATACTTCGTCATGTTTTAGTAGGTTTTGACAAAGAATTGCATTGAGAGAAAGAAAAACAGATATCTAATACAGCTTATATGTTTTGACTCATATGTGTATGAGTTACGTTTTAGTTAAAGCTTTTGAGAAGGCAACTTATATGTTCCCTCAAAAATTCTTGGAGTTTCAATTCACGGTTACTTGGTATATGACAAGTTGCAGAGAAGTATTTTTCTTCTTTACCTAACTCTTTAGGTTAAAGAGTATTTGTAGCAGATGTTGAAGACTTGGAGTGAGGTTTTTTGGTTTGGAAAAGTTACCTCATACTCAATATATTTAGTATACTCAGAAAATTCAAAGTTTTTTAAGAGGAAAATTCAGAAAAACTCAGAATATTCAGTACTTTCAAAAAAATTCAGAAAATTCAGCATTTTCAGAAAAAATTCAGAAAGTTTAGTATTTTCAAAAAAAATCAGTATTTTCAGAAAAATTCAGAAAATTCAGTATTTTCAGAGAAATTCAGAAAATTCAGTATTTTCAGAAAAATTCAGATTCTTTGATGTACAAGTCAGATGAAGAATCTACTTTCTATGTTTGTCTTGACTTTTAGATACTTGCTTGTATTAAAAAAATGTGTTCCATCAGATCCTATCACTTGATTGAAAAGTGGAGTTAGCCAAAAGAAAATCAAGCAGATACTATCACATTTCACTCGCGAAGAATATGAAGATATGAAGTATCAACTTGCAAATTTTGGAGTTCTCAAGGTGAGAGTTTGCCCACTTGTGTTACAGATTCTTGGAACGGATTTAGTTGAAGAAAAGTTTTACAACTTTATGTAAGAAGCATGGACACTTAAGAGTCATTCAGGTAGCAAATCAAACATTCAGTCATGAAGGTTTGATGAGAGCATATTCTACACAAGTATTTTGCTGGAGAGATCATAGATCTTGAGTATTTGCGAGTCAAATGTCTATCCTTTGTTTGTAAAGTTCTTAGCATTAGAAGAAGTCAAAGATTCAGATTCTATCAGATTAGTGTTGGAGAGAAATAGAAGAAGATACTTGTTATGTTGCAGAAGATTATGAATCCTAAAGTGCTTTCATCAAAATTTTTGTTATGATAGGATCAGCTAACCTTATTCTAGATTATTCTAGATTATGGGAAGCTGAGGAGTGGCATTGAAAGCTATTCGCATCTGCAGTGCTAGTAAAAAGGGGTTCAGAATATTTTGTTTCAAATACAGGTATTGATGATAAGGAAGCAATGTTAAATCACTGAAGATCAGATTTATTGAAAGAAAGAAGACGTTCTCGATTTCATAAAGTCTAATATACTTTGAAAAAGTATATTAGACTTTCCTTTGTCAGTTTCTCTTTATGTTCCAACTTTTGAAGAAGAATGAAGAAGGAGAATGTCTGGAGAAAGTTCCTGTTGGGTGTTCTTGTTCGGGAGAAAGTTCCAGAGTTCTATTGAAGAGAAGCTTGATATTTCCAAGAGGTCTGTTACTTATGAGGTGCGCACATATATGACTATACCAGACTTTGAAGGAAAGAGGTATGAAGGACTTACAGATAGAACAAGGATGAAGACAAGATGACAATGTAGTTATGAAACTTTGTTGAGACTCATGAGAGTTGAGTGCAGTCAGAGATGAACCAACTAATGTTCATAATACACTAAGTTGTGAGTTGTCAGTCACATGTCCCAAGATTCAGGTCTTGATTCTGTTTAGCGTATTCACATGACACAATAGAAGTACGCTGAGAAACCTTTCGTAAGGTAAATGCAAATATGTGGATCCTAGTGTATTCTTACAAGTTTGAGAAGACTTACTTCAAGAGATAACAGATTCAGAGTCATCATGCTACATGTGTTGTCAAGGAGTGATTGCTTGATATATGCTAACACTATTGGATATCTAGTTTGCATATTTTCTCAGGTATTATGGTTCATATTCAGCAAATTCAGATTTTTGAAGTTTGAAGAAGTTCAAATTCAGTTTTGAAGAACAATTTTGAAGATAAAATTTGAAGGTCAATTCTGAAGGACAAGTTTGAAGCTTATCTCAGTTTGCAGAAGAATGAAGTTGTATATCCAATTCAGTTTGTACCAATATGACATTGAAAGGGGGATTGTTGGAAATCAATGTCACATTAGTCCAAATCCCTATTAGGGAAGAAACCCTAATTTTGGTACTTAGTCATTTTTGGCACAAAATTTGGGTAAAACTTTTATGATCCTATCTTGTAGAGCTTGATGAGAGCTATCTAATGGTATAGGACATACTAACACTATTGGATATCTAGTTTGCATATTTTCTCAGGTATTATGGTTCATATTCAGCAAATTCAGATTTTTGAAGTTTGAAAAAGTTCAAATTCAGTTTTGAAGAACAATTTTGAAGATAAAGTTTGAAGGTCAATTCTGAAGGACAAGTTTGAAGCTTATGTCAGTTTGCAAAAGAATGAAGTTGTATATCAAATTCAGTTCGTACCAATATGACATTGAAAGGGGGATTGTTGGAAATCAATGTCACATTAGTCCAAATCCCTATTAGGGCAGAAACTCGTCATTTTTGGCACAAAATTTGGGTAAAACTTTTATGGTCCTATCTTGTAGAGCTTGATGAGAGCTATCTAATGGTATAGGACATTCAGTCATCAGAGATCAGATGTGGAAGAAAACCCTAATCTAAGATTGATCAAAGTTAGTTAATAAAAAGCTTGTCAAAAGCAATTTTTAGCGATAGCTAAAAATTAACGATCAAAATAAAGCAAAAAAAATAGCGATAGTTTTTTTTAATCTAACGATCCAGCTTTATTTTATCGTTGAGCTTTATTTGAAGGATTGTTTCGCATGGGGCTTCAAGGGCTATATAAGCAGGGCTTATTGTCACTTGTTAGTCATCTTCTACCATCTAGGATCAGCCATTAGGCTGATTTTTGAAGGTCCTTCTGATGCACACATGGGGCACCCATGTTGTATGTATGGGGCAGCTATGGAGCAATCTTGAAGAAGATAAGGTGTAGCCATGGAGTTCTTCTTGGAGAAGAGTGTGCTCCTACTCTTGTTGATGGAGAAGACTTACTTATTAGTAGATTGATGGTGTGGATCATCAATCCACACGATGTATTTGGAGATTGTCTTCTACATGAAGATTATGGAGTACTTCAAAGACATTGGATGGAGCTTAACATAAGATTGCATCTTATGTTAACTATTCAGGTACATATTCTCTTTATGCACACAAGAACTACTTGGAGCTTATGGAAGCGGTGGCATCCATATCTGGAGGAGTCCTATTCAGCATACATGGAGGAAGTGGCATACATAAAGGAGAATCAGTACATGCATGCTACATGCATCAGATGAGATGCTAGAGAAGGTGTTTCCACATGAGTATGAGGATTTCTGTCAGCAACATGTTAGCATTCTATGCTAATTCTATAAGTATGTGATCTATCACACACACATCTGATTTAGGGTCTTCCATACCCTGAATTCAGATTAGGGTTTGCTGAATATCAGTTTCAAACTGATCTTTCCTCTTTCAGTCACTCATATTCACTCTTCTACAACCTATCAGGTCCTACATCTCATACATATTCAGATTTCTGTCTCTACATCTGAATATTCTTGTAAATTTTGTACATACACTCTTCCATCTATTTCTGTTCACATAGAGTGGTTGAGGTTTTGACTCCCACATTGTAAATTGACATTTGTATATATGATGGTGTGAGTAAGCAGTGGCTTACTTAACACTTTGAACATGTTGTTTAATCTCCCTCTATCTTTGTCTCATCATTGTATGATTAAGTGATGTATGCTCATGTCTGTCAATGTTGGAAGATCTTGGAATCTGTGTTTGTAGTTATGGGCCTACCTAATTTCCAACACCACGCACCCCACAACACACACACACCACGAGCATGAACTCACAAGAAGCTCTGCGAACTGAGTTTCTATCACTTCCGGAAGTGATGGGCAAACTCAGCCATAATGAAGCCTAGCACGAATGCAAACAAAAGATAGGAAAAATTACAGAAAATGCATAGTTGATAGGGTATACACACCTATCAACTGGTCGTAACTCGGACGAAGAATCGGCAAGTGAAAACTGCATGTCCGCTAATACGACAATCATATATACCAGAATGAATCTAGGCAAACCCCAAATTCACCAGAAAATTACAGAAAATGCATAGTTCATAGGGTATACACACCTATCAACTGGTCGTAAATCGGAAGCTCTACAAACTGAGTTTCTATCACTTCCGGAAGTGATGGGCTAACTCGATAGTGGAAACTTGGGATAGAAAAAGAAAACATTTCATTCCGAAGCTATGGCATTCATCAATGGAGATTAAAATTTATGGTTATTATGGCTGATTATCCGTCAAGGAATAGTGTCCAACACAAAGGCAATATTCTTCACCTAAAAATTAAAGTTTTTCTAGTTTTAATCACTTTATGAATTTTGGTGCATAGTTATGATGGTCATATTTGCTTCACTTTTAGACGTCACACAGCACTATAAGTAGTGATTCAGAGAGCCCTTTGCGTTTCATAAACTTTTTTTAAACTGCAGCTTTAACAAGACGCAAGATCATGTTGACAACCTGCTTACATTAATGTTACAAGAAAACATTTATGGCATGGAAGGTATAACAGGATAAAGCATGCACAGGAGAGCTTCTGGCAGTGAATCATAAAATTTGCCATCATTCCTAGAATATATATATGCATTCAAATGCCAAAGATATATCTGCACTTGAAACTCAACTCTTGGGCTATTCTTCCAGTCTCCAGAAATGATGTGGACTACAGACAAGTTCGTAAATGCTTTGTCAATGCAAAACCACAAGAAAGGCCTCTTCAGACACCATGAAAGAAGCAGACTAGATTGAAATCACGTGGATCAATTGGTAGTATTAACAACAAATTCAGAACCCTACAGTATGAAAAATCAAATTAAGCATTGAATTTAGAATTAAATATAACCATGATAATGTTCAATCATGTCTAAAAGCATGCACCTTGAGTATCGGTTGATTCATGGAGGGAGGAATTAGTGATCGATGGAGTTTCACTTACAATGTCGATCACAAGATTATAAGTTACTTATTTTTTGTTTTAGTCAGGATACAAACACAGGATAGCATCACAAGCTTTAAAAATCTTTATGTTGCTCTGTGGTCTGTCTGCTTTCAATTAATCTTTGAAGATAGCTGAGATATACATATGAATGTACATATTCATGAACATCAAGTACTCGAAGTTGTCGAAAATGACTCAAACTCTTTTCTTCATGATTTGGACCTGCAATTCTCTCTCTCTCTCTCTCTCTCTCTCTCTCTCTCTCTCTCTCTCTCTCTCTCTCTCTCTCTCTCTCTCTCTCTCTCTCTCTCTCTCTCTCTCTCTCTCTCTCTCTCTCTCTCTCTCTCTCTCTCTCTCTCTCTCTCTCTGCCCCCCCCCCTCTCCTTCCTCCCTCCCTCCCTCCTTCCCCCCCTCCTTCCCTCTCCCTCCCTCTCTCTCTCTCTCTCTCTCTCTCTCTCTCTCTCTCTCTCTCTCTCTCTCTCTCTCTCTCTCTCTCTCTCTCTCTCTCTCTCTCTCTCTCTCTCTCTCTCTCTCTCTCCAATTAGGTTTTCCCAAATGTTCCTAACCATTGAAAACACATACTGAACGATGAGTAGTGTATAATGAGAAATTATTGTGTTCCTGACGACAAACTACTTGGTTTGAAAAATAAAGAAAATATTTATTAAGTTTACTAGATTGTTATACCATTTATATTACAACTTTTATATCATAGTGAACATGAATTATTCAAATTGCTCCACTATCAAAGTACCAAACACATGAGTCTACTGCAGACATACACTGCTCTTCAGAAGATAGATCATAGCTTCAAATAGTAGTAAATGCCCATTCTTCATTTTGAACAAGATTGGCAAACTTTGTTTTAGGTGAAGAGGCCTCTGCAACAACCATTCCATACTATTTCTTCTTTGCCTCTTTTGCAACCAGTTTAAGACAACTCTTTATGACATGATCATTTCCCTTACAATACTTGCAAAACTGTTTTTGCTTTTCCGTTTTCTTCTCTTCGAAGGTGCAACATTAGCATATTTTTACTTACTAGTAGATGAGCTCCATTTACCTTTGCCCTTTTGATTAACTAAGAAAGCTTGATCTTGAACACACATAATTGATCTCTTCTAGTGGACTAATCTTCCCGCAATAAAACAAAGACTAACTCCTCAAATGTTAAGGCATTTGAATTGCCTTTCATCATCAATCGAAGAGTAGAAGCAAAACTCTGATATGAATCTAGAAGATTGTTAAGAACAATCTACAGAAGTGAACTATATGGTAAGACTTCATCATCAAAAATCAACTACTCCTTCAAATCTTTGATCTTTCCTAATCTCCCTGAAATGCTCATCAATTTTCGTGAGATTCTAAGACTTTGACCGGAGAGGTATCAACAATGCCTTAACTGAAGCGATGACATGTTCTGATACCAATTGTTGGTGTTCAAGGTCTGTGGAAGCATACGATTCACACAAGAAAGAAGAAGGAGCTTGGAGCACACAATAATTCAAAATGTATTAGCTAGTGAATGTACAAAGGTAAGTGAATTGTTAGGGTTATAGGCATATATACAAGCCGGGGAAAAACCCTCCTAAAGAGGTTAAAAAATGCCTCGACAGCCCTAAGTGTGTTCACACATCACTACCAAAATATATCAACATCTATATCCAAGGCAATAGTGAGAGCAAATTGTATAGAAAGAGTAGTCATTGTTACCAAAGGATAAAACACCTCCCCCAAATCAATGTCCTCTTTCTAGGCATACGCTTTTACAACAAACGCTAGCTTGTGCTTAGTTTTGCCATCAACAATCTTGACTTTGTATATCTATTTGTTAGAAATTGTTTTGGAAGAAGAGATAAAGGCATACATAGCCTTTCTCTCTTCCAGCATAGCAAGCTCCCAATTTTTCTCATGTCCACATGACTTGGCCTCTCTATATGTGAGATCGTCCTCATTTGTTACCATAATGTAATGAAAGGAGGGGTCATATCTATTCACTTGCCTCCCAACTCTTGTAGATCTCCTCACCCGATGATGTACATCATTTGTAAGGGATCTACATCAAGATGAATAACCACATCATGATGACACGATTGTTAGTCATCATTTGTAGCCCTATTTTTACCATGGCTTGATGGCTGCTCATTGCCATCAAGTGCATGTATCAGCTGCCCATCATCATTTGGCTCAAGTAAAATGGGCTCATTGTCATTTCCTTCCTTATGTGGTCCATCTTGAAGCTCATTTTCAGCACTAATGGATGGTTGTACCTACTGAAATTTCATTTTCTTATTATCATGATTGATCAAAATGGTCAACATGCTCAAAAAGATTTTACATACAACCTATAGATATCGTCGAGAGCTTTCTAATGTTGTATAGCACTTGACCATCATAAATCATTTAGGGCATCAAAACCCCAACCTTAATTCTAAATTTTGAGCTTTTCAAAAATGAAACACATCATCTTGTAGCTCTCATTCTCCAAATCAAGGAAAGCACCATATCTTAAGTATGTTGACGACACATATCTGCAAGAGTGCATCTCCATTTTGAATCCAAGAGGCACTCCATTTCCATTTCATTTTCATTTTAAATTATATCTCTTTTGAATTTCGATACCTTGCCATTTGCTTCTACTTGTGTATTCATTCTCCTTCAAGGGGAATTATCCCACATATGATGGACTTTGGAGAGCCCCCTCCAACTCTATATAAGAAGGAACTCTCCTCCCATTTGTACTTGGTTAGAAGCTTGAGGAGCGCACTCCATGCTCTTGGAAAGCTCACTCTAATCCATGTGAGTTTTCCCATTTCTTGGTCTACTCACTTTTGAGTCTCATACTCTTTCATTTTGTGGGTACACTCTTCTTTTCATTTTGATTCCGCACGTGTAGATTTTTACAAAATCGTTTTCTTTACTTCACATGCAAATTAATTTTGTACAAACTCACGAAAAACATATTACGAAGTGCAAAAAATTGCTTTTTTTTTTTTAATAATTTATAAATCATGGATGGCTTAATCCTAATTAAAAGACCCTCTTGGGTCATTTCTACCACATATCACACTCACACTTGCATCCTCAAGTGTGATCTAGGTTTGGAGCTTCCATGTGGCTGTTTGGAGGTTAAGATTTGCTGATTTTCTTGGTGATTTGTTGTTTCCCTTTTCTTTTATACACACATTGAAGTGTGTGGCTACTAAATCTTGTAAGTGGCTACATATATTCAGATTTTTTTCAATTCTTGCAGTTGTACTAGGTTCTTATCACCTATCACTTCAAGAGAGAAGAGAGAGGCCTTGTTACATCTTATTTTAGAGAAGAAACCTTAATCTCTGTTAGGGTTGCAGATTTTCCCATCTATTTTAGCGCATATGTTATATTTCCTACATACGGTCCTATAAGCTGCTATTCCCAGCACGCTCACACTTTCCTACAACTCTTAGGCACTCTTTTCTCATTCATTTGCACCTAAAACCCTCTTACATTCAGCCTTATATTCAAATTTTGTATATCACACAAGTTCTATTGTTATTCGGTAATCAAATAGGCATTATTTTTAAGAGTAGCATGCAATTACTCGTTCCATTCTTTTGTATCTTGTTTATTTCTCTTAGTCATTCATCTATCTTATTTGGTTCAAGGTGTGTGTGCTTAAAATTCAAGTGATGAAACGATTTTGGGAATACCCATGGAACTTATATTGGACCTGCTTCACTTCCAACATTTTGTATCATATCCTTATGCACATACTAACTTGTTCCCAAGAGGAGTGATCATAGAGATAGATTGGAACAAAAAAAATAAGCTTGGTGAAATATCTAATTATCCAATGTGGATTTTCATGATGATGAATTTGTTAGTATCCAAAAAGTAATGGAATATTGTCAATGGAAAGCATCCAAGGCCAGGGCAAGCTAAAGAGGATGTTGCATCTTCTTCCGAGAGGATAGGTGCTCCAATTTTTGCTCATCAGGTGGTTAAAGACGAAGAAAAAGAAGAGGTCTTCATCCAAGGTGAGAGATACTATCAAGTTACTTCCTACAAAAGAGGAGTAGAGATGGCCATCTAGAGATGCTCAAGCACTCTTACTCATTGTTATGGATGTCAAACATAGTATCATTCCTCAAATCAATCATGGACAATCTCACGACAAGTTTACTTGGAGTTGGAGAATCTCTATCAATGCAGAAATCTTGCTCAGAAAGCTCATTTAAAGAGAGAGTTAGCTATCGCACATATGAAAGCTGGTGAGTCAGTACAATTTCACATATGAAAGCTGGTGAGTCAGTACAATTTCATATTTTGAAGCTTAAGGACATTCGTGATTGACCTCTAAATTTTGAAGTGAACATTTTTTATGAAGAGATAGTGAACACACTTATCAATTCACTTCCATTTATATATCGTTCTTTTGTTACTTCTTTTTCTCTCTCTACAAAAGACAAATAAATATTATTTGAAGAATTCCATTTCTGTTACTTCAAGATGAAGATCAACAAAAAATGATGGAAGAGAATGACGAAGCTAGGGTATCATCACCCAAAGGCAAGAAAAAAAAAAAAGAGACTACCAAGAAGGAGAAGAAGACTCAACAAATCAAGAAAAAAAGTAGATCATCTGTTTCTAAGTCTTATACTACATCTTCTTCAACCTCTACTTCAACTACTACCACACCTAAGGAGAAATCTACTACCGCATCAGAGAAGTTTCTGTCACTCGGTGTATCTTGAATCCGATCTAAACATGCGCTTCCGGTAAATATAATTGAATAAACTTATAGTGGCACACGACTAAGGCAGACCTTAGGCCAGAAAATAAGCTGGAATCCATTTTGTTTGTCGCGTACCTTGCCCATGCAACGCTCTGAAGCGCCTTCTGATGCGATCCTGGTTTTGGGTGTCTTGAAGGGCCTTGTGTGTGTGCCTCAACAACGCTATCAGAAGTTCCTTCTGACACGGCTCAGTATCAATGTTGCTTGGTGGAAGTGCTGCTGTCTTCAAAGCTCTTTGACTAACTCTATTGATTGAGGTATGGAAGGAAAAGGTTGACAAGCAGCGAGCATCCATTAGGGACAATGCACTACGGACAAACAACTTATGACTTTAATCACATCGTTGGCTTAGACAATTTGATTGACAGGCCGCAGCTTCGACTTCATGTCTTCACTTGAGCTCGAGTAGATGGACTTGAACATTTAACCATACCGGCAGGCTCCCGTACTGGCACATACATTATCTCTTAAGGCGCGCACATGGTTTCTGTTCGTGACTGAAGAACACCTCTTTGTGACCAAAAACACTTTTCTTGGTCACTTAAAAAGCTTGTTGGGACACGCCATAAACATTCAAGCTCATCTGATTTTTGAGCACATGCATCAAATGATCAAACATTTCTACCATCTAGCTTAAGAAGAGCAAATGGATGGTCCCAACTAGTGTTGATTTTCGACTGGCTGCCCTACCCTTCAAATTTGAAGGTTATGTGAAGTTAACACTCTTATCTTTTGTTCCTATCTAGTTGAAGAAGAGCAAATGGATGAAAATGAAGAGAAAATGGATGACCCCAACTAGTTTTTATTTTTTATTGGCTTTCCTAGCCTTCAAATTTGAAGGTTATGTGAAGTTAAAACTTCCTACCTTGTGTTCCTAAAAAATTATGGCTACTCTCTACACACCTTAGCTCGTCTGGTTAGGGCCTTTGCCTCTCTGGGCTTGGGGTGGGGGTTCAATGCCTGCAATTTGTAGTAGGACATCCCTCACCATTTGCTTGGTGAGAAGCTTAATTGAGCCCCTATGGGGGATTGTTGGGCCTTCGGGCGCTCCAGTTCAATTCAAGCATTCGAGCATTCAAGATCAATTCGGTCCTTCAAACAAAAAACCCAATTCAAACCAATTCTCTCATTTGACCTTAAGGCCATCCATTCCCAGTTCCTACCTTAGTGAGTCTTCAGGCTCTGCATGCTAATAGTTGCTCTGTTGGTGCAATTAAACCCAAGCCCACATACTTGGTTAACTAGCTTGTGCTTAACTTATTGGCATAACCTATGAAAGGCTTCATATGATCAACCACTTGTAAAAGTACTTCACATTTATCCTTGTAAAAGTGGATTACACCCACGAGGAGTTAGGAAGCTCTAAATCATGTATCACTTGGTTGATGAGCAATGAGAGAATCTATCCTATATGTTAGCATTCACCTTTTAGGTAGAAGTTTGAATTTGAATTCAAACTTTGGCTCCAAGCATGACTTTAAAAGAAGGATCTAAAAGACTCGCGTGTACCTCGAGGTCGTGTGATCGTTTTGAAGTACACTCATTGTGAAGTGGAAGCTCATCTCATAGCTCACTCACCTCTCACACATTGAGCAATGTATAATTGCCAATGACATTGTATTTGTACATGTTTTAATACATATATGATCATTACATTCTCATCTCACTTCTCTATCATAACTCCATCAAAACAGTGATCTTCTCAGAGCTTGTTCTCACTATGTAGTTGATCATTTGCAATGATTTAAAGCTTGATAGAATCAGCATACTTTCTATTACAATCCTATAAATTTTCATTAATATTGTTTCTCTGGAACATAAGATATTACCATATCTTTTCCCACTGGTCTGATGATTGTTGCAGCCCCTCAATGTCGAGATGGAGCTGTGACTTGCTAAACTTCATTCTCTGCATGTAGTCCATCATTTTTTATGAAATCACTCATGATTGATAGCTTACTAAGTTAGTTAGAGTTCCCCAAAAGGAATTAAGCCAATTGTTGTTGTGCTTAGAGAATTGTTCAAAACACTGAACAGGTGTGTGAACCAAAATAGCAAGTTTTTGATCTTGTATTATCTTCCAATCTATCTGTTTTGATCCTTCCATCAGTGGATCATCTTCCAAGCAATGTAGATGGTTATTTGTGTTCATTAGCAAGCTAAAGAGGTCCACTACACTCTCCAACCATCATTCTCAGTAAGTGTGAAGCAAGATTTAGCTACACCACTTCATCTCTTATGACTATCCACCATCTCCTCCAACAGTGGTATCAGAGCAACAACAATCAAGATGGGAGATGGATTTCCATCCTTCATTGATAAATTGGACAGGAACAACTACTCAGCATGGTCACTAAGGATGCAAGCCTACCTTCAAGGGATAAATCTATATGGATACATCTCAGGAGATGAAGAGATGCCAATCTTCAAAAGCAAGCATCAACTTACAAGGAAGAGCAAGAGAAGTTGACCACATGGTGTGCAAAGGATGCTCTTTCCAGGTCATATCTACTAAACTCAATCTCTGATTTCTTGTTGCCACATGTTAGGAATTGCAAGACCTCCCAAAAAACTTGGGAACTAATTTCATCATATTTCTCCTCAAACACAAGAGCTAGGAAGAATCAATTGTGGATGGAATTTACAACCCTAAAGAAACAACAAAAGCAAGGAGTGGTTGATTATGTAACCAAGATGAAAGATGTGGTTGGCCAGCTTGCAAGAATTGGAGAGGAGATAGAAGAAGAACACATAGTGAGGCAGATCATTAATGGAATCAAGGATGATGACAAGTGGGAATCCTTCACCACAACAATGGATCTCTACATGGATATGCAAATACCTGACCTCAACACCTTGATGGGGCAACTCTTCACCCACGAGACAAAGCTCAACAGAAATGGTGACAACTCAAGAGGTAACCAATCTTCTGCCCTTTATATAGATAAGAATAAAGCTAAGGATAAAAGTAAAAGCAAGAAGAGTGAAGAAGAGGCTAGTACCTCTCAAGCTAATTATGCAAGAAGAGGAAGAGGTGCTAGAGGAAGGGGTAGAGGAGGAAAGCAAGGCAGGAGGAGACCCTACAACAACTCACCATGCAACATATGTGGCCTTAACAACCACACTACAGAAGAATTCTTCAAGAATACAAGGAACCAAAGGGGAAGAGGCTTCCATAGAGGTAGCTATGGACAATCAAGAGGCAGATACAACAATGGTGGAGGCAACTACAACCATAACTACAATCAAGGCTATAACAACAACATTTATCAAGGAGGCTTTAGAGGAAGAAGGGACTGCAACAACTATATTGAAGACCAAAAAGACTCTCTACTCATCATGAACATGACATCCAAGGTAAAGATGATGATCATCTTTTCTACATTGATTCAGGTTTTTCCAATCATGTGGTTAGAAATGTAGCTCTATTATCTGAACTTGAAGAACCCAAAGGGAAGCATTAAGTACAAACAAGTGATGATATTAAACACTCAGTCAAGCAAATTGGAAATCTCAAAACATCTGATGGTAGCATGAACCTTTTGAGCAAAGTTTTGTATGTGCCAACTATAACAAAAAACCTAATTAGTGTTGGGAAGATTGTTGAGAAAGGTTTACAGGTCATATTCACTAAGCATGGAACATATGTGGAAGACCCCCAAAAAGGCTTCAAAAGGATTGCCAAAGGTGAGAAGTCAGGTAGATTATTCACATTCGAAATTGAAGATGCAAGGAACATAGCACTATTCAGTTATAGAGATCAAACCTTATCTGAGTTAGAAATATGGCACAAAAGGCTAGGACAGATAGGAGAAAGAACTCTGAAGCAAATGTGCAGGGATCAAAGTGTGCTTGGCATTCCCAATGTGACCAAGCAACATATGATATACAAATGTGGAGCATGCCAATTTGGCAAAGCTCACACGCAACCATTCAACAAGAGAGGATACATCCGTGAAGACTATTTGGAGCTTGTACGAGCTTGTACATACTGATGTGTGGGGACCTAGCAAAGATCCATCCATCTCAGGTTCAAGGTACTATGTGTCATTTATTGATGATTACAGTAGATGGACAATTCTTTATTTCATGAAACATAAGGATGAGATATTTACATGTTTCAAGAAGTACTTGGCACTAGTTGAAAACCAAACAGGAAGGAGCTTGAAGAGGATTATATCTAATGGAGGTGGTGAGTATTTTTCACATGAGTTTGATTCATTTCTATAGGATAGAGGCATAAAGAGGGAAGTAACAACCAGATACACTCCTGAATTGAATGGAGTGGCAGAGAGAAGGAATAGGCTAATTGTTGAAGTTTCTAGGTCTATGTTAAATGAGAAGAAGTTACCTAATTATCTATGGGCAGAGGCTATTTCCACAGCCACCTACTTGGTCGATAGGCTTCCATCCAAATTATCATTGGATGGTATGACACCCTATGAAGCATGGAATGGCAAGAGGACCTCATTGGACCATTGCAAAATATTCGGGTGCATTGCTTATGCATGCATCCCCTCACAAATTAGAGGAAAGCTTGACCCTAAAGCTGAGAAATGTATATTTATTGGGTATGATCAGAATCAAGAGGGGTATAGACTGCACAATCCCACTAACAAGGCATTTATGGTTAGTAGGGATGTAGTGTTTGATGAAAATAATTCATGGTTTGAAGATGATTGTAGGAAATTCAAGTTACCATATGATTTGGAAAATGATTTTCCAACCCTCACATAAGAAGATCAACCATTGGCAGAAGATACCAACTCAGAAGATGAAGAGCAAATTGACTTCGAGGCTTGGAAGTCAAGAGGCAAGGTCAAGCTCAAGCAACTAGAAGACATACCAGAGTCTTCAAATCAAGCATTACGAAGATCATAAAGAGAAAGTAAGAAGCCCATAAGGTATGGATATGATACATCCTTAGTCACAAAACATCATGTGTATATCACTAAAGACTCTATGGTAGAAGACCCTTTCTTCATTTGAAGAAGCTAGGAAGAAGAAAGATTGGAGAGAAGCTATGCAGGAAGAAGTGGAAGCATTACAGGAAAATCACACTTGGGATCTAGTTTCGAAGAAGCTAGACATGAAGGTAATTGGTTCAAGGTGGATATACAAAATAAAAAAGAACTCTGATGGCTCTATAAATAGGTACAAGGCAAGGTTAGTGGCAAAAGGAGTTGCCCAAACTCATGGAGTATATTATGAAGAAACATTTTCACCTGTGGCAAAGATACCAACAATCAGGGTTTTGGTAAGTCTTGCTTCTTCTAAAAAATGGAGTTTATATCAGTTAGATGTCAAGAATGCATTTTTAAATGGATGGATATCAGAAGGAGCGTATATGGCACAACCACTAGGGTTTGAAGATGAAGATAAAGGAGGTTATGTATGCAAGCTTAGGAAGGCACTCTATGCTCTCAAGCAAGCTCCTAGAGCTTGGAACCATAGACTCGTTACTTATTTGCAGGACAAAGGCTTTGTGGCAACCAAGGCAGGTTCTTCTTTGTTTGTTAAGAAGAACAAATCAGAAGTTATCTACTTATGTGTCTATGTAGATGACATCATTATTACAGGGAATGATGCTAATGGCATGAAGCACGCCAAGGCTCAATTAATGAAGGAATTCAAAATTAGTGATCTAGGTCTATTAACCTACTTTTTTGGCTTAGAGCTTGTGTATACAGATTCTGGTATATTTATCACTTGAAGGAAGTACATACATGATATGTTGGTAAAATCTAAGATGGAGAACATTAAAATTGCAGGTACTCCTATGGAACTCAACCATAAATTGAGTTCACATGAAGGTGAACTACTTGATGATTTTACAGGTTATCAACAACTTGTGGGAAGCCTAAATTATGCTACTCTAACAAGAGTGGATATTTCCTATGCAATAAGTACATTGAGTCAATTTATGCATGCACCAAGGAAGCCTCATATGGAAGCTGCAAAGAGGGTGCTTAAGTATCTAAAGGGTATAATGAATGAAGAGTTGTTCTATCCCTTCACTTCTGACATAGATATAAAGATGTATTCTGATGCCGATTGGGCTTCCTCCAAGGATGATAGGAGGAGCACTTCAGGGTACCTATCCTTTACAGGTTCAAAGCTTATATCTTGGTCATCTAAGAAGCAACCAATTGTGGCCTTATCTTCCACAAACGCAGAATATAGAGGTTTGGCAAATGCAACTTAGGAAGTTATGTGGCTTAAGCAACTATATGAAGATCTGGAAATACATTCATGCACTCCAATAATCTTTGGAGACAATACTACTTCACTTCATTTGGCTACTAATCCTGTATATCATGCAAGCACTAAGCACATTGAAGTGCACTATCATTATGTAAGGGAGAAATTGCTTAGCAAGGGTATTCAACTATCCTATGTATCAACTCATTTACAATGTGCATATATACTCACAACGGCATTGGATGGAACAAAGATGAACACGTTCAAATTGATGATCGGTTTGCAGGAAATCAAGGAGCAATGAAGACCAAGCATGTTAGGCTTGAGGGGGAGCTATTGGCGCAAGTAAACCCAAACCCACATACTTGGTTAACTAGCTTGTGCTTAAATTATTGGAATAACCTATGAAAGGCTTCATATAATCAACCTCTTGTAAGAGTACTTCACATTTATCCTTGTAAAAGTGGATTACACCCACGAGGAGTTAGGAAGCTCTAAATCACGTATCACTTGGTTGATGAGCAATGAGAGAATCTATCCTATATGTTAGCATTCACCTTTTAGGTAGAAGTTTGAATTTGAATTCAAACTTTGGCTCCAAGCATGACTTTAAAAGAAGGATCTAAAAGACCCGCATGTATCTCGAGGTTGTGAGATCATTTTGAAGTACACTCATTGTGAAGTGGGAGCTCATCTCATAACTCACTCACCTCTCACACATTGAGCAATGTATGATTGCCAATGACATTGTATTTGTTCATGTTTCAATACATATATGATCATTACATTCTCATCTCACTTCTCTGTCATAACTCTGTCAGAACAGTGATCTTCTCAGAGCTTGTTCTTAGTGTGTAGTTGATCATTTGCAATGATTTAAAGCATGATAGAATCAGCATATTGTCTACTACAATCCTACAATTTTTCAATAACATTTCTTCTTAGGATCATCAGAGATTACCATATCTTTGGTCATTGGTCTGATGACTATTGCAACCCATGAATGTTGGGATGGAGCTGTGACTTGCTAAACTCCTTTCTCTGCATGTAGTCCATAATTTTTTTATGAAATCACTCATGATTGATAGCTTACTAAGTTAAATAGATTTCCCCAAAAGGAATTAAGCCAATTGTTGTTGTGCTCAAAGAATTCTTCAAAACACTGAACAGGTGTGTGAACTAAAATAGCAAGTTTTTTATCTTGTATTATCTTCAAATCTATACATTTTGATCCTTCCATTAGTGGATCATCTTCCAAGCAACATATATGGTTATTTGTGTTCATTAGCAAGCTAAAGAGGCCCACTACACTCTCCAACCATCATTCTCAGCAGGTGTGAAGTAAGATTTAGCTACACCACTTCATCTCTTGTGACTATCCACCATCTCGTCCAACATGCTTGATGTTCAACCCCTCCTTTGTGGGATTCGGAGAGTTTGATGGGTGTTATGCCAGGTCTTCATTGTATTTTCAAATTAATTCAAACTATGGGGAAGATTAAATCTCAAAGATGGAACGTCCTTTTACACACACACACATACATACATACATACATACATACATACATATACATACATATATATATATATATATATATATATATATATATATATATATATATATATATATATATATATATATATATATATATATATATATATATATATATATAGCAACACTAGTCAAGTCGGCAAGTCATTTCCCTATCTTGAGGGGGGGTTCAAATCGTCTTGGCTAGACTAGCATGACACTTCTCATCATTTGATATGACGAGATGTTAAACCAGCTCTCTTCAAGGAATTGTCAGCCTTCGGGTGCTCTTAGTGGACAACATCGGTAGCGGCAAGGGCCATGCTCGTTGTGGCAAGGTAGACTTCAGCTCAACCCAGCCTCCTCATCTGGCATTAAAGCCATATCTTCCTAATTCCTACCATTAGTGGGTCTTTCTACTTAGTTCATTGTTAGTAGGTGCTAGGTGTTATACCCCTACTTGTGAGGGATTGAGGGAGTCCCATGGGTGCTATGCCCTTCACATTGTACTTTCAATTAATTCCAATGATAAAAAAGAGTAGTTTGCAATATCAAACATTCTTTAAAAGATAAATATATTTAAAAAAATACGGTTATAAATGCCAAAAGTAGTCAATAGAGAAATAAAAAATCAACCATGATCCGAACAGAAAAAATAATCAGAAGGATATCTCAATCACCCACAACATATAAGCATAATTAGTTTACATGTTGGCCAAAAAGTGGCTATTATGTTGTGTTGTGCTATTATGTTGTGTCTCTAGCCATGGGAGCCTCATGTGCCCACCCCATCTAACTTGAGAAAGAATACATCGGGATTTCCAACAAAACAACGTATTAGTAGTTATCGCATGCCATAAGAGTATGATGCACATTATCTCCTTGAAAGTAGGCTTAAGTCTCATCCCAAAGATGTGTATGACACTTTGCTTCCTCTTTTTATAGGTGGATAGTCAAGTGCTCGTCCAAATGAGGTAATGTCTCAGCCTTTACATGTTCCACATGATAATGTAGATCATTCCATTTCTTATGCAGATTTACATGATGCATTTGTTGATGAGAGGGCTCATATCAAGGAGGCCAAAACTATGCCTAAATGGCTAGCGAAGACTCTGCAAGATAGCAAATTAGATGGACCCCTGTCACATTGTACTTGTTCATGATCTCATATTGCTTCTTTTGCATCAAATTTCTATAATGCAATGGCTTCCTCTAGTGTCTTTGCAATAAGAATGAGTTTACTTCTTTTGATGAAGCACAAAATTCAGAAAATTGGATGG
Organism: Ceratopteris richardii; assembly: GCA_020310875.1. Lineage (NCBI taxonomy): Eukaryota > Viridiplantae > Streptophyta > Polypodiopsida > Polypodiales > Pteridaceae > Ceratopteris > Ceratopteris richardii. Next base: position 30,879,138 of record CM035418.1, on the reverse strand, counting down.
TTGCTATGCAATCTAAATATGATGCTATTACAAAGCATTGTACCTGGCCTTTATGTGATTTTCCTCTTGGTAAAAATGCCATTGGCACTTAATGGGTATACAAGTTGAAGGGTAAGCGTGATGGAACAATTGACAAGTATAAAGTTAGGCTTGTGGCAAAAGTTTATGCTCAAGAAAGAGGCATTGATTTTGATGAGGCCTTTGCACTCACATGCCAAATGACTAGCATTCATACCATTTGTGGACATATAACCCATCATGGTTGGAATGTACATTAGTTGGACCTTAAAAATGCATTTTTGAATGGTGACTTACATGAAGAAGTGTATGTTTTTCAGCCCTATGGTTTTGTATAGAAAGGGCATGGAAAAAGGCATGCAAGTTGAAAAAGGAATTATATGGTTTGAAGCAAGTGCCATGTGCTTGGTATGAAAAGATACATGCCTACTTGATTGCACATGGTTTTGAAAACAATCCAACTCATAGCATCTTATATGTTAAGCATGCTAAAGATGTGCTTCTGATCATTGTTGTATATGTTGATGGCATGTTTCTTATTGGTCCTTATGGGAAGCATATTGCTAAATTTAAGGTTGATTTGCATGCCTATTTTAAGATTTTAGATTTAGGGCATTTGCATCATTAGTTGGGCATTCAACTTATGCAAGTTAATGGGGGAATAACTTTGTGTCAAACGAAATATATTGACACATTATTACAATGTTTTGGCCTTGAATGTCAAACATTGATCCACAGGGATCATGACTTTGGTCCATAGGGATCAGTCCATGTGCATGAGGAACAAGGGCCAGCTAGCCAAGGTCCCAAGCTCGGGGGATACTCTAAGGTACTAAAGTAGCAATGCTCTACAATAGTCTAGAATGAACATGTGGTCATCATGCAACACTTAGTTCATGTGTGTGAGGGACAAGGGCCAGCTAGCCAAGGTCCCAAGCTCGGGGGATACCCTAAGGTACTAAAGTAGTAATGGGAATAAGTGTTGCATGATGGCCACATGTTCACGCTAGGCTATTCCAAAGCATTACTATTTTTAGTGTAGAAGAAGGTATATATGGATGGAAGGTGAGTCACACACACATCATTCAAGTGATTTCCAACAACTCGTATCAGAGCAAACAAGTCCATTCCGTAGTCCAATTTCTCAGAGGAGAATGGAATAGTTAAATGGAACAAAAGGTTTGCGTACCAGATTCCCAGGATTTGAGAAGAAAAGTCATGCATGATAACCATCATGTGCCTTGTGCAAGACATCCAAGTGTTGACAAGACAATAAGCTTGTTAGAAGAACATTTTGGTGGCCTGGATTAGCTAGAGATATTGACACTTATGTTCAACAATGCTTTATGTGTAAAGTCAACAAAGCAGAAAGGGTAAAGACACCAGGCCTTTTACATCCTTTACAGATTCCAGATCATAACTAGGATAGTGTATCCATGGACTTCATAGTCAGGTTACCATGGACCCAAAAGAAGAGGGACACTATCCTAGTTGTGGTCGACAGATTCAGCAAGATGGCTCATTTCATACCCACACAGGAGACGATAGAAGCTCCACAGCTAGTGGAGTTGTTTATCCAGCATGTCTTTAGATTGCATGGGTTAAAATTTATAGGACACTTATGGAAGTTTGTATTTGACAAACTGAAGGTGTCATTAAAGATGATAGTGGTGATCATCCTCAGACAGATGGTCAGACCAAGAGGGTCAACCAAATTTTAGAGGACATGTTGAGGCCATATGTGTCTGAGAGACAGACAGATTGGGATAGTCATTTGCCACTAGTTGAGTTTGAGCTATGGCATGAATCCCAATGTTCTCAGTACCATAGGCATGCCAAAGAAATGTCCTAGTGCTTTGGAGTTCTTAACAAACCTCCAAGAAAATTTAGAAATAGCTAAAGCCAAGATGCAACAAGCCGCTGATAGGGCTAAAGAGTATGCTGATAGGAAGAGATCTCCTAGATCCTTTGAGGAGGGAGACAGAGTCTTTCTTCAAGTACTAGCTAGATCTACTTTTCTCCCCATATGGAAGTGTAATAAGTTATCACCAAGGTTTTGTGGACCTTGGAAGATAGTTAAAAAGCTAAGTGAAGTTGCATACCGATTCGAGCTTCCTCTAGATTGCAGAGTACATCTAGTGTTTCATGTCAGTAAACTTCGAAAGTTTTTTTCTAGGGAGGATAATCTAATAGAAGGTATCGTTTCTTTGTAGGAAAGTAATAGCATGGATCATTCTCCAAATAGGATACTAGATTGGAGACAGAAGCAATGGAGGAATCGTGTCATCTATAGTATCTAGTAGCTGCCTAGAGAGGATTACCACTTACTGACTCTACTTGGGAATCAAAAGCTCTGATTCGTAAGCAGTTTCCCTCATTGATCATTGAGGACAATGATCTTTAGAAGGCGGAAAGAGTGTCAGACATTGATCCACAAGGATCATGACTTTGGTCCATAAGGATCAGTCCATGTGTGTGAGGGACAAGGGCTAGCTAGCCAAGGTCCCAAGCTCAGGGGATACCCTAAGGTACTAAAGTAGTAATGGGAATAAGTGTTGCATGATGGCCACATGTTCACACTGTTGATATATTTAGGTAGTGATGTGTGTGAATACACTAGGAACATCAAGGCACTTTTTCCCTCTTTAGGAGTTTTTTTCCCCCGACTTGTATATATGCCTTTTGCCCTAACACGTCACTCATATTTGTACATTCTAGTGGTAATACATTCAATAATGTGTGTTGTGCTCCAAGCTTCTTCTTCTTCCTTGTGTTGTTCACGTGCTTCCACAGACCTCGAACTCCAACAACTGGTATCAGAGCAGGTCGCCACTTCATCTAGGGTGTCATCAACACCTCTCCGGCCACAGTCTCAGAATCACACGAAATTTGGTGAGCATACTCAAGGTGATTAGGAGATCAAAACGTCTTCGCTCTATGGTGCCCAAATCACGATCTGAGCTCGCTTTAACCTTTGAACTCACTATCATAGTGCTTGTGCAGGCTATTTTGTCTTTTTGTGCCAAAGGTATATACAAGTTTCGATTTGTCCGTATAAGCATCTCGAAGTCTACTACAGGTCTAGCAGAACTTGTTAGGGTAGCTCTGTTTAACTTTTTTAGATACAATCATTTTTATGCATTAGGGTATTTTAGTCAATGGCCATGGTTGAAAGTAGTGATGTATTTCATATGTTGGCCATTGAGGATAAGTTGGATGGTATGAGTTACCCATTGTGGGCTTATATGATGTCATGTATTGGTTGCAAAAGGATTGTGGAATATTGTGTTGGGTGTTGAAAAACATCCTATTACACCTGCAAATACAGGTACTAAAGTTGATGCAGATGGTGTTAAAGATCATGATATTTTGCAGATTCCTGTTTATGTTGCGATTCTTGTTGCATCTACTGCAAACCAAATTTGTTGGGATGGTAGAGATGCTTAGGCACATGCATTGATAGCCTTGTTTTTCAAGTGCCATTATTCCTCACATTTGCTCTTGCAGAACAGCTAAATATGCTTGGGATACACTTACCACATTGTACCAAGCTAGGAATGAGGGTCATGTTGCTTACCTCCGAAAAGAGTTGGAGAGTGAGTGTATGAATGAGGGTGATTCTATGGACAATTTTCTAACAAAGATCAAAGATTTGAAGGAACAGTTGATTTTTGCTAATGAAGTTACACCAGATAGCTCACTTGTGTAGACCATTTTGAATGGTCTTCTTGATTCATATCAGAGTTTTGCTTCTACTCTTTTTTTTATGATGAAAGGCAATCCAAATGCATTGACATTTGAGGAGTTAGTCTCTATTCTATTGCAAGAAGGTCAGTCTAGGCATAACAGGTCCATCATGCATGTTGCAGATCAAGCTTTTGTGGCTAGTCAGAAGGGCAAAGGTAAATGGAGCTCATCTACTAGTAAGCAAAAAATCTGCAAATGATGCACATTCGAAGAAGGAAGACAAAGATGAGAAGAAATCAGAAAAGCAATTTTTTTTTTTGTAAGTACTATAAAGAAACGATCATGTGATAAAGAATTGTCCAAAACTGGCTGCAAAAGAGGCAAAGAAAAAAGAGGTTCAAATGGTTGTTGCAAAGGCCTCTACATCAAAAACAGAGTCTGCTAATCTTGTGAAAAATGAAGAATGAGCATTTACTACTATTTGCAGTTTTGATCCATCTTCTCATGAACAGTGTGTGTCTGCAGTAGACTCAGATGTTTGGTACTTTGATAGTGGGGCAACCAAACATATTGCCTCGCAACGCAATTTCTTCATTTCACTTGAGCCTGCCCCTACGGGGAATACTGTCACATGCACCAAAAACTCCTCTTATCCTATTATGGGAGTTGTTAAGATCATTCTCACTACTGCCGATGGTAGTTCTTTTACATTGTCAGATGCTTTATTTGTGCTAGGGATCAAGAAAAATCTATTATCAATTTCTACATTAGCCAAGATTGGCTTGGTTGTGAAATTTGTTGATGACAGATGTACAGTTTTCATGATCTTTCAACTGGTGACATGATTATTGCTTTTTGCATTTTATGTCGTGGGCTGTATAAGCTCATAGTCTATGAAAAATCTGTGAATGATTCAACATGTGCAGTACATGATTCTTAGGCTATGTTAGATGCAAAGCTTTTGCATGCATGCTTTGGTCATCTAAATTTTGCTAGTTTGCTATGCCTGCACAAATTTGAAATGGTGTCCTCTTTGCCCAATCTTGAGGCACCCGCTAAACATGTATGTGAAGGTTGTATTTTGGGCAAAAAATAGCGTTCCTCCTTCCCAAAAGATGGTTCAGTTCAGGCTACTCAGAAATTGCAGCTTGTTCATAGTGATGTCTGTGGTCCTATGCAGACACCTTCTTTTGGGAACTATCTTTACTTCGTGACTTTCATCGATGATTTTTCTAGGCATGCATGGGTATATCCATTGAAGGCAGAGTCCGAAGTGTTTATGTGCTTCAAATAGTTTTTGGTTTGTTTGAAAATCTATGAGCATGTAAAATGGGCACCCTCCGTTCTGATCGAGGGGGGGAATATATGTCTTCTGACTTTAATGCATTTTTAGTTGAATGTGGGATAGAACATCAGTGTACAGTGTCCGAAGGCAGAGTCCGAAGTGTTTATGTGCTTCAAACAGTTTTTGGTTTGTTTGAAAATCTATGAGCATGTAAAATGGGCACCCTCCGTTCTGATCGAGGGGGGGAATATATGTCTTCTGACTTTAATGCATTTTTAGTACAATGTGGGATAGAACATCAGTCAGGCTTTACCACACAGTTTATGGCTTGAGGTTGTTATGTGTGCAACATATGTATTGATAGATGTTGGGACTATCATCTATCACTCCATATGAGGCTTGGCATGGTCACAAGCCATCTCTTGCTCACCTGCATGTTTTTGGTTGTCTGGCATATGCATTAGTGCCTAAATAGCATTGCATGAAAAAGCAATAAAATGTATTTTTGTTGGGTACAGTTTTGAAAGCAAAGGCTATCGTCTATATCATCCATGGACTAACCATATTTTGGTTAGCCGTGATGTTGTTTTTGTGGAAGATGCTATTCAACCATTACTTTCATGTACTAAGGAGACATCAGTTAGCTCTAAAGACATGTATGACACTTTGCTGCCTCTTTTTACAGGTGGACAATCTAGTGTTGGTCCTAATGAGGCAACTTCTCAACCTTTATAGGTTTCATGTGATGATGCAGATCACTCTATTTCTGCTGCAGATTTACATGATGCACTTGTTGGTGAGAGAGTTGATATTGAGGAGGCAAAAACTATGCCAAAATGGCCGATGCAAACTTTACATGACACCAAATTAGATGCAGCTCTATCATATTGTACTCGTTCAGGCTCTCCTAGTGCCTCTTTTGCATCAGATTGCTATGCTATAGCTGTGTCTAGTCTCTGTGATGAGCATGAGATGTTTCATTTGATGAAGCACAAAATTTAGAAAATTAGATGGTTGCTATGTAATCTGAATATGTTGCTATAATGAAGAATGGTATGTGGTGTTTATGTGAATTGCCTTCTGGCAAGAAGGCCATTGGCACTAAGTGGGTATACAAGCTGAAGCATAAGCCTGATGGAACAGTTGATAGGTATAAGGCTAGGCTTATTACAAAGGGTTATGCATAGGAAAGGGGCATTGATTTTGATGAAACCTTTGCACCTACATGCCGAATGACTATTGTTTGTAGCATCTGTGCACTCGTAGCTCATCATGGTTGGAATGTACATCAATTGGACACTAAAATGGCATTTTTGAATGGTGACTTGCATGAAGAAGTGTATGTTTTTCAGTCTCGTGGCTTTGTGCAGAAAGGGCATGAAAACCAAGTGTGCAGATTGAAAAAGGCATTATATGGTTTGAAGCAAGCACCACGTGCTTGGTATGAAAAGATACATGCCTATTTGATTGCACATAATTTTGAGAAAAAATCAACTGAGAGCACCTTATATGTTAAGCATGCTAATGATGTGCTTATGATCATTGTTGTGTATGTTGATGACACGATGCTCATTGGTCCTCATGAGAAGCATATTGCTGATTTTAAGGCTGATCTGCATGCCTCATTTGATATGTCTGATTTGGGGCATTTGCATCATTATTTGGGCATTTAGTTTATTCAAGTTGATGGCAGAATAGCTTTGTGTCAAACGAAATATATTGACACATTATTGCAGTATTTTGGCCCTAAAGACTGCAAACCTATTGCCACTGCTATGGAGACAAGTTTACGATTGAGTCTTCATGATGTTGGAGATGCATTTGATGTTGTTCTCCATCAGCATGTTGTTGGATGCTTGATTTAGTTATGCATTACTCGGCCAGATATTTAGTTTGTTGTCTCACAAATGAGTAGCTTTATGCATTAGCTAGGTGTCAAGCATTGACAGGCAATTAAGCGCATCTTTCGCTAATTGAATGGTACCCAACTACTTGGATTGTTTTATCCCAAGGGGGGATCACTACTGCTAGATTTACATGCTTTTTCAGATTCTGACTAGGTTGGTTGCTATGACACTCGTGTGTCCACTAGTGGCTTTTGCTTCATGCTTGGTAGCTCATGTATATCTTGGTTGAGCAAGAAGCAGCCTATTGTGGCCACTTCCAGTTGTGAGGCTAAGTATAGGATAGTTTTCATTGTGATTGTTGAGTGTGTGTGGCTTAGATGCCTTATGGCTGATTTGGGTGGGTCAGTCTTTTGCCACCACCATCTTCACTGACAGTCAGAGCACATTAGCAGTGGAAAGGAACCTTGTGTTCCATGCTCACACTAAGCACATTGAGGTGCATTATCAGAGGTTCTCTGCTGGAGAGATAAGCTTGGCATATGTGCCCATGCAGGAGAACATTGCAGACCTTTTCACGAAGGCTGTGCATAGGGAGAAGTTTGAAGCTTTGCGCAAAGCTTTGGGCTTACTTCCTTTTGTGGATTGATTCCACATAGCTTGGCACTTCCTTATACATGAGTGCCAACTCCTTGTTCACCGCATCACCCCCAGGGGGGATTTGTTGATATATTTAGATAGTGATGTGTGTGAACACACTAAGACCATTAGGGCACTTTTTTCCCCCTTTAGGAGTTTTTTTCCCTTCGTTTGTATGTATGCCTATTGCCCTAATGGGCCACTTATCTTTGTACATTCTATCTTGTGTGGGCACATATGTCAAACTAATCTCTCCAACAAAGAATCTCTCCCTGACATAATGATAATGCAGCTCAATGTGCTTAGTGTGAGCATGGAACACAGGGTTCCTCGCAACTATCAATGCACTCCTATTGTAAGTGAAGATGGTGGTGGCAAAAGATTGACCAACATATAAATTAGCCAAAAGGTGTCTTAGCCACACACACACTCAATAGCCACTGTGAAAGATACCCTATACTCAACATCACAACTAGAAGTGGCCACAGTAGGCTTCTTCTTGCTCAACCAAGATATGCATAAGCTACCAAGCATGAAGCGAAAACCACTAGTGGATACATGAGTGTCATAGCAACTAGCATAGTCTGAGTCAAAAAAGCATGTAAATCTGGCGGTAGTGATCCCCCTTGGGATAAAACAATCCAAGTAGTTGGTACCGCCCAAGTAGTGAAACATGCACTTAATCGCTTGCCAATGCTTAACACATAGGCAATGTATAAACTTGCTCATGTAAGAGACAACAAACTGGATATCAACTTGAGTTATGCATAAGTAATTCAAGCATCCAATAGCATAACATTAAATGCATCTCAAGCATCATGAAGACTCAAATTTAGAACTGTTTCCATAGGAGTGGCAATAGGTTTACAATCTTCAATGTTGGAAATCACTTGAATGATGTGTGTGTGACTCACCTCCCATCCATATATACCCTCTTGTACACTAAAAATAGAATGCTCTGGAATAGTCTAGTGTGTGTTGGAGTTTGAGGTCTGCAGAAGCACGCGAACAACACAACGAAGAAGAAGAAGCTTGGAGCACAACACACAATACTGAATGTATTACCATTGCAAACCTTTTCACAAAGACTCTACCTAGGGAGAATTTTGAAGCTTTACACAAAGCTTTAGGCTTACTTCCTTTTGTGGTGGATCTCTTTCCACCTAGCTTGGCACTTCCTTATACATAAGTGCCAGCTCCTTGTTCATCGCATCACTTCCAAGGGGGATTCGTTGATATATTTTGGGTAGTGATGTGTGTGAACACAATATAGGACCGTTGGGGCACTTTTTTCCCTCTTTAGAAGGTTTTTTTTCTCCCAACTTGTATATATATATATATACCAGAATGAATCCAGGTAAACCCCAAATTCACCCTCAAAGGAAGGTGCAACTACAAGCTCATGGTAGTCAACCACAAGACTACATAGCATATCAGCTCCACTATGCACAGTATCGACTCAATACTATGACATCCCCACTAACGTCCTCAGTGCCCAATAGTGGGTATAGAGCTCAGAATGAATATATGCCTATAACCCTAATGGGTTACTTTTCTTTGTACATTCACTTGGTAATGCATTCAGTATTGTGTATTGTGCTCCAAGCTTCTTCTTCTTGCTTGTGATGTTCGCATGATTCCACAAACCTCAAACTCCAACATTCTCTTTGTAACAACAATATATCTAGAATGCCTTAAACTCTTCAACACAAGCACATTTTTTTAAAGATGGATTGGCCCCTCACCCTTTGAGGCAATGTAGCATTCCATTTTTTCGTACACTATATTCTTAACAATTCAAAAAATAGGTGGATGAGATCTTCCCAAGTTTCATAGTCACTACAACTAGATCAAGAACTCAATATACCTAAAAATAATAATTTTTTAAATTCCTAGTATGATTTACTATAAATTCTTCTACTAAAAGTGTTCAGTATAAGTTTTTGATATTTTTGACACATGTGCCATAGCATTCATAAGTTTGGTTACCTAGAGGAACAATGATAGTGTCATAATGTAGATAAATAATCAATGCAAGCAATAAATTCATAGTTTAAAATCATGTGTAAATAATAAAATATCTTAGATTAGCATTGAACTTGAATACTATAAAGTGTTACATAATCTCGTATGGTACAATCTTGAGAAGAGAAATTCTACATGTGCTCACCTTTCCAATTGCTAGCCAATTTCTTCCACAATATGGTGAGAATGAGTATAGCTTACTTTCATGCCTTCATTTTCATTCCCTTATTGACGAAAAGATGATTTTTTCCTTTTTTTTTTCTTTTTTGCAAATCCGCCCTTGGGTGAACCACGCCTTAAGAGGGAGAATTAGGAAGTAATCCTCAATCATGGATTCTGGAGCATATGCTTAACTCATTGCACTTCTAGCCGGCCATATTCTATAGCATGCCAGTAAGTGCACATGAATGAATAAGCAAGGTGCATGGGTTGTTGCCTAGCTGTTTTGCATACACATATATATCTCTTTATCATGTTATGTGCTTGCATTCACACATATATTTTCTTAAAAACATACATACACACATGCACCTTGTTGTACCCATACATGTGGTACTAAAATTCCAATCCTTTGAAACGAGATACTTCCTTGTAATGCCTTTTGAAAGTAGTTTTATTTGCTATACATTCATTAGTTTTATTGGACGTTTTCAAAGTAGAGACAAAATTAATGGATTCAACAAGTCTATTTTTTTAATTTATGAAACGACTTGGTTGGAGTTCGCACAAAAAGGTTTTCATGGATAGGCTCAAGAAGGTATTGCAACCCATAGAGTCATTTGATGTCTGTATATTTGCACGTTGTACTATGGTTTTCTGTTCTACAGTGAGATGCACACTCGATATGCTTGATGTGACTATGTTAATGATAAAAAAAACAAAATAAACTACATATGCTAGAAGATAACATATGTTTTTCTTGAAATAGAATTATTATTGGATGTTATGTATTGTAAGTGTGTATGCTTAAAAAAAGAGGAGGAACTTAGGCTCCTAGTGTATGGAATTGGGCAATGAAGATTTTTTTCAATGACCTATTAGGAAAAAGGAACCCAAGGAGTACAGTGTTTGTGTGGTCCATTGCAATCTCTGACGATTTGTTTTGTTTTGCATATTCAATGCATAAAATTTAAAAGTGCTTTGCATGGTAAACAAATACTGGACCATGTTGTTTATTAAACATGGTCATGGTTCATGTTGTGTCTTAAGAATGTGCTACCTGATTCAATGTTCATATGAAAATGGGGAAGTATTTCTTTGGCAATGCACGATGTAGAGTCTCCTTCTTGAGAGTTCCACAATGATACCCTTGTTGTAAAAACCCGAACTCTGGTGCCAGATATAGTACTTCGCACAGGGGTTGCAGAATACACAGAAAACACACAGTACATAGACCACGAACACAAATTTTTTAAGTCGTACAAATGCGGTCAAACTTAGAGCCTGTGACTGACCATACCACTATATGTTTTATTAAAGAACATATACAAAAGTGTCCAACAACCATTTGTCCTTTCACATAGACACTAATGGTAACAAATGGGTGATGGCTTACTTGTTTCCTTTGGTTTTTTAGGATAGAGCTAAGAATAAGGAGGATGGAAAATGGCTTTTTCATGACTCCATTTAGTAGATGGGAACATTTCTCATGAAAACCACCACTAAAAATTCACACTAGAGTTGAAGGTGTATTTGCATTACAATGTTATATTTTAGTTGGACCAATATAATCATTCATTTCTTTGCCCATAAAAGTGTTGCAATATCTAAGTTTATTTTTCATTTCATTTATTTATGTTACTAGGATCTAATTTTATTATATTCTCTTTAATCCCGTCATTCATGATATTATATTATAAGGCTTGAAATTCCTCTACGTGAGCTCCATATAACTCCAAGAGGGCCATAGGAATTCTCAAAGATCTCTTGAACCCTTCAAGGACTCCATGTGAAGAAGGTGATGGTCACCAACGTCAACATGAAAGCTTGAGGAAGATGATGAATTGTTCAAGGTCTCCATGAAAGGTGGATCTGATACCAATGTTAAAATGCTAATCTCCATGCTAGAGAGAATAACCTATGACTCTCATACCAATGTTAAAAACCTAGTCTCGATGCTGGAGACAATGATCTATCGATCTCCAACCAATTCACCATTATACAGATTATAAGATCAATCATCACCTCTTGAGTAATAGAGTTCACATATGCATGTGCAATCTCCATGATTGTTTTTTCACCTTCCACTAGAATCTACTAGTGGTAGGTGTACTTGCCACTTGAGTTAAATCTCATAGAACTGAAGTTAACTCATGTTAACTTAAGTGGATGCTTCTAAAAGGCTTTAGAGCTCTTTTGACAAACCTCTCTTCTAATACTTGTTGTGGGAGTTGAAGCCAAGACCTCTTCCTTCCCATCCTTGAGACTTAACCACTAGGGTAAGTGTTTAATATTTCGATAGTGATGTGTGTGAACATACTTAGGACATTGGGGCATTTTTTCCCTCTTTAGGAGGTATTTTTTCCCTGACTTATATATGTATATGTATATATATATATATATATATATATATATATATATATATATATATATATATATATATATATATATATATATATATATATATATATATATATATATATATATATATATATATATATATATATGCATATAACCCTAACAGGTAACTTATGTTTGTACATTCACTTGGTTATTCATTCAATATTGTTTTGTGCTCCAAGCTTCTTCTTCTTCCTTGTGCTCTTCACATGCTTCCAAAGACCTCAAACTCCAACAATTGGTATCAAAGTAGGTCGCTGCTTCATCTAGGGCATCATCAACACCCTTCCAATCATAGTCTTGGAATCACACCAAAATTGTTGAGCTCATTTCCACCTTTGAATGCACTAGTGTAGTGCCTATGTAAGCAATTTCATCCTTTTGTGCCAAACATAGTTACATGGTTCAACTCGCACGTACAAGCACCTCAAAGTCTACTATAGATTTAGCACACTTTGACATGGTAGTTCTGTTCAAATTTACGTGATACATTCATTTTTTTTGCATAAGAGTATTTTAGTTAGTGGCATTTTAGTTAGTGGCCATGGCTAAAAGCTCTGATGTATTCTATATGTTGGCTATTGAGGATAGATTGGGTGGTACTAATTACCCATTAAGTGCCTATATGATGCATCATGTATTGGTAGCAAAAGGACCATGGAATATTGTGCAGGGTGTTGAAAATGTCCTACTAAACTTACAAGTAAATTTATTGAAGGTGATGCAGATGGTGTAGAAGATCATGATCTTCACATTCCTATTTGTGTTGTAGTTCTTGCTACACCTACTGCATAGCAACTTCGTTGGGATGACAGAGATGCTCAGGCACATGTGTTGATAGCTTTGTTTGTCAAATGTGCCATTATCCATCACATTCGCTCTTGCAAAACAACAAAGGATGCTTGGGACACACTTATCACTTTATACCAGGCAAGAAATGAGGCTCATGTTTCTTACCTCGGAAAGCAATTGGAGAGTGATCACATGAATGAAGGAGATTCCATGGACAATTTTTTGACAAAGATCAAAGATTTGAAGGATTAGTTGATCTCTGCTCATGAAGTCTTACTAGATAGTTCACTTATGTAGATTTTTCTTAATGGTCTTCCGGATTCATATAAGATTTTTGCTTCTACTCTTTGATCGATGATGAATGCAATCCAATGCCTTAAAATTTGAGGATTTATTCTTAGTTTTATTGCCAAAAGATTGGTCCAGGAAGAACATGTCAATTATGTGTATTGTAGATCAAGGTTTCCTAGCTAGTCATAAGGGCAAAGGTAAATGGAGCTCATCTACTAGTAAGCATAAATATGCTAATGTTGCACAATCAAAGAAGGAAGACAAAGATGAGAAGAAAATACAAAAGTAAGAACAATTTTGCAAATACTGTAAAGAAAATGATCATGTCATTAAGAGCTATCCAAAATTGGCTACGAAAAGGGCAAGGAAGAAAGAGGTTGGAATATGTTGTCACAAAGGTCTCTACACCTAAAAAAAAGTTTGCTAATCTTGTGTAGAATCAAGAATGGGCATTTATTACTGTCTGCAGCTATGACTCATTGTTTCATGAGCACTGTATGTTTGTAGTGGAGTGAGATGTTTGGTACTTTGATAGTGGGGCAACCAAACATATTACCTTGAAGTGCAATTCCTTTAGCCCAGTTTGAGCATACCCCTACACGGAATACTACCACATGAGCTAACAACTCCTCTCATCCCTTAATGAGAGCTGATAAGATCATTTTGACATATTGGGATTCCCTTTTGCAAACAAAGGGAGTGTAGTGGCAAAGCTGTGTAGAGATGAGTGATGCATCCAAAATATTCTCATCTATGTTTGCCAATTTCTCTTTCAAATCCTTGATGCATGTCACATACACATCCACAGACTCATTTTCAGCCATACATACATCCTCAAGTTGCATCCTCAACTATGCAACATGTGCTTCATTACAAATGGCATAAAAAGAAGCAAGAGTGTCCCATGCCTGTGTTGATGTAGAACATGACCGAATGTGTGGAACTATATGACACTTCACAAAAAGCACAATCAATGCATGAGCTTGAGCATCTTTTATATCCCATCTAAGCTGCTCTTGTGTAGGTGGAGAAGGATTAACCATCGTACTTGAAGAAGAAGCTCCATCTGTGATAGTAAATTGTGAAGTAGAAGAACCTATGGGTCTTTCATTTACATCTGCCGCTATGTTCCAAAGTTGTTTTGCAACAAGAACACGCTTCATCATGTAAGACCACATTGGATAGTTGGTCCCATCAAGCTGATCTTCAGCTTGAACCATGCAAAACAAGTCATTGCTAATTTCCATTTCATTAAAGAATAAGAATGTGATAGAATTTTTACTTCAATGAAAGCTGAAATGAATGCTGAAATTTTAGCTCACAAACCATCACTCTAATGGCAATTTTGACTGCACAAATGGCTTTGAAATGGGGGTAAAAGGTCAATGTAACTTGTGAAATACTTCTTGGATGTTGAAAATCATTGTTCTATGCTCCGAAGTTGATTTTTAATGTTAAAAGTGTGTGTGCACCACGACGGAATGCGGAAAACCAAAAATTGAGAAGGAGTTGAACCTACTCTAATACCATTATTGGGTGTGTAGAAGTGTGAGAGACACACAAGAAGCACACGCAAGGAGCACAAATGCAGCAAGACACACAGAGAAGATGGATGGTTGGAATAGCTCACTCTATTAATGATATTCGAAACTGAAGTAAGAGCTAAATAATATCCCTAAGTATAAAGTATCACCACATATGAGTGAATCATGTATGTGGTAACATGTGGAAAAAACTATAGCCAACACTAGAGCAAAAAGTAACCATGTATAGGGAAAAGGTTCACATCAAAGATACTCGAGGAACACATAATGTAACACAAAGGAGGCATCAAACCATCCATTGGAAGCAAGACCCTGATTTTATTGAGCAAACTAAAAGACTTGATTTGTGTTTCTATTACTCCGAGCAAGGGCATAAGACACATGAATGCTTGAACAAGGAAATCTTTCAGCCCACACAATAAAAGGTGATAAACATCATTGAGAAAGGTGCAACAATTGACAAAGCAGATGATGGAGATAAGTGCGATAACTCTAGTTTACATTGTATGATGGATTTTTCTTTCCCAAGGTGTCACTCTAGCACAATGGCAAGTACCAATGTGAAGAGCTTCACCTCATAAATTTCAATCCGTGGAGACGTGAGGACTAGTATGAAGACTATGAGCAAGTGATGGCACAAGTGCATGAGTGAAAGCACACAAGCATGCACACACATACACACACACGTGCGCACAAGGTAAGAGCAAAGAGTGGAACGATGGAAAAATTCGATTACAAAAGAAATCTCTTAAAAGCTCAAATCTACCACAAGCTAACCTAAAAAATGAGCTCTCCAACCCTTTTTA
Source organism: Ceratopteris richardii (assembly GCA_020310875.1). Classification (NCBI taxonomy): domain Eukaryota; kingdom Viridiplantae; phylum Streptophyta; class Polypodiopsida; order Polypodiales; family Pteridaceae; genus Ceratopteris; species Ceratopteris richardii. The sequence continues at coordinate 30,863,648 of CM035418.1, read as the reverse complement.
TATTTTTTTGAGTGGCTTTGGCCCTGTCCAGACCTAGTGTCCACCCTAGTTAAAAATTAGGTTCCAAGGCTTATTTGGGGCTCAAACAGAGTCCAAAAATTATGCAAATTGGTAGGATGATACTTCTAATATCCTCAAGCTCGAGGAGTCCTTGGCTTGAACAAAATGGAGTTGAAAAAAATGGAAAATGCTATTTCCAATTATTTTTTATGATAAAAATTACTATTTTTACAGGGATTTCTTCTAAAAATTTGACATGTGCTTCTTGGAGATCCGTACATGCTCCTTCTTCATGTGTGTCCACTTCTTTGATGTGCTTCCATGCTTTGTGCTTGACCTTGAGTGTCAACGCCCCCCCCCCCCTCTAGAGTCTGTCATTCCTGACAGACCCTTGTTGGAGTGGTTGTTCCATGTAGTACTCTGAGAGGTAGTGTCCTTCAAATATCAACAGGAGCAGTCCATCTTCCAAATGTAGCTTGGTCTAGTTCTTCAGTTTTCCACTGTTAGCCTATGTGAGAGTTGGTCCCCTTGTAGGTACTTCTTCCTTGGACTTGAGCTAGATGGTGTATTTTTGTGCTTTCAAAGATTGCTAGTTGCTCAAAAGAGGTTGTCAATATTGATCTTGAGCAGTTGTCAACGTTGAGTTGCTTCATAGGTACTGATGTTGTATTCTTAATGTCCTTTGGAGCTTTGAATATGAGTTTCATAGTTGGATGCCAAGTACTTTTGACCCATAATGACTGATGGGTAAGTGCATTAGTGCATGGGTTGAACAAAATATGTGCCTTGTGCACGACCTTGTAATGTGGCCCTATGTATGCGTGCTTGGGGAATGCATTGGAAGAAGTATGGTGCAAGAATTTGGTCTTGAGCAAAGTGCTCAAGGGTATGTTGAGGAAGAGGTTTCCTAATCTATCATGGCTATAGCATTGCTGAAGTAGGTGAGTCTTACCCTAGTGAAAGGTTGGTAGGTGTTCATCTCTTCGTGCTGTGCTCCAACATGGTGATTGACCATTGACTTGTCTCCCATTGTTGGTGGATGTCCTTGTTGATGGTTCACATTGGAGATTCTTCAAGTGCATAGTCCTGTCTTTTCTCTCTTTTTTTTTTATAGAACAATGTCACAAAACAAGAGGAAAGGTGTTAGCATCAATAAAATATTTTACATCTGTCAGGTGTGTTGCATGTGCCTGGGATTCTCAATTGTGTCTATGCACGACTGTGTAAGGTGGCCCTATATTAATGCATACTTTGGAAATGCTTGAACTGAATGGTGCAAAAGATGCCAAAGGCACATGGTTGTTGCACGTCAAGGATTTCAATGTTGCTTGTCGATGTTGATGCAGCCTTTGTTGGGGTTATCTGTTGGATCCTAAAATGATGTGATCTTCCTTATAGGTATCCATTTTAGAACTATGTTCAACTGCGTACAGGTCACCTTGGACAGCGTCGTCTTTGGGTGATTGCTTAAATTTTGTGTCCTGCATGGTTGGCTCTTTGGTTTTGTGGGGGTTACGTTTGCCTTTGGCTTCCAAATCCATGCCCTTGTTGCGTGTCTATTTACTATCGCCGAAGAGGTGAGTTGATTTTCTTTTGGTTGTTGTGCTTGGTTTTGACTATTGATTTTCCTTGGCTTCTTTGTTGAGACCTTTTGCATGGTGGAGAGCATAGGCCTTTGTGCATGTAAGAGTCTTTTGGGAACCCACATGTGTAATCGCCCTTGTTGAGCTGCAACTAATTTCATAGGCACCCAAATTTGACGGAGACCTGCTTGTTGACCTAGTCTTGGTTGCTTGGTTCTTGTCTTTGCATGGTTGGCTTGCCTTGGTGGGAATTGTGTTGGCAAGGCTGGTGGTTGCTCTCCTTTTCGTACCCAGATTTGCTTCTGACCTGGAACTACTTTCTTCTTGAAATCTCTTTGTCTATTTAATATAGAGATTGTCATGTACTTTTTTGCTTGCCTTTTTGGTTGAGTTGTGGTGCCGACATTAGTCCTTGTGCAAGAGGAGGAGTCTGCTTGTCTTTGAGACTGTTCTTCCATGACTGACTTATTCTAGAACACAGAGATTTTGACACATACATCATCTTTTTTGCTAAGATTAGTCCTAGAAGAACTAAAAGAATGTGTGACATCTGGATTTGTGAGCTTGAAATTCTCTAATTCTAATGTAATGCATTGTTCATGTACCCAAACTTGAAGAATTTGACTTCTTAGGTTCAAGTTGACTGCATGGTCATAAATCCAATCTTGACCCAAGATAAGTGGCTCTGTAAGGTCCTCATCATGACATACTAGCATTTTGAACTTCATTGGAACATCTTGAAGGTAGATGGGAAGTTCCACCTCACCCAAACAAGGGGTTTCCACACCTCCCAAACCTATGAGATAGGCTTCTATGGGCTTGATGTTCAATTGCAGTTCTTGGCAGTATGAAAGTCTAACTGCACTAGTTGATGCACTTGAGTCAAACAATGCTCTCACATTCCTTACACTCTTTCCTTGTCCTACCTCCACGGTCACAAAGGGGTGTCAATCAATTATGCAAGAAGTAATTATGCCCGATTTTTGGCACATGTCCATGTGATATTTTGGGACTTTCGGGTTGACATCTAGGCCTAGTTGCCTTAACTTATTTCATCTAATGTGATCTCTAGCCTCTGCCTGTGATTCTTCTCTAACTCTCAACTCTTCTTCTTTTCGCGTCTTAGTAGTGTTGATTCTCAATAACATATCCTTTGTAAGAGGTTCTTGATACAACTTGAATCGACATCCACTAATATAGTTTGGCAAGATGTCACCTTCTAGAGTGGCCAATTGAACCACACCACTAGTGGAAATTCATGATCCATACCCTCGTTTCTCTAATTTGCAGGCATGTTGCTTTAGTGTATAAACCAACACTAAATCTCCTTCTTTCAATCCTTTATCTTTGATGTGTGCATCAAAGTATGCCTTTTGTCTTTTCTTTGCGGCATAGATGCTTGCTGCTGCTCGTAGCCTCGTCTCACCTAAGCGTTCCAGATCAAAGATCCTGGAGGACAACTCATGTCCATTCCACTCGTGCTCTTGTGCTACCTTTAAAGCTGGGATTAAGAAGCCGAATGGTAGCACAACATTCAGACCGAAAACCACTGAAATGGGGTGGCCTTGAGTACTGTTTTGTAAGCAACTTGGTAAGCCCAAACATCATGATGAAGTTTTTTGTCCCAATTAGAGCGTTTATTATTTACCAATTTGGTCAATACATTACAAAGGATCTTATTTGTGCTCTCGGCTTGTCCATTAGCTTGTGGATGATAGGGGGCCAACTTCTTATGTATCACTAAGAATTCTTGGAGAATGTTTTCAATGACTTCATTCAAGAAGTGTGTACCTCTATCACTTACTAACTCTATTGGTAATCCATATATGGTGAACACGTTCTCAAATAAGAACTTTGTCGTCGTTTGAGCATCATTCTTCGTTGTGGCTTTGACTTCTACCCACTTTGTAAGGTAGTATGTGGCTACAATAATGTATTCTGCATGAGAGTTTCTAGCTGGGGGGTTAATTGGACCTACAAAGTCGATACCCCACTTTGAGAATGCACGTCCTCCCATCATCAACCTCAAAGGCATCTTGTCTTTTCGAATCGGATATTGTGCATGTTGGCATGTGCCACATTTCTTCACATAAGTATGTGCATCCATATGAAGAGTGGGCCACCAAAGTCATGATAATAGAATGGTCTTAATTACTCAATCAGGACCAAAGCGTCCACCTCCAACACCGCTATGTGCAGTTTCTAAGACTTTAAAGTAGTCTGATTCATGAACCCACAATTTTAAGTATCCATCTTTTCATCTTTGGTATAGGTTGTCTCCTACTAAGGCGTAGTCCTGAGCCTCTTGTTCCAAGCTTCATTTCCTTGCTAGACTAGCCTCATTGGGCAATGTTCCCAATATCATGAATTCTTCCAATGGAGCGCTCCAATTCGGAATTAACGACACATGATAAAGGGTAGCATGCTCCATTGGGGGTCTCTCTTTGCACATTGGACAATTTTGAATCCACTCATGTCTTTCTCTATCCATACTAGGCCAATACACTCCTAAACATTTTAGATTTTGCAATGTTTGCTGTTTAAAATAGTGATTTCCTAGCAATCCTTCATGGGCTTGTTGCAACCAACTGCTATGTTCATTGTCTTCGACACAAGCTAATACACCCTCTGTAACTTGTTTGTACATGCTTCCTACCAATACTTGATATCTTTGTGATTTTACAATTTCTTCTCTGTTTGTTTTTACATTCTTATTTGTTGGTCCGAATGTCAAGACTGGTACCAACTTATTTGCCCACTTAGTAACAACTTCTAAATTGAACAGATAAGCATCGGGCAATTCATCACACACTCCTTGTGGTGACTCGCCTGAAGTGATGCGAGAAAGATGGTCTGCCCTGAGGTTGGTTCTACCTTTCCTAACAAACACTTCAAAGTCATATTCCATTAGTAAGAGAAACCATCTTACTAAGCATCCTATATTGCAAGGTTTATTGACCAAATATAATAAAGCTTGATGATCAGTAAAAAAACTTGAACTTGTTGGCCAATAGATAGTGTCTAAACTTCTTCACAACATATACCATGCCTACGTCTTCGCTTTCTGTTGTTGTATAGTTTTGTTCAGCTACATTTAGCTATCTACTAGCATATACTATAGGCAAATCTAAATTTCATTCACCTATGGGTTGTGCTAGCACACATCCTATTGCATGATTGGATGCATCTACATGGACATGGAATGGTTTATTCCAATCAGGAGTGGTCAATATTGGTGTTGAGCACAAATGTCTATTTAGCTCATTGAAGGATTTTTCACATTCATCGTTCCACTCAAAATTTCTCAGCAGGGCATAAAGAGGTTTTGTTATGATTGCATACATGTGGATGAACCTACGGTAATATCCACAATGGCTCATAAAGGCTTATACCTTTTGACCTCCTTCACTTACATCCTTTGAATTTACAATTTTAATGCTTGTGAGTGGTTCTTCTTCTTGTTGGTTAAATACTCCTACATCTTCTAGATATTGCTTCTCTGAGTTAAAGCAACTATCCATCACAATGGACTCTAGATCATCACCATTCTCTTCTTCTTCTATGACATCACTAGGATCACATTCATCCAACAAGGGTTGACACATGAACACCAAAATATCATAACCCTCCTCATCATAATGAGTGTCCTTTGTTCTTCGTTGATAGCAATGTCCATGGTGGCCAAGATTTCTACCCAACCATGAGGCTCAAATTCCTCATCTGGAAATATCATTGGTGTATAGGCTGGGTCGTTAAATGGTCTATCTCCTGAGGGAGTTCCTTCTTCTCTTGCTTTGAGGTGTTTTTCCTCTTCCTCTGCAACCTTGCACATCCACAAGTGAGTATCTTCATGCATCCATGATGGTTCGGTGAACTTCCAAAATGCACGGAGATAGAATCTTCTTTTGCTTTGTGGATAGGATTCCACTGTAGGGGTGGTGCATCTCTGAATGCATAGTCTTTATATTGACCTTGGTGGTGACCCCTAAGTGTTGCAAGTACAAGGAGTTGGTTCCCCAATCCTGTACTATTTGTAATTGTCGTAGGAAGGGTCTTCCTAGGATCATCTCATAGACATTATTTTTCTCAAAGTCACATATAGCAAATGTGTGTTCAAACTCTACACCACAAGTGGTTAGAGTTATCCCTTCGAGCAATCCTAGAGGTCTTTCAACATGGCCATTTGCCATTTGAAGCTTCATTCTAGTTGGTCTTAATGTGGGTTTGCCCCATTGCTTCCACAAGGAGGTGGTCGCAATAGCAACATCAGCACCTGAATCTATGATCGCTTTGGTTGTATAACCTTGGTAGGTGATTGGAAGATAAGTATTACCTTCTTCACCTTCACTCATGTCTCCTATTTTGTCTAGAGGTATCTCTGGTACTTTTTGCTTAGAGCCTACTTTTGGCATATTGGAAGCAAGTTCTGGAACCTAATCCTTCACATGATTCCATAGCTCAAGTTTTACTTTGAGAAGCTCTTCTACGGTGAGATGACACTGAACCTTAGTGTTCTTCAAGACATCAAGGAACCACTGAGTCCATTTCTTACCAGTATTGAGGGAGCTCTGATATGAAGAGATTCAGATTCCCATGGGCCTATGAATTGTGGCAACCCTTGTAAAAAATTAGATTCAAAATCTAAGCTTTCATCTTCTTAATGCTCTGCTTGGTCTCCATAGATAGATGGAATGTCTTGGGGAAATTGATCATGAAGATAATCAATTTTAGGAATAGGAGGGGGATTACCCTTCTCCTTGGCCCATTTCTCTTCTTGTATTTCCCACAAGCACTCGAGAGTACTTTTGAATTGAAAGAGGTGCTCCCTCATCTATGGAATCAAGAACGTAAACTTTTGCTAGTGGTGAGCTTTCTCTTTCAACAATTGGTTGAGCCTGTGGAGATAAAGAAACCTGGGGCTTGTTTACCAACTGCTCTAATCTTTCTAGTAAGCCCTAGAAATGCAAATTTGGCTTGACAGAGTTTGTCTGATTGAATGATTGACTAGTCTTGAGCATAGCCTGACCTAGCTCTACCATTTTCATGCACACTTTTGTCCGTTCAATCTCTAAATCTACTCTAGGGTAACTCTTGTCTAAGTTTGTAGCGGTTGGCCCTTCCTCAAGTCGAGCCTGGTAGGCCTTGAATATCATGTCCAAGTCTTTTGGGGTTGGATCTGCAAGAATAGACCCTGGTTGTGGTCTATTTACAATGGTTGGTGGGGTGGAATGAGATGGTGTGGATGGAGTTTTGGTATGCAAGGAGCTTTGAGATGCAATATCTTTTACTTTTGTTTTTGCGTCTTTCTGGCTTTCTTCTAGTTTAGATAACTTTTTATCCCACTTGCAATTAGCTTTCTCTCTGGTATCCTTCCAAGTTCTCATTTTCCTCTTACTCGGCTCCCCTGATTCGCTTGATTCTGATTGATCAGTTGTTTTCACTTGTTGCATGTCTTGTGCCCTAGTAACTGCCTGTATAGGAGCCACGTTACCGCTACTTGCGCTAGAATCCACCACTAAGCCTACCACATTAATGGGTGTAACTTTGGGCGCACTAAAGGGGTTTCGAGGATAATCTCTCAGGAGTTGTTCTTTGCCGCACTCAATACAAAATGCCTTTTATTGCGATGTTTTGTCCTTGTCCTGAAGTTGGTGAGTGGGGACATTCACGAATGAAATGGTCACCCTGACATCTAAAACATGGTCCTCTAGGGGCTTGTGGTCTTACTTATCTCAATTGGGGCCTAGGGTTAGGATTTGTATACATGACATTGGAGTATTCTGGCTCCCAATTTTGTTCCATAAGTGGTGTCTCATATTGATAAGAGTAAGCCTCACTATGCTCTGGTGACTCTGTGTAATAAGCATGTGGACTGTCTTCATGGGAATAGTCAGAATTATGAGCATGACAATCATTTTTTGAGACCAAAGGGGTCACTGGCACCAATGCTCTATTAAGGTTCTCTCTGCCATTGCATACTTAACTGGGATCACATTGGCAGGAGCTAGTGATTGGTTTCCTAAGAAAGGTTGCGGCCTATATGGTGCTTGATACTGCTGTTGTGGCCTATAATATGGCTGTTGGTATTGATTATGATACTTACCGTACTAGTAAGGTTGCTGAAAATTTTGTCTGACAACTTGCCTATTGTATGGACAATCTTGAGCCGTGTGGTTTGTGTATTTTCTCTCAATGGTGCAATATGGAGCATTCCTTTCCCTTATGTTTGGGTTTTGCATTGGGCATACGTTAGCCATGTGATCCCCTTTGCAAGTATAACACTAGTTCAATGAGGTGACTCTTGGTGTTTGTCTATTTTGGACTCCTAGCTTCTTGGCAACTTGCTCAACTATCTCATCTATCTCAGTGGAGGTTCTAGAGGTATGACTAGTAGAACTTTCAGAGTCCTTATAGAGTTTGGACAGTCCTAACTCCTCACCCAAATTGTCTTCTATGTCAATACATATCCGCACACACTCTTCTATGGATCTAGGCTCTTTCAATATACACATATGACCTTAACTTTGTGCTTAGTAAGCCATCTAAAAACAAGGCCACTTGTTTGGCTGGTGTGGGCAACTCTGGAATAGGGCATCTTTCTAAGTACTATCTGAACCATCTTCCTGCAAGTCACACTGTTTCTTGGGGTGTCTGCTTGAAGTTGTGGATCAAGGATGATGTGTTATGCCTGATACCACTCTTGAGTGTCAACACAAGGGCTTCTGAAATTACCATCGGGTATGATTTCCATCCATAAAATCAAATTTTTGATAAATTTTGGTAGTACACATTGTTTTCTATATTTCAAATTGGTGTAAAATCTAGGAATACCATTAAATATGCAGATAAAAAGACTTGGGGAGATGGCCAATGGATGACTACACTAAACAAAAGGATACATTGAAAACATTACGTTTATTTTTTCTTATAGATGTTTTTCTGGGAGTTTCCATGTGATTGAAATGAAATAGAGTGATGCAATTATAGGCATGTACTAGTTAGTTTGAAATTTTGCAAGAATTGATTGCAAACAAAGAATAATCACTTTAAGGATAGATGGTGAATCTATCCACGTTCTAGGTGATGCCCATAATCCTAAACCTATTCTCATTTCTACTATGTAGATATTTGGAGGTATATGTCATGGTTGCAAAACATTTGTAGCGTATGCGAACAATCTGGATGAGGAAGATAATGATGAAAATCTTTCGAATTAGGTAGAAATTCTTTTGAAAGAATATGCACATGTATTTCCAGAAGACTTTCTTGGTATACCTCCACCTAGGCAGATTGACATGTATCTGGGGCATGAACCATATTCTAGAGCACTTTATAGATTTAACATATATGAATTAAATGAGCTTAAGATTCCAACAATGAAGATAATCAAGACAATGAAAGCTCCATTCATTGGATCCAAAACTCCTGAAAAGATTCCAAACTCAGTTCTTGAAAAGATTCTAAACTCAGTTCAAAAGAAGGAGACTTATAAAGGGAAGCAACTTATGGAGATTCCTTGGAAGAGCCCCCTTAAGGGCAAGCTCCTTTGTTAGGACCCTTCTACCACATAGAAAAAAGATGAAGAGAAAAACAAAAAGAAAATGGACAAATGATGGAGATGATTAATCTCCAAAAGACAAGATACACTTGAGTTTAGAACACCTCTATGTCAAGTATAGCTCAAAACTTTCACCAATTTTGAAATCTTTTGCCAAAATGTGAACACTCAACTTCTCTATGAAAACTAGCTTCACTAAAAAAAGTCTGCCTCACAAAATTCACTCATTGACTGATGAAATGAGTAAAGTTTTCTATGAAAATTTAACACAACACTCTCTTAGTGTCTATACAACTAGTCCAAGCTAAAGTTCTTCAAAAGAGCTTACAAAACTTTATATTTACTTCAATAAGTGAACCTGTGTCTAAAACAAGCACTTCTACCAACGACTTTTACATATGCAACTTTAAACAGTTGGTTCTCACAAAATATAACCCATTTAACGAAATGATTTTAGAAATAGATGGCTTACCTTCCAACTTAGATTTTGACTTCTCATTTTTGTTAAATTTTACACTATGCACTGAGATCTGATCAATTCTTTGATCATTGAGATTGCACCTATTTCAGAAGACACTTATCACTTCTTCACATACAAATGTTCCTACTCACAATTCTCTCAACCTGATTACAATTAGGCTCTCAAATCTTGACCATAGATGTATTAACTATGGACTTAGACAACAAAAGGATTCTTGAATTGAAAACACAGAAGGAGAAATGGAGATAAGATCGACGTGCAATTCTCTGAAAACTTCTTCTATTCAACTCATCTTACATCTAATGGATGATACTAACTTAACTTATGATCTACTCTCTTCTATTTCATCTATACTTCATCTCTTCCATATATCACGATTATATACAAGTTTATATATACATATGAGTATGGATTTGTCATTACTTCAAACATTGGTGAAGTATTTACAAGGCTAATATACATGTGTATATAGTGAAGTATTTCGATGCCGTGCACCACACTAGACTCTCCTTCTCGAGAGCTCCACGACGATATGCTCTAAGTAGAAAACCGAGCTCTTGTCGCCACACACAGTACTCCGCACAGATGTTGTAGAATACGCAGAAAACGCAGTACACAGGGAGCACGAAGACAGACTTCTTAGGTCTTACAAATGCGGTCGAACTTACAGTCTGTGACTGACCAGGCCACTATATGTTTTATTAAAGAACATATACAAAGAAGTGTCCGGTGGCCATTTGGCCTTTCACATGGACACTAACGGTAACAATCTCCCACTAAAGGCCAATATGGCCAGAGTAACTATGGGAGAAAAAAAGAAAGAATGATAAAGAATACCTGAGTGTAAGTATACAAACTATACCTCCCACCTGATGGGCATGTTACACAGTATACAAGTGATTGCGTAAGATCAAGAATCAAGTAACCCCCATCAACTGACAACAGTGTCGAAAGCTATCCTGTGGTAGAGCTTTAGTCAAAGCATCTGCAACATTATCTCGAGTGTGAACCTTCTCAAGAATAATGCTCTCAGTGGCTAAGCAATCTCTAATGAAGTGATACCTCACCTCAATGTGCTTGGTCTTTGCATGATAGACCGGATTCTTAGCCAAAGCAATGGCACTCTGACTATCACTGAGCAAGTGAGGTACATGCTGAGGCAAACCCATATCACAAGCAAGACGAGAAAGCCACAATGCTTCCTTACATGCCTCACTTGCTGCAACATACTCTGCTTCTGTGGTGGAAACAGCTGTACATTCTTGAAGACGAGATCTCCAAGAGATAGCACCTCCAGCAAAATGAAAAATGTACCCTGATGTAGACTTACGATTGTCTACACAACCAGCATAGTCAGAATCTGTGTAACCAATAATGGATGCTTTCCCTCTACCTAAGCATAGACACTTGTCCTTAGTGCCACTCAGATATCTCAAAATCATTTTGACCGCTTCCCAATGTTTCTTGCCAGGATTAGACATATATCTGCTCACAACTCCCACTGCAAATGCAATGTCTGGTCTCGTAGCTACCATAGCATACATGAGACTACCAACAGCAGACTGATAGGGAATTTTGGTCATGAATTCCTTTTCCTCATCTGATTTGGGGCAGTCATCCTTGCTCAATTTCACATATGTGGGTAAAGGTGTACTCAATGCCTTTCCACCCTGCATATTGAATCGATGAAGTACTTTGGATATGTACTCACTTTGAGACAAGTATATGCATCTTTTACTCCTATCACGAGTAATGCGCATGCCAAGAATATGTTTGGCATCCCCCAAATCCTTCATATCAAATGTCTGACTCAACTTCTTTTTGAGAATTGACAAATCATAAGAGGACTTCCCAGCAATCAACATATCATCGACGTAAAGTATCAAGCATATCAAGCTGCCATCAGAACATCTCTTTGTGTAGAGACAATGATCCTCATTGCTCCGAGAATAGCCTTGGGACTTCATAAAAGCATCAAACTTTTGGTACCATTGTCTAGGAGACTGTTTAAGTCCATACAAGCTCTTCTTGAGCTTACAAACTAGACTTTCCTTGCCAGGAACTACATAACCCTCTGGTTGTTCCATATAGATCTCATCTGTAAGATCTCCATGCAAGAAAGCTATTTTCACATCCATTTGGACTAGCTCTAAGTCCTCCATTGCAACGAATCCAAGCAACATGCGCAAAGTAGTCATCTTGACCACTGGGGAGAAGATTTCCTCAAAATCAACACCATGTTGTTGCTTAAAACCCTTTGCAACAAGTCGTGCTTTATATTTTGGAGAAGCACTATCTGATGTGAATTTCAGCTTATATACCCATTTACATGGTAAAGCTTTCCTTCCCTTTGGCAAAGGTACTAAGTCCCAAGTACCATTCTTGTGAATAGAATCACGAACATTATATGCATCTCCACTCTGAGTGCCAACCATAGATTTTCTACGAATCTCCTCACTCAAGAGTGCTCCACATATGTCATCATAGACGAGTTTACCACGTGGTGCACTATTGCTAATAGCTGTGCAAAATGTATCCCATGATGATGGCAGGGTGCATAACAGCAATACTGCTTTCATTTCATTGTCCATATCCATTTTCTGAGCCTGTAACTGGGAGAATATGGCATCAAACTCATTTAGATGAGCAGCAACACTATCTGTGTCCTTCATACGAAGGTCGTATAATTTTCTCATCAGATATACTTTATTTGATGCCGTCTCTTTTTCATATGTATTGCATAACTTCTTCCAAAGCTCCTCTGCACTTTCACAGTCTAATACTGTAAAGTAAACATTATCTGCTAGGTGCAAGCGAATGGTAGACCTGGCCATTTCATCTAACTCATCCCAATCATCTTCATCCATGTCAGCAGGCTTCTTTGAAATCCCATTTACTGGCTTCCATTGCCTTCTTTGAATCAGCACATCTTTAATCTGATTCTTCCATAGAGCAAAGTTTGTGCCATCAAATTTTCGGATCTCAAAATGGTCTTTGCCCTGCAAGTTATAGCTCCTCCTCGGAACGCTAGCACTAGACCCTGATCCACCGGATGTGCCTGAGACCTCTGATGCCATGATCGTAGAGAACTGAATAGAATGATAATGGAGCTAGAAGAGTCCAAACACCAACAAATAAGTGTATCAAGGAGTAAATCGACCACTATATAGTTGACTAAACCAGAAATCTGGAAAAATTTTGCCAGAGTATCCTCTGCAAAATTAGCATATGACCAGTGTCAAAGTATCATAAAACTGCAAGTACTAACATGTCTACCTGCATAGTGAATCACTGACTCCACTGCATATAATCAGTTACCCAATAGAAGCCAACTAGGCTTATCGAGCACCTATGAACAACTATCATACATCTCCTATGGCGAGGCTGGGTAAGTCTTCCACCTGCATCACCGAAGAGACCCCGACATCTGGGTGTCTCCCAGTTAAGAAAACCTCACCACGACCCTCTTTATCAAACGTAAAAGGCTTTATGCAAAGAACGTAACCGCTATATCAATGCCCACATGGACGTACATAAGCGGTATCCACAGAAGCGTACATGGTGTGTATGTGCTCAATATATGCAGTAAAATGACACTGAAAGGCTGAATACACAGCCCAAAAAACTAGCCAATAACACCTGCAAGTGTCTGTCAACTCTGATGTTTTAGGCTTTAAAAACCTGCATAAATTTGCAGCGACTGCTCCCACCAAAACTGAAAACCCCTCGAGAAACCTGTAGTTTTACGAGTGTGGCTGAAAATACAGCCCCAAAGGTTGATATTTATTGTCTGAGAAGTACAAGGAACACTCTTCTTGATGTTCTTGGACCTGTGTGAAGAGAACTACGTGCGAAAGTACTCCAAAATGGCTCCAAAAACACCCCAAAATTGCTTCAGAAATAGGCTTTAAAAGCAAAAATGAAGCTTTGAGGGACCAAAACTTGTTCAAGGTAATGCCAACCTTAGTCTTTCCCCTTCTTCAAACACCACAAGAGTGTAGCTTAGTGGCAAGAGATTGCCGCGGTTAAGCGAGCTCTGGGGGGAACAGTACTGGGATGGGTGACCTCCCGGGAAGTACCGGGAACCTCTATATTCCTTGATCGTTGAGGTCCTCCCTCGCGCGCAGCCAACGGCGCCAACGGTGACTTCGGTGACTCGGATGACAAGGTATGCCAAGGTCTATGCCTTGGTCGCCGCCTTAGTCGCCGCCTTAGTCGTAAGCCTTGGAACAAAAGGAACAAAGCTTTTTCTTGCCTCGAACTGCTCCGATACCAGTGAAGTATTTCGATGCCGTGCACCACACTAGACTCTCCTTCTCGAGAGCTCCACGACGATATGCTCTAAGTAGAAAACCGAGCTCCTGTCGCCACACACAGTACTCCGCACAGATGTTGTAGAATACGCAGAAAACGCAGTACACAGGGAGCACGAAGACAGACTTCTTAGGTCTTACAAATGCGGTCGAACTTACAGTCTGTGACTGACCACGCCACTATATGTTTTATTAAAGAACATATACAAAGAAGTGTCCGGTGGCCATTTGGCCTTTCACATGGACACTAACGGTAACATATAGACCATCTCTTTTTGAACCTCTACTCCACTTCATGCTCTTAGGCTTCAATATTTTCTTCAAGTCTTCATTCCTAAGCTTCATATAATCATCAATTGTTGATTCTCTAGCTCCAACAACTCCCCCTCAATCATCAATTGTGATTACCTGCATCTTCTTTATCCCTACCATATCTTTAAATCTCTACAACTTGGGTCCATCCAAACGCTTTGTCAACATATCTGGAAGTTGATCCTTTGTAGGAGTATACATGATTTCTATTTCTTTATCAACAACCTTCTCTCTCAAAAAATGATATTGGATCTCAACATGTTTGGTCCTGCCATGAAACACATGGTTAGTTTCCAAATACAAAGAACTCATGTTGTCTCCACAAATGATTGGAGTACTTTGAATGATATCAAAACTCTTCATAAGATTTTTTTGCCATATGACCTCCTTTGCAGCTTCTACCATACCTTTGTACTCTGCTTTTGTAGATGATAAAGCAACTGTATGTTGCTTCTTAGAACAACACGAAATTAATTTATCTCCCACATAACACAAATACCCATGTGTTGATCTTCTATCATCAGAATTACCTGCCCAATCTACATCACTATATATCTTGATCCTTGTATCTGAAGTAAAACCATAATACAAACCTTCTTTAAGTGTGCCCTTGATATACCTAAGCACCCTTTGACCAAAATATGATAAAGCTTCATGTCTTTGAATTCTTCTCCTCCATATCTACTCAACTTATGATTCACCTCCATTGGACTTGGTGCTATCTTGCAATCTTCCATTTTAAATTTGATTAGAAAATTCTTAAAATACCTTTCTTGAGTTACATATACTCCATGTTGTGTATATGATATCTCCATTCCTAAGAAATATGACAAGTCTCCCAAGTCACTGATCTTGAACTCTTTCTCCATTTGCCTTTTAAGCTTCTGAATGCCTTTGTCCTCTGTACGTGTAAGTATTATGTCATCAACATAAATACAAACATATATAAATCCATTTTCACTTGCTTTGACTAGCAAGCTACTATCTGCCTTTGATGCTTGGAAACCAAGTTCGTTTAAGAACTTTACAAGCCTGTAATTCCATGCCCTTGGGGCCTGCTTCAAGCCATACAAAGCTCTCTTGAGCTTACACACATGATCTGGATAAAATTGATATGTGAATCCATCTGATTGTTCCATGTAAACTTCATATGAAATGTAACCATTCAAAAATGCATTCTTCACATCCAATTTGAGATAATTTCCAACCTTTGCAAGCAGCAATAGCTATGAGAGTCCTTATGGTTGTCATCTTTGCAACAGGACTATAAGTTTCATCATAGTCCACACCATATGTTTGTGCATATCCTTTTACAACAAGTCTGGCTTTGTACCTAGACACACTTGCATCTGCAAATCTTTTTGTTTTGTAAACCCACTTACATCCAATTACCTTTTGATTGATTAATTTATGTACCAATTCCCAAGTCTCATTCTCAATGAGTGCATCATACTCTTCCTTCATAGTTTTTTCCCAATTCTCCTTTCCTTTGGCTTCATCATATGTGGATGGATCTTCATCTGCTTTTATCATGTAAGCATAATCTTTAGTAGTCAAGAATGAAGTATCATAGCTATACCTTGTGGGTTGCCATTTATGCCTTGATGATCTTCTGAGTTCTCCACTTCTTGAAGTTTCTGGTTCATCACATTCTAGATCAAACCTTGGCATCTCTTCAACTTTAACTAATGCTTCATTAATCTCTTCTTCTTAAAATATTTGAATCTTTGATTTAACTTTCTTCTGATTCAATGTTTCTTTAAGACACGCATAAATATTATTTGTACCTGAATACCAAGTACTTTGCTCATCAAATGTGACATCCTTTGACACAAGAAATTGCTTTGTAGATGGACTCCACAACCTGTATCTCATTTGCTTATCATCATAACCAATGAACACATATTTTTCAGCCTTTGGTTCCAATTTATGCCTTAATTGAGAAGGAGCATAAGCATAGGCTAAGCAACCAAATACTTTGCAATGATCTAATGTAGGTCTCTTACCCCACCAAGCTTCATATGGTGTCATACCTTGGAAAGCTTTACATGGTAGCCTATTAACCAAGTATGTGACTGTATTTATAGCCTCAACCCACAAATAATTAGGGCAATTCTTTTCTTTCATCATTGATCTTGCAAACTCAACAAGAGTTCTATTTCTCCTTTCTGCTACACCATTTTGTTGAGGAGAGTACCTGCAAGTAACTTCTCTTTTTATACGTGCATTCCACAAATAATCACTGAATTCATTTGAGAAATACTCTATCCCTCCATCTGATCTTAACCTCTTCAATTTTTGTCCTGTAATTCTTACTGCATATGCATGATAGTGTTTAAATGTACTAAACACTTCTGACTTGTCTTTGATCACATAAATAGTGATCCACCTAGTAGCATCATCAACATATATGACATAATATCTTGAACCATTTATGCTAAAGTCCTTTGAAGGACCCCACACATCTGCATGTACCAATTCAAGTCTTTCTGAATACATGAAACAATGCTTATTATATGATTGCTTATGAGCCTTACCTAATTGACATGCTTCACATTTGTATGTCATGTGTTGACCTGCAACATTAGGTAATCCAATTACTGAACCATTATTAATAATTTCTTTGATACCTCTTTCATTGAAGTGTCCAAGCCTTTTGTGCCAAAGATCCAACTCAGACACCTTTTGTTGTCCATATGTAAGCATAGCATGTCCAACATTACCTCGTACCCTCAATGTGAAGAGTCTCCCTTCTTTCTTTCCTGTAACAATTTGCTTATACCCTTGGCTAGGGTCTTCAACATAAACTCCATCATTAGTAAACCTTACCTCATATCCTTTTTCCACAATTTGTCCTACACTAATCAAATTCTTTGGAATTGTAGAAACATAAAAAACCTTACTCAAGAGAGTACTTCCATCTTTGGCTTTAACTAATCCAATTGAATTCACCTTGTGCTTTGTATTGTCACCTGTTTGAACTGTATGTCTAATTGCCTTATGATCCAAATCAATCATCAAAGCAATGTTTCCACTCAGGTGATTGCTACACCCTTAGTCAATATAGAATAACCTTAAGTCTTCATTTGAAGCTTCACATGTTGCATTCATAATAAGAGTTGAATCTTCTTTCTGATCTGATGCGTAATTGTAGTAGGTGTTATTGTAGGATTGGTTTTGGAAGTTTCTTCCAAAGAAACTCCTACCACCTCTACCTCTGAAACTTCCTCTTTGATTTCTTCCACCTCTTCCTCTTTGATTAAAGCTTCAAAATTTACTCCTTCTGATCCTTTTGATTGCTCTCCTTTGTCTCCCTTTAGTTTTTCCTTCACACTTTGTCCTTTTGAATATTCAAATGTTGAACTTTGTATGTCTGCAGCAGTGAGGGTCTTCCTTTTCTTCAAATCTGATTATTCTTGCTCTGATACCACTGATGGAGATGATTAATCTCCAAAAGACAAGGTACACTTGATTCTAGAACACCGCTATGTCAAGTATAGCTCAAAACTTTCAACAATTTTGAAATCTTTTACCAAAATGTGAACACTTAGCTTCTCTATGAAAACTAGCTTCACTCAGGAAAGTCTACCTCACAAAACTTCACTCATTCACTAATGAAATGATTCAAATTTTCTATGAAAATTAAAAAAAACACTCTTTTAGTGTTTGCACAACTAGTCCAACTTAAAGTTCCTCAAAAGAACTTACAAAACTTTAGATTTACTTCAATAAGTAAACTTGTGTCTAAAATAAGCACTTTCTATATGCAACTTTTACATATGAAACTTTAAATAGTTGGTTCTCACAAAATATAACCCATTTAATGAAATGCTTTTAGACATAGATGGCTTACCTTCCAAGTTAGATTTTGACTCCTCATTTGTGTAAAACTTTACACTATGTAGTGAGATCTAATCAATTCTTTGATCATCGAGATTGTGCCTGTTTCAGAAGACACTTATCACTTCTTCACATACAAATGTTCCTTCTCACAATTCTCTGAGCCTGATCACAATTAAGCTCTCAAATATTGACCATAGATGCATTAACTATGGACTTAGACGCCTACAAAAGGATTCCTGAATTGAACAAATACACAAGGAGAAATGGAGAGAAGATCGATGCGCAATTCTCTGAAAACTTCTTCTATTCAACTCATCTTACATCTGATGGATGATACTAACTTAACATATGATCTACTCTCTTCTATTTCATCTATACTTCATCTCTTCCATATATCACGACTATATACAAGTATATATATACATATGAGGATAGATTCATCATTACTTCAAACATTTGTGAAGTATTTACAAGGCTAATATACATGTGTATATAGACCATCTCTTTCTGAACCTCTACTTCACTTCATGCTCTTAGGCTTCAATCTTTTCTTCAAGTCCTAAGCTTCATTTAATCATCAATTGTTGATTGTCTGGCTCCAATAAAAGGCCCCTCCTCGCAAAGATACTGTTAGAAACAATGCCAATTGGTCAACACTTGCAATAGCATGTGTACTTGTTGTTCTTAATCCCTGTACAATAAACGATGTCAGCGCAACGTACCAGCATATGTAATGATTCTTATGAGCCATTGTACAACCAAAAGCGCTTAGCGTAATGGTTAAGTTGTTGACCTCTTATTGAAGGCGCTCGAGTACGAGTCCCGGCCTCAACAACGACAGCACGAAAGATTTTTTAATTACCATGCTTTTGGATAAAGCAATAGACGGAAAACGCGCATATACATCACGAAGTGACGGCGTTTGTTTTTCGTAGCGATCATATTGATCGCATAGCTTTATGTTTCAATATGTGCTTTATTGAAGGTGCTTTTCAAGATAAAAAAATACTATATAAGAGACTATTTGGGCTCATTGTTCAACATCCTTCACCTAACTTTCAACACAAGCCTTGAGCTTGGACCTCAATAGAGGTGGTGTTTCGTCTAGCACATGGGGCAGCCATGGTGCTAATTTGAAGCATGTTGAGGAGCAGCTATGGAGTTCTTCTTAATGATTCTTCTTGGAGAAGATGAAGGGTGTGCTCACACTCTAGCTCATGGAGAGGAGATTATCTCTTGTTCATGGCAAGAAGACTTGGTCATTAGTAGCTTGACGGTGAGGATCGGCCATCTACATGTTGTAGTTGAAGATTGTCTTCTACATGAAGATGTTGGGCTACTTCAAAGACATTGGATGGTGGTTAACATAAGATTTGCATCTTATGTTAAGTATTCAGGTACATATTCTCTTTATGCACACAAGTACTACTTGAATTTTATGGAGGCAGTAGCATTCATATCAGGAGGAGTCATATTCGGCATAGGTACAAGAGAAACAGTACGTATATGCTTTATGCATATTTTGACGAGGTGTTTGAGAAGGTGTGTTCACATGCGTTTGAGGATTTCTAGCAGCAAACTTGTTAGCATTCTTTGCTACTTTTTAAGTATGTGATCTTTTCACACACGTATCTGACTTAGAGTCTTCCATAATCTAAGGTTAGATGAGGGTTTGTTGATTATCAGTTTCACACTGATCCTTCCTCTTTCAGTCACTCATATTCACTCTTCTATAACCTATTAGGTCACACATCTCATGTATATTCAGATTTCTGTCCATACATCTGAATATGTTTGTTACATTTTTACATTCACTCATTCATCTATTTCTCATCACATAGAGTGGTTGAGAGTTTTGCTCCCACATTGTACATTGAACATTGGTATATATGATACTATGAGTAAGCAATGGCTTACGTAACACCTGACACATGTCGTCTATTCTTTCTCTACCTTTGTCTCATCATTTGTATGATTAAATGTGGTATGTTCATGTTTTGTCAATATTGAAGATTGCTAGATTCTGTGTTGTATATGCTGGACCTATGGAACCATGAAGCTGTGATATGAGCCAAGGGCCTACCTCATTTCCAACATTTGGTATGAGAGCACTAAGGTTTTGGTTTCAGAACTTTAGGTCTTTGGCATCAATGCATTAAGGCTCATTTATATTCTCAGGTTTCCAGAATTCCAGGTTTACAACATATGATTTAAGGGCATCTTCTAACATTTGACATTTGACATACACACTTAATCTAGATGAGTAGAGATTTGAGAATTAGACAATTCAGTCACATGTGTATTCATCAGTGTGGAGTATGAAGATGATGATCTGTTAGCAGCCGAATATTTTTGGAAGAGTATGCAAATACTTTACAAAAGCATTATTTGAAGACCCAGACTTGATGAAGAGAAGACTACTTCAAATTCAAGGAAGAACAATGGTTTAGAGAAGATGAAGGAATCAGATCAACATCAAATCACAGGTATCAGTTTCTACTATTAGATTATCATTTGCAGGTCATATCTTAGAAGAGCAATTATGAAGAGCTTTGAAGGATTCAAGGAGTGTTTTTATACACTTTCATCTATTGAAAGTTAAAGGCTACATCAAAACAGGTATCTAGAGGTTTTTCTAGAGAGTTTTGAGAGATCTCTTTCATGACAAGAAAGCTTATCTAAGAAGACAAATGTGAAGATGGGATGAGTTTTTGTTTTCAGCCAATTTTGTGTTATAAGTTGGTTGGATATCCAGGTACAAAATGTAATCTAGGTACCTAGAGATGGTAACTCTAGAAAGGTAAATTCATCATTCAGACAAAAGATTGGTGAATTTACTCGTTTCAGACATTTGAAGCAGAATTTTGACTCAGAGATATGAGGAGATGATAGAACATGTTTCTATATTCACTTCCATTTGTATACCATGTTTGTTTTATATCTTACTCTTAGCATTAGAGGAAGAGAAAAGTTGGTTTGAAGAATTCAAGAGTGTTTGCTACTTCAAGATGAAGAAAACAAAAGGTATGGAAGAGAACTTTGAAGATGTTAATATCATCATCAGGTGGAAGAAAGATGTAGAAGAAGAAAGTCCATCATTTTCAAAAGAAAAGTAAGACTTCCTTTTCTCTTATATTTTCCATATACTTTTCCTATTTTATCCTCTACATCCAAAGACAAGTCTACAAGAACATCTTGTTTAAAGAAGAAGCAGTTTCTTGTTTTGCATTACACTTGGTCATGATTTAGTAGATTTGACAAAGAATTGCATTGAGAGAAAGAAAAGCAACAGATATGTTGTGACTCATATGTGTATGAGTTATGTTTTAGTTGAAGCTTTTAAGCAGGCAACTTATATGTTCCCTCAATGAATTCTTGGAGTATTAATACATAGCTACTTGGTATATGACAAGTTGTAGAGAAGTATATTTCTTCTTTATCTAACTCTTGAGGTAAAAGAGTTTTTTGTAGTAGATGTTGAAGACTTGGGTTGAGGTTTATGTTTGGAAAGGTTACCTCATATTCCGTATTTTCAAAAAACTTCAAAAAATTCAGATTTCTTGATGTACAAGTCAATGGAGAATCTACTTTCTATGATTGTCTAGACTTTTGGATACATGTTTGTATTCAAAAAGGTGTTCCATCATATCCTATCACTTGATTGAGAAGTGGAGTTAGCCAAAAAAAAGTCAAGTAGGTACTATCACATTTCACCCGGGTAGAATATGAAAAGATGAAGTATCCATTTGCAGCTTTTGGAGTTCTCAAGGTGAGAAGTTTGTCCACTTATGTTTCAAGTAGGAGTTGCAAATTCTTGGAAAGGTTTTGTTTGTAGAAAAGTTTTAAAACTTTGTGCAAAGCATGGACACTTGAAGACATTCAGGTAGCAAATCAAACATCCAGTCATGAAGGTTTGATGAGATCAGATTCTACATAGGAGAGATCATTGATCTTGGATAGATCTTGTATGATCTTGAGTATTTATGAGTCAGTTATCTATCCTTTGTTTGTGAAGATTCTTAGCATTGGAAGAAGTAAGTCAAAGATTCAGGTTCTATCAGATTTTTGTTACAGAGATAGAAGAAGATACTTGTTATGTTACTGAAGGTTATGAATCCCATAAAGCTTTCAACAAGTTTTTGTTATGTTAGGATCAACTAACCTTATTCTAGATTTTGGAAAGCTGAGGAACATGGAAAGCTATTGGCATCTGTGCAATGCTAATAAAAAGGATTCAAAAATTTTGTTTCAGATACAGGCATTGATCACTGAACATCAGATTTATGAAGGAAGACGCTCCAGATTTCATAAAGTCTGATATATTTGAAGAATACTGGATATTAGTGTTAAATCATCCAGGGGATTGATGAAACATGAAGACTTATTTTCAACCATATGTGAAAGAATACAGAGTCATACCTACAGGTATTCCTATATTTCTTTTGTCATGTTCTCTTTATGTTCCAGCTTTGAAAGAAGAAGGAAGAAGAAGAATGTTTGGAGAAAGTTCCTGTTAGGATGTTCCTGTTCAAGAGAAGGTTCCAAAATTCTATTGAAAAAAAGCTTGATATTTCAGAGAGGTATTTTTAGAAGTGCACACATTTATGTTTATACCAGATTCTGAAGGAAAGAGGTATGAAAGACTTACATATTGAACAAGGATGAAGACATGATGGCATCATAGATATGATCTTTTGATGAGACTCATGAGTTGATTTCAGTTGATTTCAGTTGATTTCAATTGAATTGAGTTGACTTGACTTGAGTACAGTCAGAGATGAACCAACAGTGTTCATAATACACTAAGTTGTGAGTTTTCAGTCACAGGTTCCAGGATTCAGTTCCTGATTTTGTTTAGTGTATTTACATGATGCAACAAAAGTACGTTGATAAACCTTTTTGGAAGGTAAATGCAAATATATGGATCCCAGTGTATGCTTTCAGGTTTTTGAAAACAGGAGATAGCAGGTTCAGAGACAGTTCATGCTATATTTGTTGTTAAGCAGTGATTGCTTGAATACACTATTGGATATCTAGTTTGCATATTTTCTCTAGTACTATGGTTCATATTCAGCAAGTTTAGATTTTTTTGAAGGAAAGTCACATTCAGTTTTGAAGAAAACTTTTGAATAACAAGTTCTGAAGTGCGGGAGTACAAGCTTGAAGCTTGTGATAGTTTGCAGTTTGTGACAGATTGCAGATCCAGTCTAGTTTCTACCAATATGACATTGCAGGGGGGATTTTTGGAAACAATGCCAATTGGTCAACACTTGCTCAATATCTTATTGGTCAACACTTGCAATATCATGTGTACTTTTTGTTCTTAATCCCTCTACAATAAACCATGTCAGTGCAGGGTATAAGCCATTGTACAACTAAAAGCGCTTAGCGCAATGGTTAAGATGTTGACCTCTTATCGAAGGCACTCGAGTTCGAGTCCCGAGTCAAACAACGGCAGCACGGAAGATTTTTTTAAATACCATGCTTTTGGATAAAGCAACGGACGGAAAATGCGCATATACATCACGAAGGGACGGCGTTTGTTTTTTGTAGCGATCGTATTGATCGCATAGCTTTATGTTTCAATATGTGCTTTATTGAAGGTGCTTTTCAAGATCCACAAATACTATATAAGAGACTATTTGGGCTCATTGTTCAACATCCTTCACCTAACTTTCAACACAAGCCTTGAGCTTGGACCTCAATAGAGGTGGTGTTTCGTCTAGCACATGGGGCAGCCATGGTGCTAATTTGAAGCATGTTGAGGAGCAGCTATGGAGTTCTTCTTAATGATTCTTCTTGGAGAAGATGAAGGGTGTGCTCACACTCTAGCTCATGGAGAGGAGATTATCTCTTGTTCATGGCAAGAAGACTTGGTCATTAGCAGCTTGATGGTGAGGATCGGCCATCTACATGTTGTAGTTGAAGATTGTCTTCTACATGAAGATATCGGGCTACTTCAAAGACATTAGATGGTGGTTAACATACGATTTGCATCTTATGTTAAGTATTCAGGTACATATTCTCTTTATGCACACATGTACTACTTGAATTTTATGGAGGCAGTAGCATTCATATCAGGAGGAGTCATATTTGGCATAGGTACAAGAGAAACAGTACGTATATGCTTTATGCATATTTTGATGAGGTGTTTGAGAAGGTGTGTTCACATAAGTTTGAGGATTTCTAGCAGCAAACTTGTTAGCATTCTTTGCTACTTTTTAAGTATGTGATCTTTTCACACACGTATCTGACTTAGAGTCTTCCATAATCTAAGCTTAGATGAGGGTTTGTTGATTATCAGTTTCACACTGATCCTTCCTCTTTCAGTCACTCATATTCACTCTTCTATAACCTATTAGGTCACACATCTCATGTATATTCAGATTTCTGTCCATACATCTGAATATGTTTATTACATTTTTACATTCACTCATTCATCTATTTCTCATCACATAGAGTGGTTGAGAGTTTTGCTCCCACATTGTACATTGAACATTGGTATATATGATACTATGAGTAAGCAATGGCTTACGTAACACCTGACACATGTCGTCTATTCTTTCTCTATCTTTGTCTCATCATTTGTATGATTAAATGTGGTATGTTCATGTTTTGTCAATATTGAAGATTGCTAGATTCTGTGTTGTATATGCTGGACCTATGGAACCATGAACCTGTGATATGAGCCAAGGGCCTACCTCATTTCCAACGGATACTAACCTTTGATTATGATTATCATCTCCTTCAATGTGCAAGGGTTGACAGAATCCTCAAGAACGGCCATTATTGTCCTCTGGTTATGTGACAATAGCCTAAAACCAGACTTCATCTTCCTTTAAGAGATCAAAATCAATGGGGAGGACGTGCAAAAGAGATTAAAGCATATTTCATTGTGGCATACCTAGATTTCCACCACACACCCAAGAGGAAATGGTGGATCGGCTATTGGCATTAACAACAAGTGGATTGATAGACTCTTGAGCACCCAAGAGGACCAAAATCAGTGGTGGATTGGTGCTTCCTTTGGAAACCCTTTTCATTTCACCATTGTCTCCATGTATGCTCCCAATTTCGACTCAAAGAGGATTACCACTTGGAATTCTCTATTCTCTCTTTCCCACAACCTCGTGCTTTGTGGGGATTTCAACATGGTTGAAGCTCTCTATGATAAGTGGGGGAATAGAGGGAGGATTATTGATGGGCAAGAGAAAGATGTCTAGGACCATATCAACCTCTACTTGGACCTGGTTGAAGTTAAAGATGAGACTGATTTTTCTTGGTTGAACCTCTAGCCCGGTGTTGATTTGAGGAAAGCCAGACTTGATAGAAGCTATGTTGCCCAAAATATTATCAATGAGTGGGGGCACCCGTCTCTGTCTCTCTCCCAATGGTGCAGCCTTACTATTTTGGATCACTACCTATTATTCTTACTGTTAAGCTGGTCGACAATCTTAAGAAAGCTCCATGGCTTCATGCCAATATGGCAACCTTTGCTCTCCCTTCTACACAATAGGAGATTGCTTTTGCTTGGAAGTTGACCTTCTCCTCCTATTCGTCACTTGCCAAATGTTGGAGGATCAGAGTTACAGAGACTTGTCGTATTCTGGATAGGGCCCATATGTTTATTTGTAAGATTCATCAAGTTTGGAAGGAGAATATCTATCAACGACTGAGACGTTTGGAGATGGAAGTTGTCACTCTAGCACAATGGTGAGTACCAACGTGAGAAGATTCACCTCATAATTGTCAATCTGTGGAGACGTGAGGACTAGTATGAAGACTATGAGCAAGTGAAGGCACAAGTGTGTGAGTGAGAAGCACACAAGCATGCACACACATACACACACACGCACACACAAGGCAAGAACAAGGAGAGGAACAATGGAGTTCTTTGCATTAGTCAAAAAGTCTCTTACATAAGCTCAATTCACAAACAATCCCACTCAAAAATGAGCTCTCTAGCTCTTTTTATAGTTTTCTAACTAGCTTTGGTCTTGTCCAGACCTAGTGTCCAGCCTAGTTAAAAATTAGGTTCTAGAGCCTATTTGAGGGCTCAAACAGAGTCTAAAAATTATGAAAATTAATATGTAGCTAGTTCTAATACTCCTCAAGCTCGAGGACTCCTCGGCTTGCACAAAATGGAGTCTATTCTACCAAAAACGGAATTTACAATGTTTGTGTAGTGATTAAAATCACTTGAGTTGTAAATGGTCCATGGAAAAAATGATTGGGCCTTGTTGCCGTATTGTGCATGACTCCTCCGTTGCGCTAGTATGCTCTTCATCTGACTTGTATGCCAACACGCCCCCCTTCCTAGCGTCTGTCGCCCCTGATAGACCTCTGTTCTATCGGGTGGTCGATATAGTATTGGATGACATTGGTGGCAAGTTCGTGTTCTCCGATCCTTAAGCCTCTCGCTAGATCAGCTTCCAATGCATCCCAATTTATTGCGCCAGGGACCTCTGGTTGGGGTGTGGTGTAGTACTCAGAGTACATTGCTTGTTCACAAGCAAAGAGATGGAGCAGGTGTGTTGGCTTCGGTGCGAAAATCTCCGAGTGATACTCCCAGAAACCTGATCTGAACATTTCTTCGAAGGTCTGTTTGTAACATGCAGGGAGGTATTTGATGCGTGCATGCCAGGCGTAAGCCACACGAATACTGGGGGTGGTGCTCATGTCATACACCAAATCATAATTTCCATTGGTAAACCCTGGGAGACATACCTGTGGTGCAGCTGCATTTCTAAAAGTTTTCAGGACTACCTGCATCATATCTAAAATTTTAAGCATCATCTGAGCTGCTACATCTGGCATGGGCTTCAATCGCGGCATCCAATGGCGAATTGTTCCCATCATGTAGGCTACCGACGGTGGTCCTTGTGGTGGCGCAATGTACGGGTAGTTTAGCCATTCCTTGCATTGCGTGTTGTTCTGCACTTTGATATTGAATGCCTTCCAAGACCTGCGGCGTGGAACTGGACCGTAGCATGGATTGTATAGGAGATGTAAAGGCGCGTTGTTCCATGTGCGTAGCATTTCTGGATATGTCTCTAGAAGTTTCTGCCGCCAGGTGGGTTGACGAATTTTGCCTTTTTGCACCTCTGGAGGAAGGTCTTCAGGTTGAAATTGGGTAGCAAAGGTAGGAATCTGACCCGTGACTCTCTGTATTTCTGCATTATAATCAGCCAGGATAATATAATAAGGCCTGTATTGGAGTTCAGATGAGAGGATAAGGCGTCTCGATGACAGGTTCTTGAAGTAAGCAGATTGTAGCACAGTTTCCTCTATGACCCTCATGGCCTGATTTTGCACTACTGTGCGCTCTTCGTGAGAACTCCCGATTTCCTCCACTTGACGTAGCCATGGAGGCCGTGGTGCCTCGAATGTGTCCTGAGCTTCTTCCGTTTGTTGGCCTCCTGGGAAGGGTTGTGGGTCGTATTCTTCTTCAAATGTCCGTTCCATAGGAATTTGTACTACTTCTTCGTCGGTGGGAGCCTCTGGAGGGGAAGGTGGTCTCTCATATTGTAGTAGACGTGCTTGCAATTCGGTGACCTGTTTCTGGAGGTCTTTTAAGGCCTCTGAGTCTGTGAGAAGTGAAGCCGCGGAGGAGGTTGTTTGAAAGGCTGCTGTTGTTTCTTTTTGGTGTTTCTGCTTCAGTTGACCCAGTTCTTCTGATAGCAGGTCATGTGCTTCAAGCAGCATGGCATAGTCTTCCAATATGATCTTGATATTGTTGGGGGTCACTGCTTGAAACTTTGATGGGCTGATGGGTGCCCCAGGTGTGCTTTCGATAGCTGCTTCTAGGTTCTCCTAATTTTGTAATTGCAGGCGTCGATTCTCTTCATGAGCGGCAGCAAGATGTCGCTTGAGTAGGGCCATATTTCGCTGAAGCTTTGAATTGCGTTCCAGCTGTGTCCGTAGATGACCTTCTACCACTTGTATTGCTTCCTGATCTGTGTTCTGTAATTGTACCTCCAATATGCTATGAGCCTCTTGGAGAGTTTGGAATTGTGTGTGGAGGCGAGCATTTTCCTCCACTAGTGCAGCAAGTCTGTGTTGTAGTGTCTCCGAGTGCTCTTGCAGGCGTTCATTCTGTTGCTGGAGCTGATTGTAATCTGTCCTTAAGTTTGATATACAAGCTAGCATGGTGTCCAATGCATTTCCTATAGATGAGGGGGTGGTGTTTACAATGGAAGATGCATGGGAAGGGAATTGGGGAAGGGGAAGAGTGAATGATGTGTCTATTGAAGACGTGTGTGTGGGTGAAATTGGTGGAGGGGGAATGGGAGGAGGTGGAAGCGTGGGGGGAGGGGGAGGTGCCGTGGGTGGTGAAATGTCCATACTTTCAGGAGTGGGTGCGAGTGTGGGGTCTACCATATACATTGGAATGGTAGGTGGTGTGTGTGTGAAAGTGGTGAATAGCTGAGAAGTGGGGTGGGGAGCTGAAAATAATGGGAATGGTTGAGACCTGGGTTGAAAAGTTCTAGCAAGGAAGTTATGGAGGGATTGGAGAAGTGGAGAGATGGAGGTCGGGGGTTGAGGTTGTAGAGTTGAGGAGGGCATGAAGGGTTGCGTGGTAGAAGGTAAACCCATGACTATGGATCTAGGGTCAGGATGACCTATGGCTGAGGGCATGGGGGATGGTTGTCCTAGGGCAGGCTCTATGAGCGATTCGGTGGATTGTGTAGTGGTGGGGGTTGCTTCATAGATTGGGTTATCAGAGGTGGAGAATAGGGTTGAACTAGAGATGGTAGTACGGAAGATGAAGGTTGGTTCGGTGGGTTGAGTGGTCGAGGTGATTTCCACGGTTTCTGCTCTAGGAGGCGATGGTGGGGGTGTGAGTGGTAGTGGCTCAGTGGATTCCTCATGGGTGACTGGGTGCTCTTGGCTAGCAGTTTTTGTTGCTTGGGAGGTTGTCCTGATGGGTTCGGATGTAATATTTGGCCCTTCTGCCGTTGTAATGGGGATCTGGATATTCTTACCTGAGCGTGGTCGTGTCTGGAATCTTCGTGGATCATATTGAACTGGAGACCTCCTAATGGCGGTCCGCACTGCTTCTACTACCCCATATGTTTCTGCCATCAATAAGAGACCTTCACTATATTCTGAGTCAACTCCTGCTTCTTCCAACAGCTGAGTCATGAGTACTCTACTGCTCTATTCGGTGAGCAGTTGTTGCGATCGCACTCG
Organism: Ceratopteris richardii; assembly: GCA_020310875.1. Classification (NCBI taxonomy): domain Eukaryota; kingdom Viridiplantae; phylum Streptophyta; class Polypodiopsida; order Polypodiales; family Pteridaceae; genus Ceratopteris; species Ceratopteris richardii. The sequence continues at coordinate 30,834,365 of CM035418.1, read as the reverse complement.
TTCCATAATTTGATACAGCCTTCGGAGTTCCGCTGTATAGGCTGGGGCTTCAGTGGTCTCCTCTTCATATGCTCCTTCTTCTTCTAGGTGTCCTTGTTGTTGACCTTGCTGAGCGTCACTCCAATGTACATGGCGGCCGTCTGTAGATTTTCTTCTTCTTTGTGAAGATGTGCCTTGTTCTTTTGCATCTGAATAAAACTCTACATCAAAGAGTTGTGTACTTTGTAAGAATGCTTCGAAGTCCTGGGGATCCATTCCTTCAGCATCTCCAGTTGTAGCAAATTCAAATTCAGATGGAGCAGAAGGAGCTGAAGGGGTAGCTTGTGTTGTAGTTTCAGATCCAGACCTGGGTATCCTAATGGTAAAGGGAGGTACAGTGGTCTCCCCTCGTGGCGATACTTCAGGAGTAGTCAGAACTTCCCTTGTCTGGACACAAGGGATCGCACCCCTCATGCGCTTGGATTGATGTGTGGACGTCTTGAGCTTCTTAAACATTTGTAATTGTGCCCAAGTTAAGGCACGTTCAATGGGAACATCGTATGCTAGGCACTGGTAAAAAATGCGTGTGATTGCACAGCAACCGTTCACCACTAATTTCCTAGAAGACCTTTTATTTGCTTCATACAATTGATCTATAATCCATACCGGCAGCTTAATTGGTAATGCACCTGCCTCCGCTAAGTAGAGAGCGAACCAGATTCTTTTGTGTGGTTGTGTGAAGCGGTCTTGGCCGGTGAAAGCAAAATGTTGCATGCACATACGGAGAGGGATGGACACGTTTGGTGTGAGTGCTGCCATGTCTTTAAGCTTCAATAGTTTCCTATCCTTCATGTTAGTAGGAACAAGAGCATCCTTCTCAGATGGTACATGTGTGCCGTGCATATTCAAAGCAGCGCTCACCAACTCCACAGTAAGTTCAAACCTCTTTAACTCGTTGTTGCCCAGCAAGGAAGGAAGAACAAATGATCCTGGTTTGTCCTTTTCTTCATTAGCTTGTAATGTGGAGACCAAATAATAGCATCGGAGGAGATCCGGTTTAGGTAGTGGTGCTTCAAAGTATTCTGCTAGCCCTGCACGTTGCCATATGGTCTGGAGATCCTCGGTGTTCTGTAGAGTCTCAAACTCCTTGGAGAAAAATTGGAATCGAACCCATGATCTGTCATACTCGCACTTAGACTCCCATATATACTTGGCCTCTCCTAATGGACCTGACATGCCATTGAACCAATGAGAATTGGCATGGACTCTTTTTGTGATCCCTGTGGGTGGATCCGGTACCGGGATCTGCTGAAGGTGTTGCAGCTCCACAGGTCGTTCAGTTGGTGGCACATCCACAGGTAGACTATCCACATCGATTCCTGCAGTAAGTATTCCTACTTGTGAGCTCGGACCTGTCGCTTCTGCCATGTTACTTCTTGCCTCTTGATTCTGTGAGAATATAGAAACATGTGTTAACATTGTAAAGGACAAGTTAGAATCGTTTTTGTCCCCATTACAACATTATCATGAGGTTCGGGAGAGATTAGTAGGTTAATAAGTGCTCGGTGCTTGTGTGTGTAGTTAGGAATTGGTTGGACCTAAGAACTAAGTGGAATGATGTAGTGTGAGAGTGACGTAGTTAGTAGGTGGGCATGGATTTACAACTGGGGTCCGGGGGTTTATTACAAGTTTTAGGTTGCCAAATGCAGTGGATGGGCTTTGATCTTGATTTTGTGGAGACTCTGAAGAGTTTGATAGGGGTATCTGCTTGAAGATGAGGCTTTTTAGGGACCCATTTACAAGTGATTCTACTAGTGCTCATGGAAGAATATGTGTCCGTGTGTGATGCGTAAGACTGGGCCTCAGATGTTCGAGTGAGTGAAACATGTTGTACCGGTTGCGGCCTTGGTGTAGCTATTTGAGCCCGCAAGCAAGCCTTAGGCACCCAGATTTGTCGTGATTGTGGGCTGGCCTTCATTGACTTCTTGGGTACCCAAATAGACTTCACCTTCGCAGAAGAATTAATGAAGGACTTCTCATTAGTGTCATGTTGTTGACTACTAATAAGAGGTTTTGGCCGTGGGGTCGGCCTGGTCTGAACAGGGTATTCGCCTTTTCGCCTCCATACTTGCTTCCATGGCTGAAACAATCTGCCTTGCTCCTTTTTTTGGCATTTAGTATCGGTAGTGTTCTGCTTCTTCTGTATTTGATCTGCCGTGGGTTGTTGCAACCTTCTGGTCTTTGGAAAAGAAGGGAGTTCCGTCCTCTCCCTGGCTCCGTTGTTGAGATTAGCCTCTTTCTGCATCATACAATTTTGGACAAAAATAGCATTGTCAACTTCATGTGCGCCCCTGGAAGGACCAGGAGTTTGTGCCTTGCCTAGTTCCTTGAGTGCCTCATTTTCCAATTCAACTGTAATTCGGCAATGATCTACCCATACCTGAAGAAGTCCACTTCTTAGGTTGAGGTTGACTGCATGATCATAGATCCAGTCCTGACCCAAGACAAGAGGCTCAGTGAGGTCCTCATCTTGACACACTAGTACTTTGACTGTCATCACTTCGTCTTGAATGGAGATGGGAAGATCCACCTCGCCCATGCAAGGAGTTTCCACACCTCCCAATCCTATGAGATATGCTTCTATAGGATCGACAGTTAATTTCAATTCTTGACAGTAAGACAACTTGACAGCACTAGTGGATGCACCTGAGTCAATCAAAGCTCTTACAATCTTTGCACCCTTCCCTTGTCCTACTCCTAGGGTTACAAAAGGCCGTCGGTCGATTATTCTATGGGAATGCCCACCTGAAGTCTCGCACATGGCCATAGGATAGCCTACAGATTCTTGAGTGTCAAGCATAGGCGGGTCTCTACCTTGTCTCCTCAATTTCATTTGTCGGATGCGTTCTAAAGCTTCTGCCTGTGCTTCTTCTCTAATTCGTTTCTCTTCTTCTTTACGTTTCTTGGCAGTGTTGAGTCGATTTAGCATCTCTTCAGTAAGGGGTTCCTGATATAACTTGACTCTGCATCCACTTATGTAACTTGGTAGAATATCGCCCTCTAAAGTGGCTAGTTGAACTGCGCCACTTGTGGAGATTCTATGGATAATCATTGGCCCGTAACCTCTTTTCTCTAATTTCCGTGCATGCTGCTTCAATGTGTAGACTAGGACTAGGTCGCCTGCTTTCAAGCCTTTATCCTTCACATGTGTATCAAAATATGCCTTTTGCCTCTTCTTCGCTGCATAGATTCCTGCTGCAGCTCTCAATCGTGTTTCGCCTAGACGTTCAAGATCAAAGATTCGAGAGGAGAGTTCATGGCCTGTCCAGTCATGCTCTTGTGCTACCTTCAATGTAGGTATCAAAAAGTCCAGGGGTAGCACAACATTTTGGCCAAATACCATCTGAAAGGGGGTGGCTTGGAGTACCGTTTTATAGGCAACCCAGTATGCCCAAATAGCATGGTGTAGCTGTCTGTCCCAATCAGAGCGTTTATTGTTCACTAGTTTAGTCAGCACATTGCATAAGATCTTATTAGTGCTCTCAGCCTGGCCATTAGCTTGTGGATGATAGGGGGCCGATTTCTTATGTATCACCAAGAATTCTTGGAGAAGGTTTTCTATGACTTCATTCAAGAAGTGTGTGCCTCTATCACTCACCAACTCTATTGGCAATCCGTACCTCGTGAATACATTTTCAAATAAGAACTTTGCTGTTGTTTGAGCATCATTTTTTGTAGTAGCTTTCGCTTCTACCCACTTGGTTAGATAGTCTGTGGCCACGATGATATATTCAGCATGTCAACCCTTAGCTGGGGGATTAATAGGACCAACAAAGTCTATTCCCCATTTAGAGAACGCACGTCCGCCCATCATAGGCTTCAGTGGCATCTCATCCTTGCGTATAGGGTATTGAGTTCTCTGACAAACATCACACCGTTTCACATAGGTATGTGCATCCATGTGAAGGGTTGGCCACCAAAAGCCTGCAAATAGTATTGCCTTGATTACCCGATCTGGTCCAAAGTGTCCCCCTGCTACACCTTGGTGAGCAGTATCCAAGATTTTGAGATATTCACTCTCATGGACACATAGTCTCAGGTAACCATCTTTACCACGCTTGTATATATTATCACCAATGAGTGAGTAATCCTGGGCTTCTTGTTCTAAACTCCTTTTCCTAGCCAGAGTCATGTCTGGAGGGAATGTTTTCGTCCTCAGAAAGGATACTAGTGGTTCACTCCAATCTGGCACTATGGACACTTGATAAAGAGTGGCATGTTCCACAGGTGGTTTAGTGCAGCAGATTGGGCAATCCTTGCACAACTTTTGGACATCAGCTTCCATAGTCGGCCAATGCACTCCGAGTCTCCTTAGTGTCTGTAAGGTTCGTTGCTTTGAGTAGTGTTGCTCTAACGCACCTACATGTGCTAATTGCAACCATTTAGTGTACTCATCCTCTTCCACACAACAAGCCAAGATCCCTTGATCTGTGTGCTTGTACATACTTCCTGCCATGATGTGATACTTTTGGGCTTTTACTACCTCTCTATCCTGTGTGTTTATTACTGGGTGGTTAGGTCCGTATGTCAACACTGGTACCAATGGCTTAGCCCACTGCGGTACAACTTCCAAATTAAACAAGTAAGCATCAGGAAGGTCATCTGACACTCCTTGTGGGGCTTCTCCAGATGTGAGCCTAGAGAGATGATCCGCTCTCAAGTGAGTCTTCCCTTTCCTTACCACAACCTCAAAATCATATTCCATTAGCAAGAGAAACCATCTTACTAATCTTCTTGTATTGCAAGGCTTGTTTACGAGGTATAGCAATGCCTGATGATCAGTAAAAAATTTAAACTTATTTGCAAGCAAATAGTGTCTAAATTTCTTAACTGCATATACCATGCCTAAGCCTTCTCTCTCAATAGTGGTATAATTTCGTTCAGCTGCATTCAATTGTCTACTAGCATAGGCAATAGGAAGATCCATATTACCTTCACCAGTAGGTTGAGCAAGCACACATCCAATGGCATAATTGGATGCATCCACATGAACGTGGAAAGGCTTATTCCAATCCGGTGTGGTTAAGATTGGTGCTGAACATAATCGCCGTTTAAGCTCATTGAAGGAATTCTCACATTCCTCAGTCCACTCAGAGTTTGTCAGAAGTCCGTACAGAGGCTTTGCAATGATGGCATACATGTGTATAAATCGTCGGTAATAACCACAATGCCCCATGAAAGCTTGTACTTCCTTGACATTCTTTGGCCTAGGTAATTCGGCTATAGCTCTTACTTTCTCTTCATCCGTAGATATGCCATTCTTTGACACTATGTGTCCTAGAATTTTGCATTGCCTGACCATAAAAACACATTTTTCTGGGTTTAGGCAGACTTGATATTCTCTACATTTGTCAAAGATTTGTTTGAGTTCAGGAATATGAGTTTGTCTAATGTTGGAATGAGCACAAAGATCATCAACATAGACTTCTAAGTTCTTCCTCAGGAACTCCTTAAATACATGGCACATCAGCCTTTGGAAGGTTGCGGGAGCATTGGTCAGCCCGAATGGCATTACCCTAAAAGCGAATATACCCCACTCTGTGGCAAAAGCCGTTTTATGCTGATCTTCTGGTGCAATGGCCACTTGATTGTAGCCAGAGAACCCATCTAGGAAGCTGTACACTTCCTTGCCTGCCACCCTTTCTAAAAGATGCTCAGTGATAGGAAGCGGGTAATTATCCCTGATCGTGGCTGCGTTAACCTTCTTCAAGTTAATGCATACTCGTAATTTGCCGTTCTTCTTGGGCACCACCACAATGGGGGATACCCATTCAGTGTGCTCAATTTCATAGATAAATCCAGCTTCAACCAAGCGGTCTATCTCTTCTTTGATCTTGGCAGCATAGTTGTCATTATATGTGTATGGCTTTTGTTTTGAGGGTCTGGCCTCTGTAGTCATGGGAATTGTATGTGAGCATATGTCCGGGTCCACACCTTTCAAATCCTTGTAACTCCAAGCAAATACATCTCTATATTCTCTTAGCAAGGCTATCAGCTCATGCTCTTCTTCCTCAGTGAGGTCATGCCCTATGTAAGTGCACCTCTCTTCTCCTTCTTCTATGGCTACCACTATTTTCTTGGTGGTTTCTTTGTTATCATAGGCCTCTCCCGATTGCGCCTCTCGTTTAGGCATTCTAATCATGACTCTCCTGTCATCTATCTCATACTTCTTAAAATTTTTCGGAACCTCAAACAAAGATTCTTCCTCTTCTGGTGTGACTTCTCTCTTCTTTCTTTTCTTTCCTTCTTCCTCATGGGTTACATGTGTGGCTAGCCTTACATCCTTTGTAAGCTCTCCGTGCTTCTGGGGTTGAAATTCTACTTCATAGAAGTATTCTTCATCTGATGCAAAAGGTGGGTCCATAATGATTGACTCTAGATCGGAGTCACTCGCATCCTCAAATGCATCAGGGCTAGGTTCACACTCTTCTAAAACTGCCTCTCCCATGATCGGCTCTATGGAGAAGACTGAAATGTCATAGCCATCCTCATCACAGTGAGGTGTCCATTGTTCTTCATTGATGGCTACATCCATGGTTGCTAGAATTTCTGCCCAGCCGTGAGGTTCCAATTCTTCGTCTGGAAAAACTACAGGTGCATAGGCTGGGTCTTGCATTGATCTATGGGTTTCTTTTGCACCTATCTCCCTGGCTTTTTCTCTCTTCTCTTCTTCTACTGCTACCTTACACATCCATAAGTGAGTGTCTTCATGCATCCATGAGGATCCTGATCCTAGGGAATGCACCGATTCCGTATCATCTTTGGCTCTATGGATGGGGTTCCATTGGATAGGAGGGACATCTCTATGAGAGTAATCCTTGAGATTGACTTTGGTTGTAACACCTAAGTGCTGCAAATACAAGGAATTGGTTCCCCAGTCCTATACCACTTGCAACTGCCGCATAAATGGTCTTCCCAAAATCATCTCATAGGCTTGATTTTTGCTAAAGTCACAGATAGCAAATGTGTGCTCAAACTCTACACCACAAGTCACTACAAGAAAAAGGGGGGCGTAGCGACGCCCCCGAATCGGGAAAAAAACGAAAACCGTCGCTTATGCGACGAAACCGTCGCATAAGCGACGGTAAAAATTTCGGATTTTTTTTTTTGGCCGAGCATCGTCGCATAAGCGACGATAGCGTCGCATAAGCGACGCTAAACCAGAAGCGTCGCTAGTAGCGTCGCAGGTTAGCGACGCACTTACCGACGATGGCAAACTGCGGAGCGTCGCATATGCGACGCTCTGGAATGTAAAAAAAAAAATTCAATTCTCCCGGCACATTTGTGCCGGGCCTTGAACGCGAGGAAGAATACAGACCGAGAGAGAGAGAGAGAGACATACAGCGCGCGAGAGGGAGAGAGAGAAGCGAGACATACACAAGGTATGCGCACACACACACTCACACACACACATATACACGCATAGACACACACACACATACGCAGACACACACACACATACACACAAATACACACATAGACACACATACACAAGACGCGCACACACATACACACACATAGACGGTCACACACATACACACACATATACACTCACAGACACATACACACATAATGATGCATCCACACACATACACATGCATACACACATAGACACACATATACACACACACACATATGCATACACACACACATAGAGAGACATACACACACATACACATACATGCATACACATACACACATAAACACATACACACACATAGACACATACACACATAAACACATACACACTCATAGGTACACACACATACACATAGACACACACACATATAGTATATACACACACATGCACACATAGACACATACACACATACACATGCATACACACACATACACATGCATACACACATACAGACACATATACACACACATACACACACATATATGCATACACACGTGACACACATAGAGAGACATACACACATAAACACATACATGCATACATTTGCATACATAATGCATATGCATATGCATATAATGTACATACATACTTACATGCATACATAATGCACATGCATAGATACATACACACACAGATACATACACACATAGACACATACACACATAGACACATACACACACATGAACACATACATACTCATAGATACACACACATACACACACAGACACACATACACATAGACGCGCACACACATACACACACATAGACGCTCACACACATACACACACATATACACTCACAGACACATACACACATAATGATGCATCCACACACATACACATGCATACACACATAGACACACATATACACACACACATATGCATACACACACACATAGAGAGACATACACACACATACACATACATGCATACACATACACACATAAACACATACACACACATAGACACATACACACATAAACACATACACACTCATAGGTACACACACATACACATAGACACACACACATATAGTATATACACACACATGCACACATAGACACATACACACATACACATGCATACACACATACACATAGACACACACACATACACACATACACATAGACACACACACATACACACACATACACACATAATGATGCATACAAACACATACACATGCATACACACATACAGACATGTACACACACATACACACATAATGATGCATACACACACATACACATGCATACACACATACAGACACATGTACACACACATTCACACACACATTCACACACATTCACACACATATACATACATGCATACATATTGCATATGCATATGCATACATACATACTTACATGCATATGCATACACACACATATGCATACATACATACTTACATGCATATGCATACACATGCATATGCATACACATGCATATGCATATGCATACATAATGCATATGCATATGCATACATAATGCATATGCATATGCATACATAATGCATATGCATATGCATACATAATGCATATGCATATGCATACATAATGCATATGCATATGCATACATAATGCATATGCATATGCATACATAATGCATATGCATATGCATACATATGCATATGCATACATAATGCATATGCATATGCATACATACATACTTATATGCATACATAATGCACATGCTTACATACACTGTCATAATGTATACACACACACATACACACATAGACACATACACACATAATTATGCATACACACACATACATATGCATACACACACATATGCATACATACATGCATACACATACACACACATAGATACATACATACACACTCATAGACACACACACATACACATAGACACACACACATACACACATAGACACATGCACACGTAATGATGCATACACACATACACATGCATACATAGACACACATAATAATGCATACACACACATACATATGCATACACACACATGCATACAAACATATACACACATATACACACACACATGCATACACACATATACACACACATATACACATATACACATATACACATATACACATATACACATACACATGCATACACACACACATGCATACACACATACAAACACATATACACACACACATACACACATAGATACATACACACGTAATGATGCATACACACATACACATGCATACATAGACACACATAATAATGCATACACACACATACATATGCATACACATACATATGCATACATGCATGCATACACATACACACTTAGACACATAGACACACATAGATACATACATACATATAAACACATACACACTCATAAACACACACACATACACATAGACACACACACATATACACACACATACACACATAGACACATGCACATGCAATGATGCATACACACGTACAAATGCATACATAGACACACATAATGATGCATACACACACATACATATGCATACACACACATGCATACATACATGCATACACATACACACATAGATACATACACACACGTAGATACATACATATACATAAACACATACACACTCATAGACACACACACATACACATAGACAACACACACATATACCTACACACATACACACAGATGCATACACACACATACACATGCATGCACACACATACACATGCATACACACACATACACGTATATATATATTGATTTCTAACCATTTTGTTTTATATGTTAGGTATTATGGATCCCAGTAAAGAGAGAAAGGCGAAACTCACTCTCATAAAAAGTCTTATGAGAGCAAGAGTTCCGTCAGATACTCTAGGGGCCATAATGCGGGACTACGCAGACATGTCCGATGAGGAGCTGGATTATACGATCCAGATGCTTACGCGATCAGACGAGGGCTCTTCTGCGGATCCACATGCAGGAAGAGAGCTATCTGCTCATAGGTATGTTTTTTTTCATAATTTTTTTTAATGATATTATAGCACATATTTTTATTTATTTCTATCTATCTATTTTTAGGACACCTATACCACCTCCAGCACGTGATAGCAGAGCAGAGTTGCCTATGAGGACATGCATAGGCACCTTAGGACTAGAGTGCGACATAGAGCCGGAGGGGAACATTGTGTACATAGGGAATGGATTGGAGTTCAAGAGAAGAATGCGGGCACTATGCGACTCTTACCTGCGCTTTATCCACTTACCATGGAAGTAAGTAAAAGTTTTACATATAAATTGAAATGTATATCTTATGTTTTATTTACATTATGTTTTTTATTTTTGTAGTGAGCATGATGAGAGGGATAAAAAGTACGTGCTTAGTTCACTTGAGACAGAGTTTGGGACAGGATGGTCCCTTAAGTGGTGTTTAAAAGAGATGCGGACACTTATGGCTCATCGTCGCGACAATGCACGGTATGTATGTATATGAGAGAGAGAGAGAGAGAGAGAGAGAGAGAGAGAGAGAGAGAGAGAGAGAGAGAGCTATGTATGTATGTACGTATGTATGTATCTATATATGCATCTATGTATGTATGATGTCATTCCTAAAATCTATTACTCTATGTTTACTGAAAGGCATGTATATTAACTTATATATGTATCTAATATACATGTTTCTATTTTTGTAGTATGTATGTATGCATGTGTATCATGTATGTATACATCTATGTATCTCGACAAAATTGAAGCTGCATATTTACAAATCATGATTATCTAGAGATTAGAATCTGAATTCTGAAGTGTGTGATAACTGAAATCTGAAATCTGAATGTTCAGCTGCATATTTATATATTTTATGAATCTGAATTTTGAAGTGTGTGAACTGAAATCTGAAATCTGAATGTTCAGCTGCATATTTATATATTTTATGAATCTGAATTCTGAAGTGTGTGAACTGAAATCTGAAATCTGAATGTTCAGCTGCATATTTATATATTTTATGGCTGTTTTCTGTTATATTATATTATATATTATTATTATTATATATATATATATTATTTTCAGATTTTTTTAATACTTTTTTTCTCACACGTATGATATCACGTATGGTATTTTTTTTGAAATTCCATACTTTTTTCATACTTCCATACCCGTATGCGTTGGAAGTATGTTTCACGTATGGAAAAACTATGTATGTATGTATGTATGTATATATATATATATATATATATATATATATATATATATATATATATATATATATATATATATATATATATATATATATATATATACATATAAAAAAATCTAAAATAAAAATGTATATACATATACATATAAAACCTTTTAGCCATATGTTTGAAGTATATATACACCTCCGACGTCCTACTAGAGAGATGTCTCTCCTCCCAACCTTATGCCTCTATATATAGCTACTCGAATCAACGAGGATCATGATTCATAATATATGTAAAGATATATACACATCATGTAGATAGGATACATAAATATAAAATGGAGTAGATATATTATGCTTCACACATACATGCCTAAATGCACACATAAATATATATATACATACTAACATATTTACATGTACATATTTACACATACATGTACATGCCTACATGCACACGTAAACATATATATACATGCATACATATTTACATGTACATATTTACACATAGACACATATACATATATACATGTACACAATTATAAACACTTGCATATATTACGTACATGAATACATGTATACATATATCACACACATGCAAACACATACATATACATGAAATACATATATATGCATACTAATATATGTATACATATAATACACATGAATACACACACATATGCATACATACATGATAAAAATTTACTCCTCGAAGATAAAGCTATATATAAAATAATTAGGCATACCCCCGAGCTTCATGTTCTAACTTAGAAGAACATGATTTCATCTCTCTAGTAGGATTCATCGTTATTCAAGTTAATAAAAAAAACCTATTATATATATCCATTCAGAAGCTTCAAGTTACTATCTAATCTGCTCATATGTTTTCATTATTGCCATCATTTTGGTAAGACATCAATATAGTCTCATCTTCATTATCCTTATTGATTTCATTTATTTCTTCTATTGTTAAATCTATGTTCTCATGAATCACATCATCTATTGGTGGATTAATATCTATTTCTGGTAATTCCTCTTCCTCATCAGTAGAATCAGCATGTAGAGAATTATCCTCTTCATCAAAAAGTTTAGTATCATTATCACGTATAATGAGTCTAATTTCTATTCCAGATGTTGATGTATCAGTATCTGATGCTGAATCATCAAGAGGACTTTCTTCAATCTCTCTAACAATAAACTGTTCAAACAATGACCTACCTCTAGGTTGCACATGAATGACTTGCCACCAAGGATGAGCATCTGGGTTTTTATAAAAAAATGCTTGTTCAATATGCCTAGGAAGAATATATGGTTCTTTAGTAGATCACATTACCTTGGAAGAATCAATTGCCCAAAACCCAGATAATTCCTTTCTTATTGTAGAATTACTACCTTTATACTCCGCTCGATACCAGTCAACCTTCAAAATGACCTATCACAATATATAACAACAAAAACGTCCCATTATTAGGTGCTTAAAAAAAAACTAACTCTAAAAAAAATATATAAACTTTTTTCTACCTGTTTGAATGTACGAAATGAAATTTCGTAGATACCAACAATAGTTCCTACGTAACCAAGTTCGCCATCTATAAGGTTCGTGTCTTTTGAGCTAGCACGTGATAGTTGCTTGAAACAAGCAACAATACTAGAATCCTCTGTTTTACGTAAAGAATCAATGGATTTGATTCTAATATGCTGTCCAAAAGCCCACATATTAGTGAACATTCGAGCCTGCAAAATAAATTGAATTAGTAAATAGAAACTAACATACATATATGAAAAAAATAAAATATATATTTTAATAAAATTACCTTTTGTTCACAACCCATCATTAACTCTCTTTGCTCATCTGAGATTTCTTCATTATTTGCGTTGGCGCGTTGCAAACGACTATATAGCCAATCCGTGAAAGAAGGTATATCTGTAATCTCATTATTATCGAGATTACGTCTAGATCTTTTGTTTTTTCGCCTTTTACTTTGGAGACTTTGAAGTTCCTCGTACTCGCTAACGAATGCTTGCATGCATTCGCTATTATATGCTACAAAAGTGGAAACATCATTTTTTTCTTGAAATGTAAATAAGAATGGAACCCCCTTACCTGATAATACCTCATCGGTTATTTTTGAAGAAGACTCGTTGGTCCATGCACGTGGAGCTTCTTCATGAACTCTTTCAAGGTACTCACTAACGTAATACATGCACTCTTCAAGCATCCAACCCTTTGCCATGGATCCTTCTGGTTTTGCTCTTTGTCGCACATAACCTTTTAGTATTCCCATAAATCGCTCGACCCAAAACATCCATCGAGTGTTGACAACACCGGCAATCTCTATCTCATCTACAAGATGGACTAGTAAATGAACTTGAATATCAAAAAATGAAGTAGGAAGTTCTTTTTCCATCAAACATAGTAGCTCTTTGCATTCACGTTTTTTTTGTGGGATCGAATTTTTATCGATCTCTTTGGATGTAATCCACCTATACAAATCATAAAAACAATTGTAAAGAAGTTAATTAAAAAATAAAAGATATCCAATATTCAAACATATTAAATATAAAAGTATCATAATTACCTTATAAGTGATCCAAGACGATAGATGACATCTCGTACTCCTTTCGTTGTACATCCATCGATAACCAAAGGTAAAATATGTTTCAAAAAGTTATGCCAGTCATGGGTCTTTAATCCAGATAAGCTCTTATCATCCATAGTAAACATGTTTTGAAACGATGCTCCATATCCTGTAGGAGTCTTGATCAATTGAATTCTATTGTTGATAGTTTGTATCTCTTTTGTCGTAAGTACCCAAGGAGCAGATGCATAAGTCGTTTCTTGTCGATGTCTATCAAAAACTGGCCATAACTTTGGTTTGGATTTTTGATCTTTCAAATCATTTCTTGATGTTGTGGTATCTTTTAGTCCAAGAAGATGCTGCCATAGTGAATAACCAATATTTTTGAATATATGCATAGGATCAAGAAGATGACATACTTTTAACTCTTTCCAATACTCCAAAGAATACCATATTGATATGTTCTCTGCGAGTGCCAATTTCCCTTTACCTTTGTTCACATACTCATTATCTGAATCATCACTGAAGATTTCTGCTTCTGGATCTATCAGAGGTCCATCTGTCCATTTTTTATACCAATCCATAGGCGTCATAGGTTTTGGACACTGACCTGTTTCAAGCTTTCCATTAAAATGTATCGCTTCTCTTTTAGATCTTAATGGATGATCATCAGGCAAGAATCGTCGATGTCGAAGATAAATATTTTTGTTGAGATTCTTACTATAGATTGATCTCAACCAATCACCACAATATGGACAAGCTTTATAACCCTTAGTAGATATTCCTGCATCATGGAAAATGATAAAAATATAATTAGATTAAATCATATTTATTTACATGCATATTGAATAAAAAAATTACATCAATACCTGAACAAACGCCATATCCAGGAAAATCGTGAATAGTCCAAGCCACAATACCACGAATCGTAATATGTCTTTCATTGATGCTTTTTGATATATCAATGACATTAATACCTCTCCATAACTCTTGAAGATCGTCAATGAGAGGAGCAAGATATACATTCATATCTTTAACTTGTCTTTTGCCTGGGATTAAAAGTGAAAGCATTAAATGTTCCTTTTTAATGCTAAGATATGGCGGAAGATTATAGTTTATGACTACCACTGGCCATGTTGACCATTTACTGGATTTCATGGAGAATGGATTAACCCCATCTAATGCAACTCCTAACTTTAGATTCTGTGGATTTTGTGCAAATTCAGGCCTTGTAGAATCAATATGCTGAAAAGCAACACTATCATGAGGAATTCTGATTATTCCATCAGTACTTTTGTGATCATGTCCCCAAGTCAAAAGCTTTGATAATTCGGGGCTTTGAAACATATGTCTAATCCGTGGAGCCAATGGAAAATGTCTCAATACCTTATTCGGGATTTTACCTTCTTCACCCTTATATCGAGGAGATTGACATTTGGGACATGTCAAAGAGTCTGCATATTCACCTCTATATAAAATACAATCGTTAGGACATGCATGTATACATTGATAATCCATACCAAGATTGTTGATTATCTTCTTCATTTCATCATGTGAGGTAGGAAGAATATTTTGACTTGGTAAAAACTTTTCAGATAATAACCTGTAAGTTTATCAAAAAATATGATATATTAAAGAAAGTAAATAAATAAATATACATATATATATATGCATATAATTTTATATATGTGTATGCTTATATGCATCTTTCAAAATATTCGTAAAAAATTTGATTGTTTGGATGGCAGGATACGATTGTTTGTTTTGGAGGATATGAAGTATGTATCTTCATTGAATGATTTGTCGATTCACGCATATGTTCAGTTTGAAAGTGTGAGAAGCGGATTTATAATTTGTATTCAAAGAATTTGGCACTGTTTATAGGCCATACGATGGTGACCTGGATGAATCGCATGCACAGAGGTTACTCAAGATAGAGCAACCTGATTATAAGGGACTAGTACTAGCAGGATTCCTGGGGTATGCAGTAAACCTCTTGCATGTATATGTGTGATCCTCTCAAGCCACCATGATTTCCACTTTGTATCCTAAACTTCAAATGCGCCTCATCATTGACATGCAAGAGGTTTACTGCATACCCTAGGAATCTTGCTGGCACTAGTCCATTATAATCAGATTGCTCTATCTTGAGTAACCTCTGTGCATGCGATGCATCCAGGTCACCATTGTATGGCCTATAAACAGTGCCAAATTCTTTGAATACAAATTATAAATCCGCTTCTCACACTTTCAAATTGAACATATGCGTGAATCGACAAATCATTCAATGAAGATACATACTTCATATCCTCCAAAACAAACAATCGTATCCTGCCATCCAAACAATCAAATTTTTTATGAATATTTTGAAAGATGCATTAATAGTTTTAAAAGATGCGCATATATATAAGTAGATAGAAAATTGAAAATTATACCTTAATAGTGTCGAAACAGATATATTACTCCATCCAAAACGATTTTGAAGGTTGAGAATAAGTAAGCTTGCACTTAGTCGTGTCAAACGACTTCCTTCATATACATGCTTTAGACATTCCTCTCGAAGATATTTCTCATTTTTAGAAATATCCATGCTCTCACTGTCATTTTGATACCAATCCTCAATAAAATCTACCATGCCATCATCTTCAACATTGTCACACAAATCTTGTACTTTATCATCTTTTGAATATAGATCTTTCAACTTTGCATATTGCACAGGATTAGTTTTGCGTAGCCTCCTCATGGAAGCTTCTGATAAATGAGGTCTTATTGGTAATTGTGAATGTTGTGGACGAATATCATCAACATCATACGTTGGAATCTACACATATAAACAAAACTCATTAGTATTCCATAAATGAATAAAAATTAAACTTCAAATATAAAATTAAGTATATAACTTATTAAATATGGATAGAAAATTTTTATTCTCTCTAGCTAAAAGGTGCTCTTGGAGGTCTACGCCATCCATAATTCACTAATAGTTCATCACCAGCATGTAATGTAGTAATAGCATTGACAACTATGTATCTTGATACATCTCTACTCATGTATGGTGATTCATGACTATTTTCACGCTCCTCAAATGTGCAATTAGTCCTTGAACTATTATGTAACCCTCGACTACTATTTATTAAACCTGCTATATTTCCATGTGTGTAAGGTCTTCCATCAATATATAATCTTTCATTTTCTGCATGTAAAATCCTTCTACTAGTAAGAGATGCTGCGTTCAAGCATATTCCATAAGTACTCATGCTTTGAACATAACGTGAAAGTCGATGCCAATCTCCCCATCCATATATAGGACCACAAAATGACATAAGAGTGACTTCAGAGTTCGGAGGCACATACAAATCCTCTACAATAAAGAGACCACGACCAGCATTAGTAATAGTGGATGGAGCAATCATATAGCGATTACCCCAAAAGTTGAAAACCTCTCCATCTAAAGGAAGTGGTCCTCTATTCCATCCTCCATATCTTCTTCTATCATATGTTTGTACTAAAGAACGATCACGAGCTGGCAATGGATAATCTCCAGCCGTTTCATTCTCTAAACCAGGAGGTAGAGGATTTCTAGAAACCTCTGCTTGTAATTGATGAACAGCAAGTCCATGACGTGTACGAGGTATATTAACATTATGAGAAAAATCATTATCATCATCATCATCGAGCAAGTATTCCTGTATATCAATAATAATTTGATTTTATACATGGTTTTTAAATAAAAAAATGACATTAATATATATAGAAAATACATACCCAAGCATTATCACGTTGACTAGGTGATGGTGCATGCTCAAAAGTACCATACTCTGCCTCATGTTCAATACATTCCAATCGTGGTCTTCGATACGTGCCATAACAAGAGTTACACCAACATATAATATGCTCTTGATAGTAAAATTCATCATAATTCCTATCGGAGGACACATGTGAAGTCGTTGCATGGGTAGGAGGTGGTGGAGTACCCTCTGATTGATCAGAATCTGCACATCATAAGAAACATAAAAAAAATATATAAGTTATGTATCCATCAAATATAGTTAAAATTAAATATTTCATATACTTACAGTATAAAGTCGTTGCACGATGAGGAGACGGTGGTGGAGTTCCATCTGATTGATCAGAATCTACAAATAATGGTATTTGATATTAATAATTTGATTATCTACATAAATAAAAAATTCACATATACATATTTACACATACACACATATTCACATATACACATTTATACATACACACATATTCACATATACACATTTATACATACACACATATTCACATATACACAACACATATTATTGTGGGATAAATGCATGTATTTTGTATGAATGTGTATATGCATGCATGTGTGTGTACGTATATATGTGGATATGTATATGTGTGTTTATGTTATATGTATGTATATGTGTATATATATACATATATGCATGCGTATATGTTTGCATGTATATGTGTATGTGGGTATGTGTATGTGTATGTGTATGTGTATATGTGTGTATAAATGTGTATGTATTCTGACTTTTTTTTCTGTTTGAGATTAAATTAACAGGAGATATTGTATTGTGGGATAAATGCATGTATTTTGTATGAATGTGTATATGCATGCATGTGTGTGTACGTATATATGTGGATATGTATATGTGTGTTTATGTTATATGTATGTATATGTGTATATATATACATATATGCATGCGTATATGTTTGCATGTATATGTGTATGTGGGTATGTGTATGTGTATGTGTATGTGTATATGTGTGTATAAATGTGTATGTATTCTGACTTTTTTTTCTGTTTGAGATTAAATTAACAGGAGATATTGTATGGTCGAAAAAAATAAGAGGCGAGCTAACATACCACCCGAGTCGTGGCAGTTTTTTCGTAGACAGCTACGTCTTCAGGAGTCATTTCCTCAGCAGAAGGTACACAAATTAATAGTTTATATTTATAATTTTTAGATATTTTAGTAATTTTTTAATTTAATTTATGTATTTTTTTCCTTGAATAAACAGGCTGCTGCAAGGAAGAGAGTGGAGTCGGGCCACACATCGCACTTAGGCCAAATGGGCCATAATGGTTTTGTAGCTACGTTTGTAAGTATATGTGTTATTGTGAGTATATTTTTTATTTTAGTTAAAATGCAAGCAACTAATGTTTTTTATTTGTTTCATTGCAGCGAAAGGATTATGGCCGATATCCTACGAAACACGAGATCGAGTATGCTACACATTTTGGATATCGGCGTTTGAGCGAGTATATACAAGATCATCCTGATGCCTTTGTGAGTATTTTTAAATTTTATATAATTATTTTGTTGTTATGAATGTTTTAATTATTTTATTGATTTATGTTTGTTATATGTAATACAGGAGTATTATGGGGAGACAAATATGGATGAGGTGGAGAGACAGACACAGGAGGGACGATCTCGATCGTCACAGGGTGATCATGAGGATGAGGATGAGGAAGATCCATCTGATCATGATATTGCTGATGATGATGATGATCATGATGACGATGATTAGGATTTTAGACGTTGATTATGACATTGGATTATGTATTTACATTGATATATACATATATTTATCTATATATTTTTCATTTCAGTCATGTTTTGAATTGTGTGTATGGTATTAAGTAATGAAGAGTTTTGTTCTATTGATTTTTATTATTGTTTATATTAAGCATGTGTTTTAATACTTTAATTATATAATTCATTCATATGTGTGTACCTAAGTGTATATATGTGTGTGTATATGTATGTATGTGCATGTGTATGTGTGTGTATATGTATGTATGTGCATGTGTATGTGTGTGTATATGTATGTATGTGCATGTGCATGTATAAGTGCATATGTGTGTATGAGTATGTGCATGTGCATGTGTATGTGTGTATATGTATATGCATGTATATGTATAACTCTATGTGTATGTGTGTGTATGTGCATGTATATGTGTATATGTGCATGTGTATGTGTGCATATATGTATGTATATGCATGTGCATGTATAAGTGTATATGTATGTATCAATATGTGCATGTTCTTGTGTATGTGTGTGTATATGTATAACTCTATGTGTATGTGTGTGTATGTGCATGTATATGTGTATATGTAGGTATATGCATGTGTGTGTGCTTCTTCGTCATGTATAAGTGTATGAGTGCATATCAATAAGTGTGAGTATGGTATGTAATGAAAATAACACAATTCAAATGATCTACAAATAATAGAAATTGTACTTACAATTGTGATCCATAGTTTTTGCTTGGTTAGCTTCTTGAATAACCTGCAATAAAAAGAGAGAAGAGAAAGAGAGAAGAGAGAGAGAGAGAGAGAGAGAGAGAGAGAGAGAGAGAGAGAGAGAGAGAGAGAGAGAGAGAGAGAGAGAGGGAGATCTAGAGAGAGAGAGAGAGAGAGATCTAGAGAGAGAGAGATATCTAGAGAGAGAGAGTGAGATCTAGAGAGAGATCTAGAGAGAGAGAGAGAAAATTCAAAGAGACAAAGATGTAGAAAGAGAGAAACAAAGACAGAGGGAGACAATAACAGAGAGCTTAAGCAAAACAACAATTCTGCATATACTTGCTTCAGTTCGTGTAAGCGCAGCGCAATTGCGAACGTTGGAGAGCTCTTCGATCGGATGCGTGAAAATGCCGATTGCAGAGCCTCCAACGTTTTAATTTTTGTCCGTCAACAGATCGTCGCATAAGCGATGCAACGCGTCGTCGTATAAGCGATGCAATAGACCGTCGCTTATAAACCGTCGCATAAGCGACGCTTTTTAGCGTCGCATAAGCGACGCTAAAGAGCGTCGCTTAAGCGACGCCATTAACAAGCGTCGTTTATGCGACGTTAGACATATACCGTCACAAATACCGTCGTTTTTTGCGTCGTATAATCGACGGTCCGCGCTCGACGGTATTTCCGACGCAAGTTGCAATTTTACAGCGACGAAATTCTGTCGCGTTAACCGTCGCTACACGCCCGTATTCCTTGTAGTGAGTAGTGAGAGTTATCCCCTCGAGTAGTCCTAAGGGTCTTTCTATGTGCCCGTCAGCCATCTGCAATTTCATTCTCGTTGGCCTGAGAGCTGGCTTGCCCCATCGTTTCCATAAGGAAGTGGTAACAATTGCAACTCCTGCACCTGAGTCCAAGATGGCCTTGGTTGTGTATCCCTGATGAGTGATGGGGAGATATGTGTTTCCCTCTTCGCCCTCACTCATGTCTCCTATCTTGTCTAAAGGTATTTCTGGCACTGTTCTCTGGGATCCTACCTGGGAACGAGGTTTTGCTATCTCGGGCACTTGATTGGCTACATGTTTCCACAGTTCTGGTCTAACCTTAAGCAGCTCTTCCAAAGTGAGATTGCACTGCACTTTGGTGTTCTTCACTACCTCTGTGTTCCTAGGTATGACTGAATCTTCGTTTCTTACCATGACTGTAGGTGCTCTCATACAGGTGGACTTTGCTTCCCATGGGCCTGTGAAATGGGGTAGTTCTTGTAAAGAATTAGACTCGAAGTCTAATCTTTCTTGAGATTGGGCACTCTCCTGCTCTCCATAAATGGAAGGAAGGTCTTGTGGGAATTGATCGTGTGTGTCATCCACAAGTTCAATGGGAGGAGGAACTTCACTCTCTTTAGCCCATTTCTCTTCTTGAATCTCTCCCAAGAATTCTGGTGTGTATTGATTCATAGAAGAAGAGGTGTCTGGTTCAGTGGAATTAGGCACATAAGCTTCAGGCACATAGGCTTTCTGGGTAGGAAGACCTGCTCTTTCACTAGCCTTGTCATGGTGTTGAGGGGCGGGTTCCTTTTGTGATTGTGCAATTAGATTCTTTATTCTTTCTAGGGAGGGGGGGTTGTCTGGTTCAGTGGAATTGGGCACATAAGCTTTCAGTGGGGGATGGGTCATGTTTTTGCTTGCTTTATCTCTTTCTTGATTTTTTTCTTCCTTGGTAGATCTTGCAATTATGCCCTCTAACTTCTCTAGAAGTCCATCCAAGTGTAATTGCGTCTTGGCTGAGCCCGAGTAATTGAAAAGGCGACTGGCTTCAAACATAGTCTAAGCCAATGCGACCATTTTCGCGCAAAGCTTGGTTCTTTCTATCTCTAGGTCAGCTCTGGGGTAGCACTTGTCATGATCCGTTACATTTGGCCCTTCTTGGATTCTGGCCTGATATGCTTTAAGCATCATGTCTATGTCTTCAGGAGTGGGATCCGCTAATACTGATCCTGCTCGGGGTGGTGGGTGGGTTACGTGGGGTGTATTAGAGGGTGGAGGGATGGAGGGTGATGGGGATGGTAGCGGTGGGAATGTGTGAGAGTGCGGTTGAGATGTGATCTCTATGATTTTGGCCTTGGTTTCTCGTAGACTTTCCTCAAGTTCACTCATCTTCTTTGCCCATTGCCTTTTCATACGTTCACGGCTATCTCTCCAAGCTCTTGTTCTCTTCTTATTTTGGCTCTCAGTATCGCTAGCGTCTGGGCTCTTTTCCTGGCTTACCCCTTGGTTTTGCTGCACTGCTTGAGCTCTAGTGACTACCTGTACGGTTGCAGTGGAAGTGACACTTCCTGTGGAATCTACCACTAACCCAATAACATTAATAGGAGTGATTTTTGGCATATTATTAGGATTCTTAGGGCAGTCTCGTAAGAGATGCTCCTTTCCACACTCTTGGCAAAAGCCTTGAATTGTTACTGACTGGGGTTGTGTAGGTGCAGGCATGGGGCAATCACGTATGAGGTGATCACCCTGGCATCTGAAGCAAGGTCCTCTAGGAAAAGGGGGTCGTATCTGCCTAGGTTGAGGTCTAGAGTTGGGGTTTGTGTACATGACATTAGCATATTCAGGCTCCCAAATAGGTTCACTCGGTTCCTCACTGTAGTAAGACTCACCATGTTCAGGAGACTGCATGTAGTAAGCCTGGGGACTATCAACATGTGTAGAATCAAAGCTATGGTCACTGGGATCACTTTCTGAGATTAATGGTGTTACTGGGACTATCGCTCTATTCAGGTTTTCTTCTGCAGCAGCATACTTGACCGGAATCACATTAGTAGGAGCAGGTGGTTGCTGTGCTAGCACTGGCTGGGGTCTCAGTTGCCCTTGATAAGGTGGCTGATAAGTTTGCTGTGGTCTGTTGTATTGTTGTGGTGGGTACTGATTCCGGTATCTACCCTGTTGTGGATATGGCTGAGGGTAATTTTGCCTAACAGTTTGTTTGTTATATGGGCAGTCTTGTGCAGTGTGGTTGGTGTACCTGCGCTCTATGGTGCAGTACTGGCTACTAGGATTCGCCTGGGGTTGGGCCATAATGGCACATGCATTTGCCATATGGTCACCACCACAAGTATAGCACCTCTTTACTGGGGCAAATCTAGGAATTTGTTTACTAGAGACGCCTAGTTTTTGAGCTACTTTTTCCGCAAGTTCCTCAATTGATGTGGACTGTGAGGAAGAGAGGCTAGAGGTACTATCTGAATCTTTGTAGATTTTGGATAGCTCTAACTCCTCCCCTAGGTTATCCTCAATATCGATGCACATGCGTACACATTCTTCTATAGTCCGGGGGTCCTTCAAGTACACATATGATCTCAATTTGGTACTTAGCAATCCATCCAAGAATAAGGCCACTTGCTTAGCGGCTGTGGGTAACTCAAGACTAGGACATCGCTCAAGATATTGCCTAAATCTTCTTCCTGCAAGTCTCACAGTCTCTTGCGGGGTCTGCTTGAAGCTGTATATCAATGAGGAAGTATTATGCCTTATGCCACTTTTAGAGAATTCGATAATGAATGCCTCTAAAAGTTGATCTATGCTTCTAAACTGCCTCTCGTTTAGTGGCTGAAACCATGTCAGGGCGGTGTTCCTAAGGGTTAAACCAAAGGCATTGTACTGCGTGAACAGGTCTTCAACTTGTTCAGCTCTCAAGACTTGCTTAAACTCGGCTACATGATCGTAGGGGTCTCCAGTGCCATCGAAGTAGTTTTTCATGGACTTAACTAGCTGGGTCGGTCTCAAGGTCCTCGTGTGCTCTCTTGGTCTTGGCAAAGGGAAATCATCGGCATTTCTTCGGTTCCCTGGGGCTCTATGTCCTTCAGGTTCCCCTCTATTCGTGTCCATTCTCGTTCTTTCTCTTCCCCAAGAGTTGGCAAAGCTTACCTCAGGTCTCTCTCGACTCCTTTCTCTTTGAGTCCCCTGAGCTTGAGATGTTCCAGCTCCTTGGCGACCAAAGGACACATTCGATCTTGGTTGGGGGAAGATAAATTCTCCTTTCCAAGTGTAAGCATGCCTATCATTTTCTGTAACCCCAAAGATCCTCTCTGAAGAGTGATCTAAGTAGGTCACTCTTCTTGGAATATCAGGATCTTTGAACTCATATATCATGATTGTTCCTACCTCACTCGGTTGACTAGGTCTATATCTCCAAAAGGCTTCATCCGTCTCTCGGTTCAAGAGGAGATCTATGCTTTTATTATCTTGGGGAATCCATTCTGGTGTGATAATCCTCGTGAGAACAGATTTGCCTCGGGGGGTTCTAGGTTCTTCGCCCATGTTTCCTTGCTCTAGGTCACCTAAGTCCGTTTCCGGGACCACATTCCCAAATTCATCAGTCCTATCGGGATGACTGGTGACTACATATATTGTCCCTTCCTTGTCCAAGTATGCTCCATTTTCAAACTTGACAGCTGGGCGCTCTAGTCCAATGGATTGGTCAGGGTTTTTAATCTGGACCACCGCTCTTCCTAGGCCGTCCTCATAGATGCTAGCACCTAATCGGTTGGTCCTAAGGTACTCGAGTTGCATCTTGTAAGGGCCTTCCACCCTATGTAAATATGGCACCCCAGAACTTCCTGTAGGTCTCTCCATACCGTGGGACATCTCAGACTCGCTAGTCTCAGAACTAGGGTAATACGAATGATGGCTCAACTGCTGGGCCCAAGACCTCGCAGTATGATTGACACTAGCCTCTGAAGATCTAAGACTTTGTCTGTCTCTCCCTAGGTGTCTACCTGACCTAAGGTTCATATGCCCTTTGTACGTTGCTGATTCTTTGGTACCAGTCACTTGTTCCTTTTAAGTTCCTTTGGATGTGTTTTCTTGTTTTTAGT
Organism: Ceratopteris richardii; assembly: GCA_020310875.1. Lineage (NCBI taxonomy): Eukaryota > Viridiplantae > Streptophyta > Polypodiopsida > Polypodiales > Pteridaceae > Ceratopteris > Ceratopteris richardii. Next base: position 30,809,083 of record CM035418.1, on the reverse strand, counting down.
TAAGCGTCATCAGGAGCACTTTCGTGGGTCGTACTTGATGTTCTGCGTCCGCTTAGTTTAAGTTCTTTTCCTTTAAGTTATCCCTTGACTACAATTTTGCCTACCCTTGCACTTGAGAAATTAAGGGCTCTTCAAACTTGAGTGTTCCTATCGTACCCCTAGTCAATCAGAACAACTACTCGCACTTAGCCTATGCTAAGAATAGACTGAGGGGGTTAAGTGATGTTCCAACCTCAAGTCGCTCCTCCTGGCGATGCTGGTCTACCCAGGAAGCACGTTCCCGAGCTTGTTCGCCTTGACACTTACTTTTCTTTCTCCAAGAGCTCCCGATGATCCTGTAAGAATCCCAAGTTTAGCTTTGTAGAGCCCTAACCGGTTGAAACTAAAGGTGCAAAGTATTTCTTCTCTTAAGGTTCAAAGGATGAATTTAAAATCTTAAGGTGCAAAAGTAAAGAATTAAAAGGAAAGGTGAAGGTGGAAGGCCGCGTACGCAAAGGTGGAAATAGGCCGCCCAATCAAAAATTTTATTTTGAAAGTCACTCTTGTTCTAAAGTCACTACAGGACAAAGTAGCGAATCGTTGAGGACCAGTTCAAAAAGACAATCTTGGGACATTGAAAGGACACCAAGATTGTATTGCAGTTAGAGTGCGCGAACCGGCGGACTCAACAAAAGAAGGACAAAGGCTATTCTTGAGACATTGAGAGCTAGGAGCAAGGGAGAGCTTCAGAGGAAGCAAGAGAGGAAGCAAGAAGAGCCTCCAGTGTGCGACGACATTCAAGAGTGCAAGAGGTGTCAAGAGGAAAGTGTGCAGAGAAGGCGGGTTGGATTCCAAGAGTCCCAAGGTCTATTGCGTGTGTGCGCCGTGATACCAATTCCTTAGCTTGGCGGAAGCTTAGTGCAAGGTGTGCACAAGGGAAGCGGGAAGCAAGTGAAGGATTGGTGCAGGAGAGGCCGCTGCTAGAGGACTTGAGATAATTGGTCTTCAGTAATTGATATTCTCTGAAGTTGTATTTAGTCATTGATTAGACTGTGCGCAGTCATTGTAATTGTTGAAAGATAATCAATATTCAAGGTTTCCAAGAGTATTCCTTTGCAGAAGTTCTCACTGTTATTCCATTTTCATCATCTCCCTTTTTTCTCCTACAAACCCTCAAACTCCTTCTTGTCCACGAATCCCCAACAAATTTGGCACGCACGGTGGGACATCCAAGGAGCTTTGAGCATAGGAGACTATATATTGCCATTGGAGGACAATATTCCAGTGTCGACAACATTACTCCAGTGAGCCAAAAGGTGCATACTTTTATCAAGTGCCTCATTTTAAGTGGACTATGAATAGCTCATGACCGCGACCCGGTCACAAACCTTGAGAATCAAGTGCAAGCAGACAAGAAGAAAGACGAACAGAAGATCATCGAGTCCACTTTCATCGACTTCATCGGTAGGAAGCATGGCAGGACAGGTGGACCTAGAAATCTTGCTCTCCAGATTAAACATAAAATTTCCCTCCTTCAGAGGTTTAGCCCATGAGGACCCAGATGAACACATTCGACGATTTGTTGCATTATGTAAGACTAGGGGGCTAATGGGTAGGGAAGATGCTTTCTTGATACTCTTCCCCGCCACATTGGAAGGTCTGGTAGACAAGTGGTTTAGCCAGTTTGCTGAAAATCACTTTACCTCTTGGGATTTGATGAAAGAGGCCTTTAAGAATCAATTTCAACATGGCAACACGGCTGAGATCATTATAGAAGAATTGGAAAACTTGAAGTTGGGTCCAGGAGAGAAGTTCCCCGAATTCGTGACCAGGGCCAAAGCACTAATGGCTAAACTACCGGATCCACCACACGACTTCTTTGTCAAGAAGTGGTTAGCCAAACCTCTACCTGTGGTCACCCAATGCAAAATAAAAGAGTTAGTGCTACCTACTGCCTCTGTTGAGGAGTTCATCAATACGGCCACCCGCTTGGAACAGATAAGGCACCAGTATGGTGCAACTTCTTCCCAACCATCATATGGTACAGAACTGGAGGACCCAGTGAGCCAGTTAAGAAGGGAACTAGAGGGCTTGAAAAGGAATAAGCCCTACACAGAGGAGGAGACTACTGTAGCTCAGCTGAGAAGAGAAATTGAAGCTCTCAAGCTCCAAAAGGAAGAGGAAGCCCAAGCAGAGGAACTAGCTCATCTGAGGCAGGAGTTGCAAGAACTGAAAGGAGGCGGCATTAAGAACGGACTCTGGTGCTCCATGTGCAGCAAGCAAGGACACATAGTAAGTGAATGTCCTTTGCTAAATGTGACTTGTCAATTATGCAGGAAGATTGGGCATGAGGCCCATGAATGCCAAGTAAGGGGAATGCCGACAACGACATACTGGACACAAGGAGGGCTCTTGCCACCAACAAATGTAATGGCAGCAGCAACAAACCAAGGTAATAACTATAATCCTAGACCGAGAACTAACCTTGCAAATGGGCCTAGAAGGCCAATTATTTGCTTCAGATGTGGAGAATGTGGGCACTACCAATCTAGGTGCACCCTTCCGGAAAATGCACCTCCTTGCAGGAATTGTCCAGAGGCCAGAGATCACTATACAAACTGTTGTCCTAAGAATCAAGCCTCTACTTCCGGACCCCATCTCCAAATGATCTCTGTATTCAAGGAGGAGACATTACCTCAGGTGAATGAACCCTCACCATCCACTAGAGTGGTACAATTAGAAGAACTCGAATCTTTTGCAGTACAGACAAGAAGCAAGGGAACGACAAAAGTGGTAGAAAATCAAGAATTGATAATTAAGGAATTGAACAAAGATAGAGTTGCAATTGAAGACAAAGATACTACAAGTACAGACACAAACCACAATGAATGTCTCACAGGCACCAGTGATGCCATTGGGCATGCCTTCAACAGGGCTCAAGAAGAGTTTGGCAAAGCAAATGAAGCTCACTTTCTTAAAGAGTCAGAGGCTTCAAAACTACTCAAGTCAATGAAGAAGGAGGTTAGTATTTTTGATTTAATAAAGATGGATGGGAAATTCAGGTCAGAATTATTGCAGATAATTGATGAGGCTTCTACGACAAGCTTAGTGGCTAAGACTGCTATCTTACATAAAGGGATAATTAGGGGGGAAGCACCCCTTACAGATTATAAAAGCCCTCGGCTTACAATATCAATCAAGGGTCATGAATTTCAAGGTGTTGAATTTCAAGGTGTTATTGTAGATGGTGGTTCTGGCATTAACTTGATGCCTGAACATACCATGAAAAGGATTGGACTCCACCCTTCCAGACCTGCAAATTTCACGGTTACTTTGGCAGATCAGAGCAAAGTAAGGCCCTTGGGGGTAATCCCAAAAGTTCCACTTGAAGTACAAGGTAATCTATTCATTCTGGATTTTGTGGTTTTAAGATTACCCCAGGTTGAAGGAGGATTTCCTCTCTTAATTGGAAGACCTTGGCTGAGGCATGCCAGTGTCATTCATGATTGGGGTAAGGACACTATGTGGGTACAAAAGAAAGGGCAGGAGCTGACACAAATTCATTTAGAAGAAGGCCCAGACAATCAAGGCAACACTAGTATGATGCAAACAGTGAGCATTTGCATGGAAACAGAAGCGGAGGATCAACCCCAAATAGATTTTGAGGAAGAAGAGGATATTTTAAGTTGGCTTCAAGCCGACAACTCTTCTTCTTGTTTTGGAATTTTTCTTGATAATCCTGGCACGATTGAAGGATATGATGAAGACAAGGGAAAGGTCCAGGTTGATGGATTGGGAGAGCCCATCACTGACCACAGAAGGGGCAGGAAGATACCCCTCAAATACAAATTGGAGGAGGATGTGTCAACCCCAGATAATGAAGTTTCCAAAGCTCAAAACAAGGTAAAAAATTCTGAGGTTGAATGTTCTTTCCCAATTCAAGAAATCCCTGCAGGATGGATGCAGGACAAGGAGGAACACATCGAAGTCCAAAATACACCTGCTTATGAAGCAATGCACGAAAAGCTAGTAGAAGAAGACAAGGAAGCAGATGCACACGGAGATAACATGGTAACAAGAACTCAGGTCCAAGAAATACACTTATGCACTCAAAACAATAATCAGCCAGTTCTGGTAGCCACTTGGTTGTGGAGCCACCCACAGCTTCTAGAAAAGGTAAGATCATTCTTGACCCAGTATGCAGATGTTTTTGCCTGGCATTATAAAGACTTAGAAGGAGTGACTGCATCTTATGGAGAGCACAGAATTCCTCTGGTTGATGGAGCCAGACCCATCAGAGGAAGGAGTTATAGACTTAATCCAAAGTATGCCGAAGCTGTCTATGTGGAAATCCAAAAGATGGAAGATGCAGGAATCATCATTCCTGTGGAACACTCAGAGTGGCTCTCGCCTATGGTTATAGTACCAAAGAAGAATACTAATAAAATCAGAATTTGTGTGGACTTTAGAGCTCTCAACAAGGTGACCATTCCAGATGGGTTCCCTATGCCTTTTGCAGAACAGGTCATTGAAGAAGTGGCTGGGCATGCACTACATAGTTTTATGGATGGATTCAGTGGCTATAATCAAATATCAATACACCCAGAGGATCGTGAAAAGACTGCTTTTATCACACCCTGGGGAACGTATGTGTATGTAAAAATGCCATTTGGGCTCAGAAATGCTCCAGCCACATTTAACAGAACGGTCAATCTCATTTTTGGCCCCTTATTGCTGGAATCACTTAGAATCTTCATGGATGACTTCTCTTCATTTTCAGGATCTCACAAGGAAACTCATCTAGATTGTTTGGACCAGCACTTGAGGCAGCTGCAGAATATTTTCCAAAGATGCAGAGAAACTAAGTTAAAGCTCAATCCAAATAAATGTCATTTCCTTGTGACGGAAGGAACCCTTTTAGGACATGTGGTATCGGCTAAAGGTATGGCCCCAGATCCTGACAAAATTCTTTCTATATTAAAGTTACCTAAACCTAAATCTCCTAAAGAGATCCAGAGTTTCTTGGGGCATACCGGTTATCATAGAAGGTTTATAAAAATGTATGCAGAGATAGCTAGACCTCTGACTAGACTCACAGGTAAAGAAGTACCTTTCAAATGGGAAGAAGAGGAGGAAAAAGCATATCAGACATTACGGTCACGGTTAGTGTGTGCTCCTATCTTGGTCACCCCGGAGTGGTCAAAAATCTTTCATATACATGTCGATGCCAGTGCATATGCAGTGGGGGCAGTTCTGACTCAACCCAGTGAAGAATTTAAAATGGACAGGCCAATTCAATATGCCAGTAGAATCTTGACCAAGGCTGAAAGGAATTACAATACTACTGAAAGGGAAGCACTAGCAATGGTCTTTGCCGTTCAAAAATTCCGCCATTACTTATTGGGGGTAAAATTTATTATTATATCAGATCACCAACCACTGAAATATCTACTCAACAAGCCCCAGGCCACCGGTAGAATATGGAGGTGGTTATTGTTGTTCCAAGAATTCGATTTTTCTGTAGTCCATAAACCAGGGAAAGACAATGTTATGGCGGATCACCTATCCAGAATAAATATGATGAATCAATCTAGTGGAATCAATGATGACTTTCCAGATGCTCATTTGTTTGCTGTAAAAGCTCACGGTTGGTATTATGACATTAAACATTTCATTAGAACTGGATTGTATCCAGAAAAGGTGAGTGCTGTACAAAAGAAGAGCCTGCTCATCAAGAGTAGACCATATACCTTCATCGAGGATAAATTGTACAAACAGGGCAAAGATGACCGGTTCAGGAAGTGTTTGGAAGAAGAAGAAGTGAGGGAAGTCCTTCACTCTGCACATGAAGGAACAGGTGGTGGGCACCTCCCAGGACATATTATGAGTCAGAGGATACTGGATGCGGGTTTATGGTGGCCTACACTTTTCAGGGATGCAGAAGAATGGGGTAAGGCATGTGATATTTGCCAAAGGTGTGGACCTAAGCCAACAAAGCAGAGAAATAACCCCTTGGTTATTTCCACCTCCTGGCAACCATTTGAGAAGTGGGGGCTAGATTTTGTAGGGCCCATCTACCCTTCCGCTTTTCCAAAAAGAGAAAAATATCTCCTGATAGCTACAGATTATGCAACAAAGTGGGCTGAAGCTATTGCCTCCACAGATTGCACTGCCCAAACTGTTGCTGATTTCATTTATAGTAACATCATTTGCAGGTTTGGTTGTCCACTTGAAATTTGTACTGATCAAGGTACCCATTTTGTCAATAAAGTCCTGCAAGAAATCTTCAACAGGTACAGAATTCTTCATAGGACCTCTTGTGCTTACTATCCACGAGCAAATGGACAGGCTGAGTCTACAAATAAGGTTCTAATTTCAATGTTAAGAAAGGAGTGTATGTTGCAACCCACTTCATGGGGCTGTGCGTACTTAGGTACACTTTGGGCATACAGGTTAGCCTACAAAGAGGCCACTAGATATTCCCCATTCCAACTGGTTTATGGCATATTACCCATCGAGCCCTTTGAATTTTTACATGGATCGCCTAAGATAGCATTCATGCAGGGAAAGAAGGATTGTGATGTCTCTCAGAGGCTAGGAGCTTTAAATAAAGTGGAGGAGATTCGTCTACTAGCAACCAAACAATTGATAGAGACTCAGATGAAACGGAAGGAGGCACATGATCGACATCTGTGGAAAAACAACATCGAGGCAGGCATGTTAGTTCTTCTCCATAAACCTAACCCTCATACGACTGCAAAAGGGAAATGGATCCCTCACTGGGAAGGACCTTTTCGCGTGCTGAAGATATTGCATTGGGGTGCTGTGCAATTGGAAACCCTCGCTGGCAACACCCTACCTTTAGTAAACATTTCCAGACTCAAGGCTTATTATCAAGTGTCGTGACCATTGTAGTTTCATTTATTTTGTTCCTGATGGTTTTGGGTTGGTTTATTAGGTAACAAAACTCAAAAAAACTCACGCGTTTTCCTTTTTTCGGCGCCAATTTTTTTTAATTTTCTTCATTTATTTTATCCAAGTAATCTTTTCAAATCCACCGTTAAATAAAATTGGGCGCAAAAAGTTTTTTGGATGGCCCTTACTGCTGCACAATAACTTTCATTAATACCCATTTCTTTGTTCTCCCTTGAATGGCTAAGATTAAGAGTTGCATCTCCTCTCTTTTGAGCACCCTTTTATGGACAACCATTCTTGCTTAGGAGGTTCTCCTTCATTCCTCATTGCTATATAATATGCCTTCTCTTCATTCTTGCTCCCTTCAGTTCTCCCGGATTTTCAGGCAGGTTGCGCGCTTCCTTTGTCTATATCGGGTGCAAGATTTCTTGGCCCGGGTCTCAAAGAGAAGCCTGGAGACTAGCGAACGCAATTTCATCACCCCACTCCATCCTAACCCCTGCTCCCCGGCGCCTCCAACCCCACCGCAACCCCCTCCCTCCCCATCGATCCCTCCATCCCCCTCCATCCCCCTCGACCCCTCCACCCCTCCATCCCCCTCAGGCTCCACACTACACCGCACCCCCTCCCTCCTCCTCGACCCCCCGCGCGCCCCCCCTCTTCCTACCACCCCTCCACCCCCTCTCCAACCATCTGCCCCCCGAAGCGCCTAATTCCAACCCCCTCACACCCTCACACCCTCTGCCGCTGCCCCGCCGTCGCCGCCCCACCCCACCTCCTCCCCACATCTCAACCCCCCGCACACCACCCCCGCCTCCCTCCCGCTCGATCCCTCCATCCCCCTCCATCCCCCTCGACCCCTCCACCCCTCCCTCCCCCTCAGGCTCCACAGTACACCGCACCCCCTCCCTCCTCCTCGACCCCCCGCGCGCCCCCCCTCTTCCTACCACCCCTCCACCCCCTCTCCAACCATCTGCCCCCCGAAGCGCCTAATTCCAACCCCCTCACACCCTCACACCCTCTGCCGCTGCCCCGCCGTCGCCGCCCCACCCCACCTCCTCCCCACATCTCAACCCCCCACACACCACCGCCCCCTCCCTCCCCCTCGATCCCTCCATCCCCCTCCATCCCCCTCGACCCCTCCACCCCTCCATCCCCCTCAGGCTCCACACTACACCGCACCCCCTCCCTCCTCCTCGACCCCCTGCGCCCCCCCCCTCTTCCTACCACCCCTCCACCCCCTCTCCAACCATCTGCCCCCCAAAGCGCCTAATTCCAACCCCCTCACACCCTCACACCCTCTGCCGCTGCCCCGCCGTCGCCGCCCCACCCCACCTCCTCCCCACATCTCAACCCCCCGCACACCACCGCCCCCTCCCTCCCCCTCGATCCCTCCATCCCCCTCCATCCCCCTCGACCCCTCCACCCCTCCATCCCCCTCAGGCTCCACACTACACCGCACCCCCTCCCTCCTCCTCGACCCCCCGCGCGCCCCCCCTCTTCCTACCACCCCTCCACCCCCTCTCCAACCATCTGCCCCCAAAAGCGCCTAATTCCAACCCCCTCACACCCTCACACCCTCTGCCGCTGCCCCGCCGTCGCCGCCCCACCCCACCTCCTCCCCACATCTCAACCCCCCGCACACCACCGCCCCCTCCCTCCCCCTCGATCCCTCCATCCCCCTCCATCCCCCTCGACCCCTCCACCCCTCCATCCCCCTCAGGCTCCACACTACACCGTACCCCCTCCCTCCTCCTTGACCCCCCGCGCGCCCCCCCTCTTCCTACCACCCCTCCACCCCCTCTCCAACCATCTGCCCCCCGAAGCGCCTAATTCCAACCCCCTCACACCCTCACACCCTCTGCCGCTGCCCCGCCGTCGCCGCCCCACCCCACCTCCTCCCCACATCTCAACCCCCCGCACACCACCGCCCCCTCCCTCCCCCTCGATCCCTCCATCCCCCTCCATCCCCCTCGACCCCTCCACCCCTCCATCCCCCTCAGGCTCCACACTACACCGCACCCCCTCCCTCCTCCTCGACCCCCTGCGTGCCCCCCCTCTTCCTACCACCCCTCCACCCCCTCTCCAACCATCTGCCCCCCAAAGCGCCTAATTCCAACCCCCTCACACCCTCACACCCTCTGCCGCTGCCCCGCCGTCGCCGCCCCACCCCACCTCCTCCCCACATCTCAACCCCCCGCACACCACCGCCCCCTCCCTCCCCCTCGATCCCTCCATCCCCCTCCATCCCCCTCGACCCCTCCACCCCTCCATCCCCCTCAGGCTCCACACTACACCGCACCCCCTCCCTCCTCCTCGACCCCCCGCGTGCCCCCCCTCTTCCTACCACCCCTCCACCCCCTCTCCAACCATCTGCCCCCAAAAGCGCCTAATTCCAACCCCCTCACACCCTCACACCCTCTGCCGCTGCCCCGCCGTCGCCGTCGCCGCCCCACCCCACCTCCTCCCCACATCTCAACCCCCCGCACACCACCGCCCCCTCCCTCCCCCTCGATCCCTCCATCCCCCTCCATCCCCCTCGACCCCTCCACCCCTCCATCCCCCTCAGGCTCCACACTACACCGCACCCCCTCCCTCCTCCTTGACCCCCCGCGCGCCCCCCCTCTTCCTACCACCCCTCCACCCCCTCTCCAACCATCTGCCCCCCGAAGCGCCTAATTCCAACCCCCTCACACCCTCACACCCTCTGCCGCTGCCCCGCCGTCGCCGCCCCACCCCACCTCCTCCCCACATCTCAACCCCCCGCACACCACCGCCCCCTCCCTCCCCCTCGATCCCTCCATCCCCCTCGATCCCTCCATCCCCCTCGACCCCTCCACCCCTCCATCCCCCTCAGGCTCCACACTACATCGCACCCCCTCCCTCCTCCTCGACCCCCCGCGCGCCCCCCCTCTTCCTACCACCCCTCCACCCCCTCTCCAACCATCTGCCCCCAAAAGCGCCTAATTCCAACCCCCTCACACCCTCACACCCTCTGCCCGCTGCCCCGCCGTCGTCGCCCCACCCCACCTCCTCCCAACATCTCAACCCCCCGCACACCCGCCGCCTACCACCCCCCCCCTCACCCCCTCCAACCCCCTCAACCACCCTCCCCAACCCTCCCCTCGGCGCCCCGCAGCCTACCACCCCCCTCACCCCCTCCAACCCCCTCAACCCACCTCCCCATCCCTACCCTCGGCACCCCCCACCTCCGCCCCTCCACCCCCTTCTCCCTCTTCTCCCCTCGACTACCCGCAACCTACCACCCCCCCTCCCCCCTCCAACCCCCTCAACCCACCTCCCCAACCCTCCCCTCGGCACCCCGCAGTGCCCCACCCCCCCTCACCCCCTCCAACCCCCTCAACCCCCCTCCCCAAACCTCCCCTCGGCACCCCGCAGCGCCCCACCCCCCCTCAACCACCCCTCCAACCCCCTCAACCCCCCTCCCCCAACCTCCCCTCGGCACCCCACCCCTCCGCCCCTCCACCCCCTTTTCCCTCCTCTCCCCTCGACTACCCGCCGCCTACCACCCTCCCTCACCCCCTCCAACCCCCTCAGCCCCCCTCCCCAACCCTCCCCTCGGCACCCTGCGCACCCCCTCTTCCTACCAACCCCCTCAACCCCTCAACCCCTCTGCCTCGCCGTCTCCAGACCCACCCCACCCTCTCCCATCACCTCAACCCATCAAGCCCCACCCCCTCCATTCGATTCCCCCACACCCCCTACCCCTCCCACCCCCTCCACAACCGACTAACCCCGCCGCCAACTACCTCCCTCCCCTCCCTCTACCCCCACCACCTAACACTCCGCTATCCCGCCACAACCACATCCTCTGTCCCCACCCTCTTCAATTCCCCTTTCCCTACATAGGCTTTCTTTTGCTCCACTTCTTCTCCCCAATTCCATCAATGGCTGACCCCTCCGCTCCGGGTGCTCGTTCCGATCCTCCATCCCAGCTGCCTCCAAACCTTCAAAATCCATCCTCTCCCACCTCCGCGATTCCCTCTGACCATCCCAATCCACCTCCTCCCTCATCGGCAGAACAATCTGTTCAAGCTAATCCAACACCTCCTACGGCCCTTGATCTTCCTATTTATTCCATACACTCTGATTCCACCGACCTTTATTCCCCACCTTCCATCCCGCACCTTCCTTCTCCTTCCCAATCTATGTCTCATTCATCCCACCCATCTTCACCAACCGGGGATTATATGCGCCTGTTTCTCCCACCTGACTTAAACCTGCAAATCCGAATGCATTTATCCCTACCTACCATTGCCCTTCGTCAAATGTTTTTCATTGAGGATCTTCAGCAGGCGGGCTTGTGGGGCTTGGCTAATGTTTTCTTCAATAACCCCGCCAATTTTACCCAGGTTTATGAAGCTATCCGCCTCTTCCCTCATTTTAGAACCGGCACTCTCTTCATCCCAGACATTGCCGCCAGTATTGGGTCCCCCCTATTACAATTTCGTGCTCCCCCTTTCCTATACTCTGGACTGTCCGCCTCGGCTACTATTGCCTTTTGTACCACACACTTTCAAAGTAATGCTAGGTTTTCGCTCCGCATGACCACCCTTCTCAATGCGTTCATCTTTTTCTTCTTACTACGTAGTCAAACTTCTTCGCTTCCCTGGTCAGATATTCGTATCGCCGATCCGCTTTTCTGCTCTCTCCATAGCCGCCCTTACCCTTACGCAACCCTCATTTATAGTTCCTTGACTTTGCGCTCCCGTCGACTCCGCGAGGCTATCTCTAGAGGCTCTCATGCATTTTCCATCTATTCTGCACCCTTCTTAGCTTGGCTCTATCACATTCCCGCACAATCTGCCCACAATGTTGCTTATCTCCCTACCCACCCTGGACCGTCCATTGCTCCATCTCCCTCCCCCCCTCTAATCTCAATTGACTCAGCTTCCGCATCGACACCCGCATCCGCGCCCCCTGATGTAACCTCCTTCCCTCCCCAATCTTCTTCACCTATCCCTCCTGCATCTACCACCTCTCCATTCATGACTAACCCCCCTGATGTAACCTCCTTCCCTCCCCAATCTTCTTCACCTATCCCTCCTGCATTTAACACCTCTCCATTCATGACTACCCCCCCTGACGTCCCCTCCTTACCTCCCCAATCTTCTTCACCTCTCCCTCCTGCATCTACCACTTCTCCTTTCATGACTACCCCCCCTCACGTCCCCTCCTTCACTACCCAATCTTCTTCCCCTATCCCTCCTGCATCTACCACTTCTCCATCCATGCCTACCCCTCCCCTTATACCTAGACCTCCCCTCTCTTCAGCCTTCACGCCACTCATTCAAACACAGCTCAACCCTCAAAACCCCACCTGTATGCCCCCAATTCACCCGGATTCCACCTCACCCTCTATCATTAATATCCCTGTCAGTCAACCACTCCCCTCCCCCAATCCTTCCCTTCCCACTACATCTTCCTTTCCAACCCTTCCTCCTCCTCCGCAGGTCATTTCCCCTTCCCCTCCCCCTCCTACTCCAACGGCCAATCCCCCTCCGCATTTTGACCTCCCATCAACCCCTTCCTTTTTACAATTACTACAGGACGCGAGTATAGTCGCTCTCGGCAATGCTCAGGCCTCCCAAATTTCCTTGGATTCGGTATCGGCCGCCGTTTCGGTTCACCAACAGTACATCTCAACAATAGAAAACATCAATCGCATGGCCAACTCTCAATGGCACTCTCTCACCGAAACGGCGCGATTGCTCAAAGAAGAGAGAGATCATTATCGCGATATGGCCGACTCTGCGATGAAAGCCTTAGAAGATCTTCAAAATCGCTCCAACTTAGGGCTTTGTGCTAATGCTGCATGCCGACGTATCCGCAGGGAAAGGGATCATCTTAGGCAATGCCTTAGTTCGCTACAGCATACGATCGAACAAGCTTCTGCTCCTTTGCCACCCTCTCCACCAACCTCGGCTGACAATCTCAATCAACCTCCACAATAAATTGCCATCCACAGTATAAATAAATTGCTCATCCACAGTCATAATAATTGCTCTTAGATTCCATTATCGCTTTGTCAATAATTTACTCATCCCTTTGATTTCTAAATAATTCTTGTAGGGTGCCTTATCTTTTTTCTTAACTCAATAATATACACACCCTTTACCTCTTTTCTTGCCTCGGTTTCGTTGTTTTCATGTCTGTGTCTTTGCAATTTCTCAGTTTTTGTATTGCTGTTGTCTCTCCGGGACGGAGAGATCTTTAGGTGGTGGGCATCTGTAGAGCCCTAACCGGTTGAAACTAAAGGTGCAAAGTATTTCTTCTCTTAAGGTTCAAAGGATGAATTTAAAATCTTAAGGTGCAAAAGTAAAGAATTAAAAGGAAAGGTGAAGGTGGAAGGCCGCGTACGCAAAGGTGGAAATAGGCCGCCCAATCAAAAATTTTATTTTGAAAGTCACTCTTGTTCTAAAGTCACTACAGGACAAAGTAGCGAATCGTTGAGGACCAGTTCAAAAAGACAATCTTGGGACATTGAAAGGACACCAAGATTGTATTGCAGTTAGAGTGCGCGAACCGGCGGACTCAACAAAAGAAGGACAAAGGCTATTCTTGAGACATTGAGAGCTAGGAGCAAGGGAGAGCTTCAGAGGAAGCAAGAGAGGAAGCAAGAAGAGCCTCCAGTGTGCGACGACATTCAAGAGTGCAAGAGGTGTCAAGAGGAAAGTGTGCAGAGAAGGCGGGTTGGATTCCAAGAGTCCCAAGGTCTATTGCGTGTGTGCGCCGTGATACCAATTCCTTAGCTTGGCGGAAGCTTAGTGCAAGGTGTGCACAAGGGAAGCGGGAAGCAAGTGAAGGATTGGTGCAGGAGAGGCCGCTGCTAGAGGACTTGAGATAATTGGTCTTCAGTAATTGATATTCTCTGAAGTTGTATTTAGTCATTGATTAGACTGTGCGCAGTCATTGTAATTGTTGAAAGATAATCAATATTCAAGGTTTCCAAGAGTATTCCTTTGCAGAAGTTCTCAGTGTTATTCCATTTTCATCATCTCCCTTTTTTCTCCTACAAACCCTCAAACTCCTTCTTGTCCACGAATCCCCAACAAGCTTCAAGTTGATCCTTCAATTGACAGACAATTTATTTCAGAAACTTTTTTAATGACCCTTGTTCCCCCTTTTGTATTGCTAAAAATTTCCTCTAGAGCTCCCTTGGTGTTCCTACCCCTCAGTGTGTCAACTTCCAAATATCCTATCTGAAAATCAACGCATTATTCTTATAAAAAACAGTTGAGGGCGTGTAGTATATGCCACGAGCTTTCCGACAAGCCCTAGAGCTCAAAAAATGGATTTCGTATGAAAAAGTTATGACCGTTCAGGGTTTAGGGGGTTAACCAGACAAACAGAACCTTTCAGGAGTTTTAATGCATTTTTCTAAGGCCTTTGCAAGTGTGTGAGTATTTGAGAATGCAAATATGCCCAAAATTTAGCCTAAATTTCCAAAAAATTTACCCCTTAATTTCTGCCGAAAATGTCTGTCTATCGCGATAGACGGTGTCTGTCGTGATAGACACAAACTATCGTGGGGGGCTGTCTGTCGCGATAGACGGTGTCTGTCGCGATAGACGGTGTCTGTCGCGATAGAGTGGTCTGTCGCGATAGACGGTGTCTGTCGCGATAGAGTGGTCTGTCGCGATAGACGGTGTCTGTCGCGATAGAGTGGTCTGTCGCGATAGACGGCGTCTGTCGCGATAGAGTGGTCTGTCGCGATAGACGGTGTCTGTCGCGATAGAGTGTTCTGTCGCGATAGACGGTGTCTGTCGCGATAGACGGTGTCTATCGCGATAGAGTGGTCTGTCGCGATAGACGGTGTCTGTCGCGATAGACGCTGTCTGTCGCGATAGAGTGGTCTGTCGCGATAGACGCTGTCTGTCGCGATAGAGTGGTCTGTCGCGATAGACGCTGTCTGTCGTCTGTCGTGATTTGGTCTGTCGCGATAGATGGTGTCTGTCGCGATAGACGCTGTCTGTCGTCTGTCGTGATTTGGTCTGTCGCGATAGACGGTGTCTGTCGCGATAGACTGAAAAAACGCAAATTTTTGAGAAACTTCTAGTGATTTGGAGTGCTCTAATGGTGTAGGTTACCGTGCCAAACACGCATTCACAAAATATTAAGTTTTTTTGTCTGTCGCGACAGACAGAGGTCGTCGTCCCGGGGCCTGTGCAAAGTCTGTCGTACCTGCGCACACTGCTGGAGAAGGTGGTATAGCTAGTTCCTGCAACAAAAGCTCAAAAACACACCAAAAATAGATAGCATGCAAGCTCTCTCTCGCTCTCTCTCACAAGGAAATGAGGGAAATGAGGTGGGGAGTGTAATATGACAAAAAAACTGAAATTTGTTGTGGAGATGGAGATGGAGGTGGGAGATGGTGGGGATGATGATGGTGATGATGGTGATGCGAAAGTAAGGAAAAAATGAAGAAAAATAAAGAGAAGGAAGGATATTACCTATAACTCCAATGTCTCAACTCGACGTCTTACCATCACATGCTCGTCCTCGAAGCTCTCTCCCCGGCAACGGCGCCAAATTTGGTGTCACTCTAGCACAATGGTGAGTACCAACATGAGAAGATTCACCTCATAATTGTCAATCCGTGGAGACGTGAGGACTAGTATGAAGACTATGAGCAAGTGAAGGCACAAGTGCGTGAGTGAGAAGCACACAAGCATGCACACACATACAGACACACGCACACACAAGGCAAGAACAAGGAGAGGAACAATGGAGTTCTTTGCATTAGTCAAAAAGTCTCTTACATAAGCTCAATTCACAAACAATCCCACTCAAAAATGAGCTCTCTAGCTCTTTTTATAGTTTTCTAACTAGCTTTGGTCTTGTCCAGACCTAGTGTCCGGCCTAGTTAAAAATTAGGTTCTAGAGCCTATTTGAGGGCTCAAACAGAGTCTAAAAATTATGAAAATTAATATGTAGCTAGTTCTAATACTCCTCAAGCTCGAGGACTCCTCGGCTTGCACAAAATGGAGACTATTCTACCAAAAACGGAATTTGCAATGTTTGTGTAGTGATTAAAATCACTTGAGTTGTAAATGGTCCATGGAAAAAATGATTGGGCCTTGTTGCCGTATTGTGCATGACTCCTCCGTTGCGCTAGTATGCTCTTCATCTGACTTGTATGCCAACAGAAGTGAACAAAGGCCATTCTCAATACCAGATGGTGATACAAAAAATTAGAGGTATGTTGAGATACAAAGAAAAAATTCAAAGGAATAATCTTCAAGTGTCCTTTAAAGAATGGTGGGCAGGTAAGGTAGATAAACCTACTAAAGAGATGTGTGGACTCCTTAAGAAGAAGCAAGCAATGGATTCGATCCCCTTAATGTTGGACATCAATGGGATTGAATGCAAGATGGCTGAAGAGAATAGCTTGGTAATTGTCAATCACTTTTCCCAACTTCTGGGAGTCTCTACCCCCTTTCTCCCCACATACATGATTGAATGGCAACCATAGAGTCAAGACCTCTAGAATCGTGCAAAATTTGAAGCCGCTTTTAGAAGCTCCAATTTTAGATGCTGAAATTATCGAAGTTATCGACTCACTTCCTAATGGGAAAAGCGTGGGTCTGGATGGCCTCACCAATGAGTTTTTCAAGACCTTATGATATGTGGTGACTACTCCCCTATGTCTAGTGTGGAAAGAGGCGGTTTTGTTTGGTGCATTATTTGAATGTATCAATAATGGCATTATCAAGCTTATTCGCAAAAAAGGAAACAAAACAAGATTGAGAATTGGTGCCCAATTACAATGTTACAAATAGTTTACAAGATCCTTGGTAAAGTTATTGCTAATATAATTGCCTACAACTTACAAAATTGGTTGATTAAAGATAAGAAAGGTTTCATCAAGGGGAGGTCCATCTTGGAAGCTATCATTGACATCTAGGAAGGTCAAAACTTGCTAAAGAATCTGCTCAAGATGTAATCTTTATTAAGATTAGCTTCAATAAAGCCTATGATAGGCTTGAGTCGGACTTCCTTTGCCAATATCTAAAAGACCTTGGTTTTGGTCACAATTCCACTAAGATGGTCTCGATGTTGCTAGGAAATGGATCGGCTCAGATAAACATCAATGGCCAACTTTCTCAAGCTATTAGACGAAAACGCTCTATCAGACAAGGATGCCCCTTGGCCCCTCTCGTCTTTGCTATTGCTGCTAATGGTCTAAGTCACCTTGTGAAACATTATGCTAGCTTGGGCTAGATTCATGACCTCTCCCTACCTCTCAATCAAGAACAGATGTTCATGAGATTGTTTGCTAATGACATGAATGCCTTTGTACATACTGATACGACCAACATTGATACTTTTTGGAGATGTCTAAACACATTCTATGTGGCTTCAAGATCCAAAATAAGCCACTCTAAAATTGGTTTCAGGGCGGCTACAAGACACCCACCCCAGTTTCTTGTTGACGAAGGCTGTCAGTTGATTCCCAGTGGGCAAATCTTTTGCTTGTTAGGTATTCCAATAGGATTTGATGTATGGATGGGCCAACAATGG
Organism: Ceratopteris richardii; assembly: GCA_020310875.1. Lineage (NCBI taxonomy): Eukaryota > Viridiplantae > Streptophyta > Polypodiopsida > Polypodiales > Pteridaceae > Ceratopteris > Ceratopteris richardii. The sequence goes on along the minus strand of CM035418.1, from coordinate 30,791,644 downwards.
AATTGCGTTCTCTCAAAGCTTGATAACAAATTGGCCTACTAGAAAGGTATGAAGATCAACCTAGCGAGAAGGGCCATGGTGATTCACATGTTCTTGATTTCTTCAACTATTTACTTCTCTTGTTGGAGAGCGAAAGACCAAGAGATCGTTAAATTGGAAAGGGTCTGTAGAAACTTTTTGTGGACAGGTGACCCCAATAGAAGGGGAATCCCCAAAATTAAATGGACTACTTGCATTAGCCAAAAAGTTCAAGGTGGTTTGGGCATTCTTGACATCAAAGGCATGGCCAATAAGTTAGCCACAAAATGGTTAATTAAGGCATGGAGCAACACTAAAGCCTCTTGCACAAAGCTTATTTTTAGGAATAGTGGTGATCTTAAGCTTATGGGCCTCCTGGGATGGAAGGACCTTGGCCTCCTAACCCTAATCTTCTCCCCTTTTCCAGTTTCTCCATGTGGCTCCAATTTGGTTTGCTCACTGTGGAAGAGTTGGAACAAGGTCAAATAGTTTGTTCAAATAAGTGAGGATTGGTGGGCGGATGGTATTAGATAGAATGATTCGATCTGGTTCCCTATCAAGGCATCAGAGGTGTGGAGACATGGAACCTTCATAAAGCTAAGAAACTTTGGAACAAAGGTTTCCATTTGTGGAAACATCTCTGGAATCAAGATACATGCCATTGGATTAGATTTGAGGACATTGATTCGGAGGCAAGAGTGAACTACGACGAATGGAACCTTTTCCAGAGTGATCGCCTGGGAACGTTTGAAGACTCGCCTCCTCATTGCCCAGGACCCTCCCCACCATGAGGGTCTTAGATGGTTCGATGGCAATAGCCTTGAAAAAATTCCAAGATTCAAGAAGAATCTGGACCTTCATGTCATGCTTAATAGGCAGTGGTGTCTTAATTGATTGAAATTACGATGGGAGTTTAAGTTCTAGTCACTTTGGCATCCACTTTTGACCTACACAATCGAAGGTGATAAACATCATTGAGGAAGGTGCACCAATTAACAAAGAAGATGATGGAGGAAAGTACCCTAATTCTACTTATGTTGCATGATTCTCATTCTTGCTATGCAGATAATTAGAGATATACATGATGGGTGTAGAACATTTGTAGTGTATGTGAACAATCTGGATGAGGAAGATAATGATGAAAATCTTCTGAATTATGTAGAAAATCTTTCGAAAGAATGTGCAGATGTATCCCCAGAAGACTTTGTTGCTATACCTCCACCTAGGCAGATAGAGCATGCCATCAACCTGTATCCAAGGAGTGAACCATATTCTAGAGCACCCTATAGATTCAACATAGATGAGCTAAATGATTGTGAGATTCAATTAGATGATCATTTGAAGAAAGGCTTGATAAGACCGAGTGGTTCACCTTAAAGAGCACATGCTTTATTTCAAAACAAGAAAGAGGGATCTTATAGATTATGTATTGACTATAGGGGATTGAATAAAAGAACAATTAAAAATAAGTACCCAGTCCCTCACATAGATGACTTAATAGGTCAATTAAGTGGAGTGACTATATTCACTAAGATTGACTTAAGATCTGGACATCACCAAATTAGGATCAAAGTAGAGGATATACCCAAGAAATCTTTTCGAACATGTTATGGTCACTACAAGTTTATGATTTTACCTTTTGATTTAACAAAAGCTCCTACCACATTCATGTGCTTGATGAAAAATAGTTTTCATGATTACCTAAACAAATTCATCTGAGTATTTCTTGATGATATATTTGTATACTCAAAAGATGATTATGAGCATGCTCTACATCTCAAGAAGACTTTGCAAACTCTTAGAGAACACAAATTGTATGGAAAGAAGAGTACGTGTTTCTTTGCTAAGGATAAATTTGTGTTTTTATGAGGATTCATATCTAAAAAGAGAATTCATATAGACCATATAAGATGAAAACAATATTCGATCATCCAATTGCTAAAATTGTAAGGGATGTCAGAGGTTTTTTAGGATTGGCACAATATTAAAGAGTGCATATTAAGGATTTCTTTAAGATAGCTAATCCCCTCACAGAGTTGACTAAAAAGAATGTTGGATTTGTGTGGAGTGTTGCTTCTCAAAAATCATTTGAATCATTGAAACAAAAAGTCCTTGAAAATTGTGTTTTGGAAATACCACAAATGGGAAAGCCTTTTGTGGTTGCATGTGATGCAAGTGGTAGTCAGATAGGATGTGTTCTGTCACGAAATGGTAGGGTGGTTGCACATGAATCCAAAAAATTAAGAAAACATGAACTTAGTTATGATGTTCATGATCTAGAAATGCTTTGTATTGTACATGCACTTAAGCATTGGAGACATGTATTGTTAGAGGTTAAGTTTGAATTGAAAACAGATAATCAGAGTATAAAATACATTTCACATAACCATTGCTTAACAAGAGGCAAAAGCATTGGATTGAAAGCGATTATGACTTTGACATTAAGTATTTGGCTGGCAAGGAAAATAAGGTCGTTGATGCATTGAGTTAGAAACCTTTATGTAATCTCCTTTCTGTGATAAGTTTTGATTTTCTCAATCAAATTCAAGAAAGACTAAAGCATGATTTTTTTTTTCACCTTGAATTTTTTGCATGCAAACAGGGGATCAATGTATTAAGACAAATTTCATTTGCAGAATGGATCTTTGTATTATAACAACGGATTATGCATATCTTCTAAATCTCCATTGACAGTTCAAATATTACATGATTATCAGGATGCACCTTTTTTTGCACATCTAGGTTATTCAAGGACCTGTGTTAAAACAAAATATTCTTAATTCTGTCCATGTATGAAGCAGGATATTAGAAAATATGTTTAACTTTTAAAGTGCCAATAGGTGAAACCTGAGTTCAAGAGAATGCCTGGAATGCTACAACCTTTGGATGGTTCAAATCAGGAGTGGAAGTATATCTCTATGGATTTCATCACTAAATTGTCTACAACCAGAAGTAAAATGATAACATACTTATGGTAGTTGATCGAATTACCAAGATGACACATTTCTTTCCTATGAAAAAAAACTGATATGCCTTGAATGTTGCAAGACTATTTGTAAAATAGATTTTTTGACTACATGGAATGCCTAAAACACATAATTTTGATAGAGACTCTAGGTTCACATCAAACTTTTGGAAAGCAACATTTGAATCAATTGGTAGTCAGCTTCATATGAGCATAACTATCCATCCACAATCTGATGGGAAAACCAAGAGGGTTAATTGGGTACTTGAAGACGTTGCATACATATGTGAATGAAAAGCAAGATAATTAGAGTGAATATTTTCCCTTAGTCAAGTTTGCATAGAATAGCGCATGGCATGCATCTATAATAATGACTATGTTTGAGGCCATGTACGGTTATAATTATTTGACTCTAGCTTTGTTTTCTAATTTTCCAAATAAAGTAGAAATGCTTGAGAACATGGATGAAGAACTTGGAAAAACAACACATAAAAGAAGCTCAAAAAAGGTAGCAAAGTTCTATGATTTGAAGAGAAGACCACTTGAATTTCAAACAAATGACATGGTATTTCTTAAAGTCAGTCCTCACCGATCTCACTTGTTGCTAGGGAAGGTTCATAGACTTTCTCCATGATACGCAGGCCCTTTTAAAGTTTTGAAAAACTAGCTTATTTATTGGAATTTCTTGAACATTTAAATGTGCATCCTATGTCTCATGCTAGCTTGATTAGAAGATATGTATCTAATGTTGCTCATGTTTTGCGAGATAACTAAAAGCTGAAAGATGATGGCTCTTTTGAGCTTTGACCTAAAACAATATTAGATAGGAGAGAAAGATTACTTGGAAATAAACCTATAGTAGAGATTTTGATAAAATGGTACACATATCTAGTTTAAGATTCAACTTGGGAGAACTTAGATGATTTTCTAGCACATTATCCTTCTTTCCAACTCTGAGGACATAGTTCTTAAAAGGGGGAAGAATTATAACAGATGTTCTGATAGTAAAATAAATCATTTTGATCTTTACGTTATATATTGTGGGGATAATTTTTAGAATGAATAAGTAGGCCATTTTATGCATATAGGCAAAATTTAGGGATGAGAAGTTTTATATTTTCTCTCTAAATCTTATCTGCATCATGTTTTCTTGTCAAAAATTGAACGTGAAGATGAAAGAATTAAGAGAAATGTTGTATGAGAGAAAGGTAGAGCACGCATAGGAGAATAAAAGTTTCTTTGTGAAAATTTTGTGATTTTAAGTATCTCATTCTGGGCTCTACATTTAGTTCATTGTAAGATAATGCCTTGATTTTATTCTCTCTTGAATTTCTAAACTTACAGGGCTCAAAAGTGATATTTGGAGGTAGATTTGGACCTAAGGCATATGTATGTATGTGTGTGTATGTGTCTACGTGTGCGTATATGTATGTGTATGTGTCTACGTGTGCGTATATGTATGTGTAGTGTTTATATATGTGAGTGCATTTGTGGATATGAGTGTATATGTATATGTATCTATATGCATATGTGTGTATGTGAGTGTATTTATGTGTGTGTGTATTTGTGTGTATGTGTATATGTCTGTATGTGTGTGTGTCTGAAATGTATGTGTGTGTATGTATATGCACGTGTATGTGTGTATGCATGTATGGGTATATGCATGTATATGTATGTGTATTCATCTGTGTATGCATGTGTATTGTGTGTGTATGTTTATGTTATGTATATATGTGTATGTGTAAGTGTGTGTATGTGTGTATGTATGTATGTGTATGTGTGAGTATGTATGTGCGTATGTGTATGTGTATATATGTGTATGTGTATTTGTATGTATATGTATGTGTATGTGTGTATGAATGTATGTGTATGTATCTATTTCTACGTGTATGTGTATGTGCATGTATGTATATGTGTGTTTATATGTGTATGTGTGTGTATGTGTATATGCATGTTTATGTGTGTGTATGTGTATGTGTGTATGCATGCATGTGTATGTGTGTGCATATATGGTTGAATGCATGTGTATTTGTGTATGTGTATGTGTATGCATGTGCATGTGTGTGTATATGCATGTATGTATATGTGTGTGTATCTGTGGGTGTATATGTGTATGTGTGTGTGTATGTGTATGTGCATGTGTGTGTGTATGTGTATGTTTGTGTTTGTTATGTATGTGTGTATGTGTACATGTGTATGCATGTATGTTCATGTGTGTATGCATGTGCATGTGTATGTGTATGCATGTGCATGTGTATGTGTATGCATGTGTGTATGGATGTATATATGTGTGTATGTGTGTATGCATGTGTATGTGTGCATGCATGTGTATGTGTGTGCGCGTGTGTATGCATGTGTGCATGTGCATATATGTATATGTGTGCATATGTGTATATGTGTATGTGTGTGTATATGTGTGTATGTATATTTTTAAATCTATGTGTATGTGTATGTATATATATGTGTATTTGTATGTCTATGTATGTGTATGTGTGTATGAATGTTAGTGTATATGTGTGTATGTATCTATGTGTATGTGTATATGTATATATATGTGCATGTGTGTATATGTGTGTATATGTACATGTGTGTGTGTATGTCTATATATGAGCATGTATGTGTATGTGTGTGTATATGTGTGTGTGTGTGTGTGTGTATGTGTGAGTATCTATATTTGTGTGTATGTGTGTATGTATGTGTATGTGTGTATGTATATGTGTGTATGTGAGTGTTTTGTGTGTGTATATGTGCATGTGTGTGTTTGTATATATGTGTATGTGTATGGGTTTGTGTGTATGCATGTGTATATGAGTGTATGTGTGTGTATGTGTATGCATGTGTGCATGTATGTATGCATATGTATTTGTAAGCATCTGTGTATATGTGAGTTATATGTGTGTGTATATGTGTATGTGTGTTATCTATGTGTGTGTATGTATATGTGTGTGTATGTGTATATGAATATGTGTGTGTATGTGTGTATGGATATGTGTGTATGTGTTTATGTGTGTCTATGAATGTGTATGGATATGTGTGTGTATGTGTTTATGTGTGTCTATGCATGTGTATGTATATGTGTGTATGTGTGGGTATATGTGTATTTGTGTGTGTATTTGTATGTGTGTGTATGTGTATATGTGTGTATGTACATGTCTATATGTATGTATGCATATGCATGTGTATGCATGTGTGTACCTCTCTCTCTCTCTCCCTCCCTCCCTCTATTGATTGAAGGAGTGTGTGTGCATGTCTCTCTCTCTCTCTCTCTACTTCAAATCCCAACAGAACTGTGATGAGAGAATTCATAACTTTTTTCGTAGGTAGCATCACATAAGCTATGCTTTTACATTGCAAGTACAACATCACTTATATGTGATGCTATGTTAGTAGTGATGCTTTTTAGTCACCTTTGCATAAGTGATGGTCCCACTTTTTTATTCTAGGGTCATTGCTTATTTGACGCTCTGATTTTAAAGCATCACATAAGCATCAGTTTCCATTTTTTTTTCACTTGGGAGTGTTGCGATGCCCCCTATTCTCTTGTAGTGTTCTTATCACACATACTAGAGGCAGCCATTGCATAAAGAGTTGATGCAAAAGAAGCACTATGAGAACCTGAACGGGTATGCTATGACAGAGGTGCACCTAATTTGCTATTTGTAAAAGTCTGGACCAACCATTTAGGCATAAGTTTTTCATCATCTATAATAGCCCTCTCATGACCAAGTGCATCATGTAAATCTGCATCAGAAATGGAATGATCTAATCATCATATGGAACCTGTAATAGCTAAGAAATCACCTCATTTGGACCAACACTTGATTGTCTCCTTGTAAAAGAGGTAGCAAAGTATTATACACATCTCTAGAGCTAACTAAAGTCTCCTTGATACATGAAAGTAATGTCTAAATTGCATCTTCCAACAAAACAACAATATGGCTAACCAAAATGCATTTAGTTTGTGGATGATACAAACAATACCCATTGCTTTCAAAATTGTACCTAAAAAAAATACATTTCATTGCTTTATCATCTAGTTTCTTGCATTTTTGTTTAGGCATTAATGCATATGCAAGACAATCAAAGGCACAAAATGAGAAATAGATGGATTTCAACCATGCAAAGCCTCATACGAAATGACAGATTGCAGTGCTTTGGTGAGACACTTGTTAAGTACATATGCCGCACACATAACAACCTCAAGCTAGAAGCTATGTGGTAAAGCCTAACTTTTGATCATACAACTCACAATTTGCATGAGAGAATTGTGCTTTCTTTTTGCAAATCCTTTTTTTTCAGGTTTATATGACACTGTATACTAATGTTTTATCCCATGCTCAGCTTGAAATGCATTAAAATAAGAAGACATGTATTCCTCCCCTTGATTAGAACAAACGATGCCCAACTTACATGCTAACAAGTTTTGAACCATAATAAACAACTGTAGAAATAATCACTAAAAGTCATCAATTAGAGGTAGTTCTCAAAAAGAGGGTGTCTTCATAGAACCACAAACGTCACTATGAATAAGGTGCAATTTATAAGTAGCTCAAACGAAACCATCTTTTGGGAACAAGATATGCTATATTTTACTCAAAATGAAGCCTTCATAGACATGTTTACAAGGCTCTTCAAGTTTAGGCAGAGAGGACACCATTTTAGATTATGTTTTCCTTCCTATCGCAAAACATATCAAGATACATTGCAAGCTCAATATCTTTGTAAAAGCTTCAGGTAGCCACAACCGTGATGATTCATATTCTTCATTCAATGTTTTCCAAGGACAAAAAACCCAAATCCTTCTATGTGCTTTTTGTATGATAGAAAACTCTGCTTTCAAAAATTATGCACCTCCATCACGAGTCTCTAAGATTATGATTTCTTTAATAAAATCTTGCACATAAATGAAAGGTCTCTTTCAATCTTCTATCTCCCTCCTTTGACAAGTGATGCGTGAAAATTGAAACCCACAAGTCTGCTTTGAAATTGAGCAGCATCGAAGGAGTGCCCTAGTAAGGGAGAGAGAGGGAGAGTGAGTGGGGACTCAGATGAGAATGAATTTTCCTTTTCCCCCACTCACCACTTATGTTGACCCCTTGACATCCACTTTCCTCTTTGTCTTGGTTTTCTTTTTTCTTCACTCTTTAGCTCCATTCTTCCTCTTAGACACCTCGTGGATATACCAGCACCCTTCTTTGAGCCACCACATTTGATTGTAGTTTATTGCCATCCAAAAACATCTTTCCTTTGGAAAGCACATGCAATCAAACATGTAATCTATAGAATGGAAACCTGTTAGTGCACAAAAACCAAAAAGCTATTCAGCTAACATACTCCCTTCCACTTATTTGCAAAGTCACCCTCGATGAGCGATATGCATCACTTTCGTGTTCTTGCAAAAAACGTTTATGTCATATGCACAAAAAACTTTGATCCAATCAACTTTGCCTTTGTTGACTTCCTCTTCTCTCATCGATTCACTAGAGGAAATTTGCTTCTTGCGAAGAATTCTCCACTCAACAAAAAATTATGAGTAATATTAAAAATATCAATTATAAGTATGTCAAAAGCACATCAACGATCACACAAAACATAAACAATGAATCACCACATCTACTGCCTTTTTGCATTTTTCATTCTATGATTGACCTCTCTAATCTTCCTATTCAATTTCCCAATGGTTCATATCTCTTCTCTTTATCTTGGTATCCCTCTCATGTTTCTCCATTTTCACTTCTTCTATGTTTTAGTCTCTCATTTTCTTTTTCTTTACTTCACACTCTTTTTATTCATCAAATGAGTCAAGCTTTTCAACCTACAATAGTCAATTCAACTTTCTTCAAAGATGACTTGACAAGACATGCACGTCCATAATAACCTCTCAAGTCTAACCTTTGTTCACCTCAACAAAACTACATGTTGTCGATGAGATTCAAGACTTCACAAGTCATTTCACAAACTAAGAGTCCAAGTGCACAACTTTTAGAAGGATCCCAAACAAACAAGACAACCATGAAGGTGTTCTCAATCTCCCATATGTACCTTCCTAGAAGAGGATCCTTGACTATCATGAATGAACCTCCACAGTAAGAATTCCTTCTGCCTTTCCAAATCATGCACCCTTCTTCAAGTCCTTAAGAGGTACGATCCAATCATCTTATCCTCTCTATTATGGTTGTGATTCCTTTCAAATATGAAGTCTTTTCCTCCCAAACTTGAAGAGCCTCCCCCTTGAATCTCAACAATCGACAACAAAAGACCACTCCAAGCGACTACCTTTTTTTGTACATCTTCTCCTCCTTCCCTTATGCCATGAGGTCCCCATGAAGCCTTGAATGCATGTATTCACTCTGCCTCCTTTCATCTATAGTCAAGCTTCCCTTATTCAACCCCTAAAAAGTACCAAAGAACTTCCCTAAGTGTTAACTTTTGCTCTTCAAAGGCCCTTCTCAGTCTTCCTCTTTGAACCCCTTCATTGCCACCTACACAAAAAAACACCTAAAAATACCACACAAATAGACCTCACAACTTCCCCCTTTCTTTTACTCCTAGTGAAGGGGAGAGAGAGAGGAAGCGAGAGAGAGGGAGGCGAGAGAGAGGGAGGCGAGCGAGAGAGAGAGAGTGGGGACAAGAATGTCTTGTAACCTGTCTTCTATCTTCTATCTAGTAACATGTCTGAAAAATGATATGTGTTGTCACTTTCTTGCAAAGAGACAATACCCTATATTGGATTATCCTCCCTAGAAATATACTTTCTAAGTTTATTAACATGAAAGACTTGATGGACTCTACAATTTGGAGGAGGCTCAATTAGTATGCAACATCACTAATCTTTTTAACTATCTTCCAAGGTCCACAAAACCTTGCATGAAAACTTAGTGAAATTCCCTTTGGATAGTGAATTTGATCTTGCTCGTTCTTGGAGAAACATTCTATCTCCTTCTCCGAATTTTTTAGGAGACCTCTTCCTATTAGCATATCCTTTTTCCATATCATCTACGTACTACATCTTGGCTTCTATTGTTTCTAAATGGAGATTTTCTAGGAACTTCGATGCACTAGGACATTTCTTTGGCATTACTTTGGTACTGGGAGTAGAAGGATTCATGCCATAATTCATCTCAAAAGGAGACATTCCAATCACTTTATGAGCCCTATTATAATAAGAAAAATCTATTAGTGGAAAATAACTATCCCAATCTGTGTGCCTCTCACACACATATGCCCTCAACATGTCCTCTATAATCTGATTAACCCTCTCGATCTGACCATCTATATGTGGATGGCCACCATTACTCACCTTTAATGATGCTTTTAGCTTGCCAAAGATAAATTTCTAGAAGTGATCTATGAATCTAACATCCCTATCTAAAATTATGGATGTTGATAACCCATGCAATTTCAAGACATGCTGGATAAATAGCTTTGCTACCTATGGAACTTCTACCATCTCTTGTGTGGGTATAAAATGAGCCATCTTGCTCAATCTATCTACCACTGCTAGGATAACATTTTGCTTCCTTTGGGTCTGAGGTAACACCACTATGAAGTCCATGGATACACTATCCCAGTTGTGCTCTAAAATCTACAAAGGATGTAAAAGACCTCGTGTCATAACCCTTTTTGCATTGTTAACATGACACATAAAGTATTGTTGAACATAGGTGTGGACATCTCTGGCTAATCCATGCCACCAAAATTTCTTCTAATTAGTTGAATGGTCTTGTTAACACCAAGATGCCCTGCACAAGGAACAACATGGTTATCATGCATGACTTTTCTTCTTAAATCCTAGGAATCTGGTATATAAACCTTTCCTTTTTGTTTAACTATTCCATTCTCCCTTGAGAAGTTGGTATACGAACTTGAATTGTTTACTTCACTAGGGGAAGAGGTAGATGGGATCACCCCATATCCTATAATAGACTCATCACTACTAGCTCTAATGATATGTAACAAATCTGGATCTTCCACCTATGCTTCCTTTATTTCTTGAAGTAATGGGCTTTGTAGAATTATTAAGCTCATTTGATACATTAAATGAGATAACACATCAGCTAAAATATTCTCTTTGCCTCTTCTATACAAGATTTCCATATGGAACTCTTGCATGAGATCAACCCAATGAGCGTGCTTGCCTCAAAGATTTGGCTGACTACAAAAGTACTTGAGTGCATGGTGATCTGTGTATACCTTAAAGTATGCACCAGAAAGATAGTGTCTCCATAATTTAAGAGCATGAACCATTGCATTAAACTGTTGTTCATGCATTGGACAATTGCGATGTGCACTACTTAAATTTTTACTTTCAAAATCTATTGGCTTGTCATCTTGGCTCGAAAGTGCCCCTATGGCTATGCCATTAGCATCTGTTTCCAACTCAAAATGGCTTTTGTGGATCCACCACTTTGAGTATTCGAGCCTTTGAAATAGCATGTTTTAGAATATTAAAACTATCTTGTTTGCTAAAGAAAATTCATCATAGGTGTTGCTTTTGACAAATAAGATGAAATGAATTTCTGATAAAAATTGGAAATTCCTAAGAATTACCAAATTTGCCCCTCAGCTTGAGGAGTTGGGCATGCCAATATTATTGAGACTTTCTTGGATCCATCTTGACCCCATCTATCAAAAGTACATGCCCTAGATACTCTATCTTTGGAAGAAATAACTGTGTCTTATCTAGATATACAAACAATCGATTTTCCTTTAATCTATTTAATACTAGCCTTAAATGACTTTCATGCTCATGTATAGAAATATTACACGAGCCACCTTCAAAATCCACAATAAATCTACCAATGAACAGACATAAAATATCATTTTATTAACATCATAGAAGTAGTCGGCACATTAATCAAACCAAATGAAATAAGTAAATACTCATAATGCCCAAAAGTGTCTTGAAAGTTGTTTTATCTCCATCCTACTCTTTAACTCTAATCTGATGGTAGACACTCTTTAAATCTATTTTTCTATATGCAATTACTCCACCTAGAGCATCAAAGAAGATCATCTACTATGGGCATGGGGTATCTATGCTTGATGGTAATCTTATTGAGTGCTTGATAGTCCATGCACATCTGACAAGATCCATAGTTTTTCTTTACTAGAAGAACTGGTGCTACAAAGGGTGAATAACTTAATTTGATTAGCCCTTTTTTCCATGTGCTTGTCCTTAACCTTGTGGACTTCATTCTCCCCGTGCAAACTCATATGAAATGATGATTGAGTGGTCAGACTTGCTCTTGGCACCAATTTGATCTTGTGTTCAATATTCTTGCAAGGTTGTAAACTTTAAGGTAACTCATTTAGAACAACTCCTCAAAGTCTGTTCTTACTTTCTATAAAAGTACTTAACATCCAATTGGAGCTTCCTTGAGAGTGAGAATCCATCACTACACAAGATGAACACACAAAATACAAAAAAGAATATACTTATAATCAATTTTGAGAATGGTTGCGGTCATCACCAATCAAGTCTCTTGGAGATCTTGCTCTCCACTATCAGCAATTGTCTCCCCTCATGCTCAAAATGATGCACATGTGAAGCAAACTCTATCACTAATCATTTCCTAGCATGCCATTGCCTACGTGCTAGTCATGCAATCTCAAAATTCAATATGTCCTCATAGGACTAGATATGAAGGGGTAGACCAAGAACTTGTTGCTACCATGTCTCAATGCCCTTCCCATTAGCTAACTCCACTGTGTAGGCATACTCTGATTGCATAATGCATAAATGTAATCCTCTAATGAGATGAGAACTAATGACATTATGTGTGGAACCAATGCAAAAGAGGACCCTGACAAGTTTTCTTGCCATGACTCCTCTCATAACAATGAGTTACATGTCTAGAAGCTAGTAAGCTTTGTGTGCGACTCGCGAAAGCACAACATCTGGAGTAGAAGGTACCCTCTTAGTGACCATCATGGCCAACATGGGAGATGATATTTGCGATGGGCAATCTCCAAATCCTCATCTGCATCACTTGCTGTCTGTGTAGGGTTTATGAATATGGCTCCAACTATCTTTTTCTTCTTAGGAAAGTTTTTAAATCAATGTTGTCCTAATCATCTATAACACAAAGATTCTCTCATTGCCTTCTCTTTCTACTCAGGGGTAAGAAACAAATTATTATAATCCCTCTTACCTAGAGCATACAAATTTCTTTTGGATTTCGAAACTATCTTGATCATGTGCACCTGCTTGGCCCCTTTCTGAGGTTGTGCATTGGTCAAAACAGGAGCACTCGAAAAGAAGAGCCAACTCATCTTAGTCCATGAGGAGCTCTAGCCTTGAGAGCCTATGCCCCTATGATCATCCTCACAAACTAGAGCCATCTCTATAGCCTATGCCAAAGAGTGACACCTCTCCTTTCTCAAAAGGTTGAATTATTTCTCTTAGTCCCAAAATGAACTTGTGGACTTGAAGAAACTTTGGGATGGAATCTGGTACTTTGAGAAGTAACTCCTTGTATTTAATAGCATAATTTGGAACTATCTAGTTTTTCTTACTAATGAAAAACCATGTGTCAAGTGCCCTAGACCTCTCATTTGGTGTCATGAAGTTATTATAGAACAAGATTTAAAATGTTCCCAAGTTGTGGGCTCTTTCTTTTCTTGTTCTATTTTATGCCACCACCTATGGGTGACATCCATGAGATTATATGTGGCCTACTATATCTTATGCCCATTGTCCATGATGTAGCATAAGCAAAAGAATTGCTCCCACTTGCTGAGCCACTACTCAACAACGTCGACAACATGTGCACTAGTATATCCATGAGAACATGGCAACTTAAGATCCTTAAGCTACCATCTTGCCTCTCTAACTAGGAGACTTTTGTTAGAGATTTTTGGAGTGTGGTGCTAAAAAAGAGCTTCCAATTCCAACTCCCATGAATGTGCTATGAGATGACTTGAAGCGCACCTTCAAAGTGTGATATTCCAATTCTCATATTTCTATAGTGTCTAGTAGATGCTCAGCCATGTGCATACCCTACCTATGTGGAGATGGAGGACCTAAATCCATGTTTGAGGAAGTGTAAGCTCTTTTATTTTTTAAGTGTTTTTCTTGATGTAAAAAAAAAAGTTTGTGTAAGTACATCTAATATAAACAGACAGAGCGGAAACTCACAAATCACAAAGCGTTTGCATGGAAGAACATCAAAACAAAAAAATAGCATTAGTATGCTCTCTACTTTATGCATCAAACAACCATGCATAAAAAATTTCAAATTTTTGATAGCAAAATGATAACAAAGAAAAATTAACCAAAGTGCATTACACACAGTTTAACCACAAGTGTGCTTATGGGCACACAATAAACAACAAAAGGCCATAGGGCACTACACACCTTGTACAAAATCCATGTGCTTGTGGTAGAGATATCAATTTAAATAAGAGAACTACACGTGCTTTCTCCTCATTGTACCCACAATAAAATCATACTACCATCCTATTTCATAAAAAATTGTAGAGATTCACAAGCATATAGAGACCTAGAATGCATTTATTGACAAGAAACTTATCTATAAAATGAAGAAGTTCACTTGTAGAGGTGGTGTAGGAGCTAGAAGTGATAAGCAACTACCCTTCTTGAGTTCCCAAATTGAAGCCGATCGTCCTCGTGCCACAAAAGACCTTTTGTGAAGCTCTTTGACTATGAAAAATGAAATTCAAAGCTCTATATAGAAGGTTTTCTAAAGCCAAATTATATATTCCATATGTTTTTGGATAGCTATCAAAACAAAGATTCCGCAAGACTTGGAACCGATCCATTTGGGTAACAAATGAAGAAGTTATGGTCATGTTAATGGAGGTACGTATTGCAAATAGGGTCTTAAGAGGGGGTGTATGAAGAAATCACTCCCTTTATCTCCCTCCCATGAAGTTCTTCTCAGTTGATTGCACACATGCTATTCATTAATCCCACGTGAGAGGCAAAAATTAGAAATCTCGTGCATATAATGCTCCTCGATTCTATTGTACTCTCAACCAAAGTCAAGAGAGAAAGATCCTTGTCCTCTTACTCGAGGAAGCTCACCACAGGAAGTGCTAGTAAGGTCTTGGATACATCTTCTAAGCATGGGAAAGCATGCGAGCAATTGCTCCACAACTCCCAAGGACTATGATGCACATAACGGTTTCTCCAAACTTGCATGCATAGAGAATTCTAAACATTACCCTTTGAATAGCTCTGAATACCATATGTAGGACTTGCTCCTAAAAATTCTCTTCAAGAAGGCTTCAAAATGGACTTGATTAGTTGTGTATGAAAGTCTTCTGCCTTTTATATCCTCTTGCACCCAAGATAGTACTATCTGGAATGCTCTAGTGTGGACATATGACCATCATGCACACTCATTCCCATTACCCCCTAGATACCTTAGGATATCCCTGGAGCTAGGGACCTTGGCTAACCTTAGCCCATGTCCCACACACACATATAGAGGTCTCTGTAGACCAATATCTAACATAAATAGGATTAAACAAATGAGTGCAACACCAGATGGCTTTGCAAAAACTTCAAGAATGATCGACCTTGGGTAACATTTAAAGCCCTTTTATTTCTGTGAAAATAAAGGAAAAGAAAATTGGTATCTTCATAGATGTTAGGTTGTTAATCAAGGTTTGGATTACCTAAACTGAAGGATGTCATATAGATCTCTTTAGAAAAGAATAATTTACTTAAAAAAATTTTAAACATCTAGTATTTAGTCAAAAACTCAAAAAATCTTTAAGTTTTATGTGCACTTATAATGATGACACCGAAGACAAATTCGTTATAACTATTGTTTTTGCAAATGTTCTAATGGATTTAATCCTTTCTTAATAATGTGTGAGGATGGATTTTTTCATGTTTTTACTACTAATCTCGAGATTATTAGGACTCCAACCTTATGGCTAATAAATTATCCTAAATTGGATATGGATTACCAAAATATGAAAGGCTTGCCTCTCTTATACCTTTGTGGAAGGAACATAAGAAGTGTTGGAGTTAGACATGTGCGGAAGCACGCGAATAGCACAAGGAAGAAGCCGCACACACTCAACAATTGTTGTGAAAGCTGCCCTATACTCAGCCTCACAACTAGAAGTTGCTCAACCAAGATATACATGAGCTACCAAGCATGAAGCAAAAACCACTAGTGGACACACTAATGTCATAGCAACCAACCCAGTCTGAGTTAGAAAAAGCATGTAAATCTGGTGGTAGTGATCCCCCCTTGGGATAAAACAACCCAAGTAACCGAGTACCACTCAAGTAGTGAAAGATGCGCTTAACCACCTGCCAATGCTTGAGACCTAGGCAATGCATGAACTTGCTCATCTGTGAGACAACAAACTGAATATCTGGCCGAGTAATGCATAAGTAAATCAGCACCCAATAGCCTACTAATAGAGGACAACATCAAATGCATCTCTAGCATCATGAAGACTCAATCGTAAACTTGTCTCCATAGGAGTGGCAATAGGCTTACAGTCTTCAAGGCCAAAACACTGCAATAATGTGTCAATATATTTTGTTTGACACAAAGCCATTCCACCATCAACTTGCATAAACTGAATGCCCAAATAGTGATGCAAATGCCCCAAATCAGACATCTCAAATGAGGCATGCAAAAATCATCCTTAAAATCAGCAATATGCTTCTCAATAGGACCAGTGAGCAGCATGTCGTCAACATAGAAAACAATGATCAGAAGCACATCATTAGCACGCTTAACATATAAGGTGCTTTCAGTTGGAATGTTCTCAAAACCATGTGCAATTAGATAGGCATGTATTTTCTCATATCAAGCACGTGGTGCTTGCTTTAATCCATATAATGCCTTCTTTAACTGCACACTTGGTTTTCATGCCCTTTCTGCACAAAGCCACGGGGCTGAAAAACATACACTTCTTCATGCAAGTCACCATTCAGAAATGCAGTTATAATGTCCAACTAATGTACATTCCAACCATGATGGGTTGCAAGTGCACAGATGCTCCGAACAGTAGTCATATGACACGTAGGTGCAAAGGTCTCATAAAAATCAATGCCTCTTTCTTGTGCATAAACCTTTGCAACAAGCCTAGCCTTATACCTGTCAATTGTTCCATCAGACTTACGCTTCAGCTTGTAAACCCACTTAGTGCCAATGGCCTTCTTGCTAAGAGGCAAGTCACACAAAGACCAAGTACCATTCTTCATTATAGCATCATATTCAGATTGCATAATAGCCATCCAATTTTCTGAATTTTGTGCTTCTAATCCATGGAAAGTCTTAGATATGTATATTTTTTAGCTTTAGCATGCATTCATCATGTGTTGGTTTGCATAAGTTCTTAGGGTTTACATTTAGACTACTCAGGGTTTACATCTAGAGTTCTTTGATATATTTTTTCACTCTCAACCCCTTCTCTATCCTAATTCTCTTTGAATATTGAGATACTATGTTCATGCAAGCCATTCCAAGGCTCAGACGTTCAAAAAAAACCCCAACCATAGAAACATGGGAAAAGTCTTTGCAAAATTTTTGCTCAGGCTAATCTCGTGCTCCTCTAGCCATGTTTTTTTCTGCATTTGTAAGCCTTGGAAGTTCTTACACATGTATTTAAGGTAGCATTAGGTAGCATTCAAAGTGTGCTGGCTTGCATAAGTGTCCAATGTCTACATGTATGTTAGTAACATGGCAAAAAAGACTTGTAAAGTCCTCAAAGTCACCAAAAAAATCTTTTGCACTATTTAAACATTAACCAACTTCACAATGGATTACACAAAACATATGAGTAAGATGAATTATTCATTTAGTCAAACGTTTAGATCAGTTCTCAATGGCCTTCAATTTCTCTACAACTGTCTTTCTCCTTTTGAGAGATCATGGTAATTGATAGGTCAATAGAGATTTGAAAATCACATTAGGGTCTTGCAATCCAAGAACCTTTCCTCTAAAGTTAACTTCGAGTGTAGTAGAAATAAAGATTTCCTAATCAAAATGACACAATTAAGGCCTTGCATGATTGTAGATAAACACAAAACTTTGCTCAAGGCCTTCAACCACTAGATCATGAAGTGTCCTTAAGGAGTGTAATTTGTATGAATGATTACAAAATCATTCTTTGGAAACTTTCTAGTGTGATTTTCCAAGGATGAGCCACTCTGATGGGATGCACAATCCCCACCAGATCTTGCAACTAACTTGTCCACTTCAATGGACTCCTACAAGAGAAGAAAATGATAAGTTCAAGTTCCAATCTTATTGAGGTAAATTATTCAATATGTCAGTACCACTTACATCATGAAGCCTATCTTTTTCTTCCCCCCTTCTTTGGGCATCAAGATCTATGCAAGAGTGAGACATCCCACTCTACTCCACTACTATGGATGCATAAACTTTGTTCTTCATTATTCTTTCTAGTGCTACGCTGTACTCCACTTCTGTGGTTTTATTTTTATCATCATTCAAGATATCTTCACACACCATAGCAATGGTGTTTTTCACATAATCACATAATGGGATAGATTTCTTTCCAAGAAAGTTAGATGTATTATCAAGTGGAACATCTGACATTGTAGAAAAAATATTTAGACATTTATCAAGGAAAAGTCCAAATGCCTTCTCAATATCATGAAGAAATATATAATCATCTCCATCCATAGGGATGATGGAGAGAAATTCAATTTCCACTTTAAGTATTGTGGGCTCAGAGGGGTTGAGATTTGATGGTGGTTGCTCTTCCATGTTTGATTTATCACAATCACCTAGGAGCTCTCATTGAACTATTCCACTCTCTTTGACTAAGTTAATGGCCTCTATTTGAGGCTCATTTTTCTCATGAACAAACCTCCTTGTGACAAGGTTGGGGAGATCCATGGGTGTAGTCTCGGGCTCCTCATTGATGATGAAAATGGTTGCATCAATGTAAGAAGTACTTAGTACCCATCCTCTTCTTTTCGTTATAGCATTTTATTAATGGCTTTGTGTCATCCAAAAGATGCCTTGCATCCTCAACAATTTCCATGAAGTGCTTAAGGTTCTTCATAAAAGCTTCATCACCTTTATGAATATAGATAAAATGGTCACATGAGACCCACTTGCACTCATAAGCTGGCATATCTATTGAGTAGCGCAAATTATAGAACTCAAGGAAGTCCATGATTTCTCCAAGCACATCATAACTGAGTTTCATTCTCCATTTAAGATTTGGGACTCTAGATATAAGTTCATACAAAGGTGTTTGAAATTTTTACTCAGTGGATTCTAAGAACTTTATGAAGAGTTATTGAGGACTTTTGGCTAGAGGGATAGTTGAGGAGGAGGTGGTCATTGCACATATATTCAGTGTGTTTTCTAGTGTGTTCTTGCTCTAAAGAGTCCTTCTAGCTCTTCTTGCTTACAAGAATTGCCTTTATAGAAGTTTCATTTTAAAGGTAGAAATAATAGACATGCAAAAAATTCTTAGAAACATAAATTGGCCCATAAAAATGATTAACTAGATTCTCATTTAATACAATAAACACATCTACACAATATCAAAAATAGAAATCTAGAAATTTTGAAATTGTAATACTTCCATGGCAAAAATCAATGATTGTACAATTTGTACATCCTATTGAGATATAAATCTTTTACAAATTTAATTTTTTTTTCATGTTCATGAAATCTTGGGATAGAGGAATTATTATGAGAATGAAAAATGGGTTATGTGTACACTCCAATACTCAATTAGTACAAGAGCTATGAAAATGAAAGTTGAGTCCCATCTACACTCTAATAAGGAAGAACTTTAATTTTATCGTCCAACCTCTTTTTGATATCTAGATAAATAAAAAGCTTGAAATATCTTATACGAATATATCAATGTGTATAAATAAAAGCAAAAACAACATATATTTCCTACTTTATGCCCTTGTATTTTGAACTTGGATTGATGAATATTATCAAATCCCATTATTAACAGAAGTTCTCTTACATTAGAAAGGGTCCAATGATGATTCATTGAAATGAATTCCATTTCATCGTTGGGAGAAATTATCTTAATTTCAAATGAAATTAAAGAATCTTCATGACTTTCTAATGATATCCATTCACCAAATTTACACATCCAATTATCATAATAGAATCTAATGTACAATGAATTAGGGTGTTTTAGATCACACTCCTATGTTTGTTGCACTAATTTTACAAAGCATTTATACCCTTTGATGCATCCTTCCACAAGTCCCCAATTTTCACCTAGTAAACCCTCCACTTGCTCATATATGATATCTTTACACATGAAAATTGTGGAAGTCCCTAGAACTATGAATGTTTGAAATAAGTGAATAATGGATAGGAACACACCAATGTAGTCCTATAGATCTAGAAACACTTCTGAATTTGAAAGAATTATGTATATCCATCACCATCTTATGGTTCAAGGATGTCAAGGACCATATATCAGGTTGTGGCCACTCTGTCTTGAAAAGAGAATCTACCTTAGTCATCTATAACCTAACAAAATCATTTGATGTAGAGGGTACAACATAATCATGTTTGTAAAAGAAAAAACTCTCATGTAAAAAGCTGAGCAAGAGGTACTTGTGGAAAGACTAGTAACCCAACATTTCCATGCAATGCTTGGAAAGTACATATAAGACTATGAAGTGGTTGCTCCTCGACCAAGGTAGAAGGAAATGAATGTGCAACAAATAGAAAACATATCTAAATAGGGAAAATAAAGAAGTTAGACTAAGAACCAAACAAAATATAGAGTAATACTTAAAATTAATAGAATAGATCATTTTGTTTGAGTTTTCGAGTTTCATTCTTGACATTGTAAAACATGTTGTACAATGGCAACATTCCCACTACTTTTGAAGTTTTTGAAGCACAATCACTTCCCTTTCCAATGAAGATCCAACTTTTTGTGATCTCTAACACGATGAGGGCCAATGCGAGAGAATACATATACACCCATGCACTTTTGGAGAACT
Source organism: Ceratopteris richardii (assembly GCA_020310875.1). Classification (NCBI taxonomy): domain Eukaryota; kingdom Viridiplantae; phylum Streptophyta; class Polypodiopsida; order Polypodiales; family Pteridaceae; genus Ceratopteris; species Ceratopteris richardii. The sequence goes on along the minus strand of CM035418.1, from coordinate 30,770,696 downwards.
CATTTCCTAACCAATATCCTTCTATAACTTTGATATTGTGACATTTTAACGTGATAACTTCATCTTTTGGATGCCACTAAGATTTAGGTGTCTCCATTGGAGTTCAAACTATGGAAGTGAGACTAGAAATTCAAAGCGAAAGATGCAGAAAGAAAGAAATGTAGACATAGGAGCTTTGATGGTGTGGTAGGGAGAGAAACTAGTGGAAAGAGATAACTTCTTGGGACATGGGTATGAAAGTGTGAGGCTTAGGAGGGAAAAAGATGTATTTTGAGTTATTTTTGAAAAAGTCACCTTTTTTAGGTCAGCCCATGCATGGATTTTGGAGAAAGTTCAAAATAGAACTTTTGATCCTAAAAAGTGGTTGGCATGTTATGATGAGTTTTTAAACTTTTTGAGATTTTTGAATTTTTTGGCCGAGTTTGGTTATGGGATTCCTTTCTCTCTCTAGAGGCAACACCTGAACATAGGGAAATCTTGTCCCCTCTTCCCCCTTCAGCCTAGCATTTTATAAGCTATAGATTGTGTCCGCCACCCTCGTTTGATGGGTCCATCACTAATCAATCCTTAATCCAAAAGGCCCATGCAGGGTTCATTTCCCCCCTAATGATAAGGAGGCTCTTACACAACACAAAGCTCCATTGTTATAGTTCCAAACTTATGTTATGGTACATATTGACTTACCTCTTTATGAGTTTATAATTCCATAGTCATGGGCTAATGCACAGTTCAAATCTCTACCATCCTACATTGGAGATGACGAAGTAGCCTCAAAGTGCAAGAAAGCTAAATAACTGAAGCTAAACCCCTAGCCCAAAGAACAAAAAAAAGACACGGAGTCACACATACATGAAATCTCTATTGATAAAATTGGTGATTAGGGTGAAGGGGATAGTTGTGTTAAACAGGGAACAATATACTAAGTTAGCCACCAAAAACTAGCAGATCCTGATTATATTCTTGATTTTGATCTTAGAGAGGAAGAATTTGATCCTTTCGGTTGACCAAATACTTTGGGAGCCATCGAAGTAGCTATAAATGAGCAAACATTGACACATCATTATGATGAAGATGGCTATGAATTGTATTTATTTTTAGTGGACATCAAAATCAAAGAAGATCCACCATGTGATATGCTACTACCTTGTGAAATGATACCAAATTCATAGGCAACCATTAGTGACTATCCTAGTCTCTATATGGATGGGTCCTACAATAATGATGCAGAGTACTTGAATGATATGGGGACCCTTTTTGATCCTTCAAGCATGGATGAGCCTACAACAGGCCATCTACCAAATCCATGGAAACGAGACTCTCATTGAAGAAGCTAGTGTCCCTAGTAGTAAGTCAACATTGTCAGTAGGATTTGAAGTCTTGAGCATTTCAAGAAATATCAAGTAGAGGAATGCAAAATCCTTGTTGTTATGCCAAAACATGAAAAGTCCATGGGAGAGAATTATGATAACAGAGAAGATACTAAGAAAGTGGTCATAACATTAACGAAGAACAATGCTCTTATATTATTAATGATCTGTTGAGCTCCGATGAAGAAGACCTCATACACATCTTATGAGAGTATTGGAATGTATTCACTTGGACCTATAAGGACCTTAAAGGAGTATCCAAACATTTGTGTCCATCATACCCTGATTTTTCCAGATGCTTGACCATCTAAACAGAGGCCGTATACTTATAATGAAATTTACTATGTGAAGATAAAGGAAGAAATTATTAAATTGCTAGTTATATTTTCATTTATGAAATCAATCATGCAGCGTGTGTCTTACCCATAGTAATTTCCCAAAAAGAATGGTGAATGATGAGTTTGCATCAACATTAAGAAGGTCAATGCAACTAGTATTTGGGATAGCTATCCCCTACCCATTGCACACCATTTACATGAAAAGATAGCTATACATTATGGATACAATTTTCTAGATGGATTATGGGGCTATAATAAAGTGCCCATTGCCAAAGAAGATCAACATAAAACAACCTTTTTCACCAAATGGGGCATTTTTGCTTTAAGAGTAATACCATTTGGATTGATCAATGCCCTTATCACATTCCAAAGGTTTATGTGCCATATTTTCAAGGAATTTCTTTGGAAAATCCTTGAATTTTATCTTTTTGATTTGTGTGTATTCAGATGAGTGAAAAGAGCATGTTCTTGATCTATGAATAAATTTTTACAAATGTTACTTGTATGAAGTGTGATTAGAGCCTGAGAAATGTGTCTTGATGGTATGCCAATGTAAACTCCTTGGACACATTGTCTCTAAGAATGGCATATTGACATATGAAGACAAAGTAAGATCAATTGTTGGAATTTGGGGCCCCAGGATCTTTCCAATACTAAAACCTTTTGAGCATACACAACTTAATTGACAAGATGCTAAGTGAGAGATAGAAAGAAAGATCTTGAGACAAGGATAGAGAACATAAGCTGGATGCTTACTCACTAAAAAATAGATGTCCAAATTAGAACATGGGAGTCCTACTCAAACATATAAAGTGGTGCACTCACTAATGGAAGAATATCCAAGAACATGATGATACAAAATTTAGATTATGTTGAAATAGTCTAAGTGTATGAAGTGAATGAGCAACGAAGCTAACCTTATTCTCACAAAATAGTGTAACAAAATTTTAAATCAACCAACCCTAATTTTGAGATTAGGGTAGAGAAACCCTAAAAAAAAAATATAAGGTTAACTCACAAAAGATAGTTACCACCACCTTGTAGAAGACTTCTTGCTCCAAGAGAGTAGCCTCTCCTTCACCAAAACTCCACCTCCTCAAGAGTGTGTGAACACTCTCTCTTCAAGAAGACCTTCAAACTTGAGATCTTTGAGTGAGTGAGTACATAATGAACCTTTCCCTCTTTATATAGTTTTTGTGATCTCTCAAAAGCACAAATCGTAAAAGCTACATATGTAAAGCTACGATCTATAAAGCATGATCACAAAGAGAAAAAAAATGTTCATCTGCTTTTCAAAAGAATAAACCACGTTCGGATTTTCCTCAATCAAAAAACGAATCCGTGCTGTCGTTGTTGGGATTCGAACCTTGTGGTTTGCATGAGAGACTGCTGCATTATCCAAGGCACCCATGCTGATTTCTTGAACAAGTCTTCTAAAAATATATATACAATTATATATTCTGATAATATTTGGACCAAATGAAGACATTGACTTCCAACAATCCCTCCTTCAATGTCACAATGGTACAAGCCTTCAGTAACTTGCAAATCTTCTCATGATTGTCTCTAGTCAATGCTTTGGTAAATATATCTGCAACATTCTCACTAGAAGGAACATAAACTAGCTCAATGTGCTTCTTAGCTATCTTCTCTCGAATATAGTGGTAGTGTACCTCTATATGTTTTGTCCTTGCATGATGTACTGGATTCTTAGCTATAGCTATAACACTCTGGCTATCTAAAAATATCTGAATAGGTTCATGTACTCTTACATCAAGATAACTGAAAATCTTTTGCAACCATACTGACTCTAGGGTAGCTGTAAATGCTGCACGATATTCAGCTTCACATGATGAAGTGGCAATAGTGGGTTGTGTCTTCAAAAGCCATGAGATAAGACAATCTCCAAGATAAAAACAAAATCCACTAGTACTTCTTGTTGTGTCTCTATCACCTGCCTGATCAGAATTTGAAAATCCTTTTAGTAACAAATGTGTAGATTTCGAAAATACCATAGCATAATTTGAAGTTTCCTTCAAATATCAAAAGAGTCGCTTTACTGCATTCCAATGTAACACTGTCAGATTCTGCATGAACCTTGATACTTGAGAGACTGCAAACTGTATATCAGGACGTGTATTACAAAGATATATCAAGCAACCAACTGCTTGACTATATATATATAGAGTAGCATCAAATGGATCTGCATCTGCTACCATTTGTAAAGACATGTTCTGATCCATAGGTGTTTGCATAGGTTTAGAATCATTCATATGAAAGCTCTCCAAAATTTTCTCAATGTACTTTTGTTGTGTCATATTTAACATAAAGAGTTGGAGCTGCATCTGAGTTATGGAAATCAATGGTCAAAAGATATGTATGTATCTTTTCATACCATGCTCTAGGTGCATGTTTTAAACCATACAAAGCTTTTATAAGCTTACACACTAAGTGTTCTTTACCTGTCTCTTCAAAACCTTTTGGCTGTTGAATATACACATCCTCATGTAAATCACCATTAAGAAAAGCAGTCTTAATGTAAAGTTGATATATATGCCAACCAAAATGTGCTGCTAAAGCAAGTATTGACCCAATAACAGTCATCCTAGACATAGGAGAAAATGTCTCATCATAATCAGTACCTTTTTGTTGTGCATATCCTTTGACAACCAACCTGGCCTTGTATCTATCAATAGTACCATCTACTTTCCTTTTGATTTTGAAGATCCATTTTACACCTATAGCCTTCTTTCCTTCTGGTAACTCACATAGCTACCAAGTTTGATTCTTATGAATAGAATCAATCTCTTGTTGCATAGCTTTTCTCCAAGTAGGAATGTTAAGTGCATCTTTAACACATGCAGGTTCATCCTCAACAGTCGTAAGTGCCAAATATCATGAATCTCAAAGTCTTCAGCAAAACTTACATGATCTTTTTGTTGTTGCTATCTAGTCTGACTTCTTGTTCTTACATGATCTTGTTTTTGTTGTCTAGTATGACTCCTTGTTCTTCTAGTAAAAGTCTTTATACCACTATCTTTCCAAGTCTGATATAACCAAGTAGGTGTATCCTTAAATAGTGGTGAAACTCTTTCTGAACCTTCAGCTTCCATAGGTTCTGGAACTTGTCCTTCCAAGGTACTAGGACTTTCTGGAACTCTAACTTCTTCCATTTCTGGAATCAAAGTCTCTTGTGGAACTGAATCTGTAGAAGGTTGTGAAATTCCTCTTTCTTCAACTTTTTCTTGAATCCTAGGAATTTTAACTCCCTCCTGATATGGTTGAACATGTAAATCCAAAATCTTTCTAAAACATCCATAGTCATTTTCACTAATGAACTCTGGAATTTCTGCTTCTTTATCATAAACTTTTTTTTCAGCAATATAAGCATTACGTGAAAGAATAACTTCACCTATCTCTAGAACATAAAACCTGTATTCTTTACTCTCAACAAGATATCCAATAAAAACAACTTTCTTTGCCTTTACGTCTAGTTTACATCGGTCCTTTTTCTCAACTTGTACATAAGAAAGTGATCCAAACACTCTGAAATAACTCACATTAGGTTTTCTACCATAATAAGATTCATAAGGTGTGATTACCTTTAAAGCTTTTGTAGATGACCTATTTAAAATGTGATTAGCTATATGTACTGCATCAAACCAGAATTTTGGTGAAAGCTTCTTGGATGCCATCATGCTCCACATCATCCCAACAAGTACTCTATTCTTTCTTTCTGCAACACCATTCTACTGAGGAGTATAAGCAATAGTAAGGCATCGAGTAATACCTTTCTCATCAAGAAATGTCTAGAACTCTTTTGACAAGTATTCTCCACCTCTATCACTTCTGAGAATTTGGATAGTTTCCTGACGTTCATTTTCAACCATAGCTACAAACTTTTTGAACATAGGAAAAACTTTTGACTTCAACTTAAGACCATAGATCCATGAGTATCTCGTAAAATCATCAACGAATAGAACAAAATACCTGAAGCCCTAGATAGATTCTGCTCTCATAGGTCCATTCACATCTGAATGAATAATCTGCAATTTCCTGGTAGCTATAATATGACCATGTTTCTTGAAAGGTAGTTTATTCATCTTACCTTCAAGACAACCTTCACATATATTTGAATCATCTAGTAGCTTGAATGAGGGTAAACTCTCAACCATACCTCTGTCTTTGATACTCTTGAGAGCTCCAAAACTAATATGTCCAAATCTTTCATGCCATAGCTTCATATCTTCCACTGGTGATGAAGATTTGACTGCATATGCCTGACTGATTTTTGACAAAACAAAAATCCCTCCTCTATGCTCACCTTGTAAAATACACTTGTCTTCTTTATGTGATAAGATCTTACAAAGATCTCTCTCAAATACAACTTTAAAACCATCACCTAAAAATGCAGATATAGATAGTAGATTCTTCTTCATTTCAGGAACATATAAAACATCTAAAATCTGAAAATTACCACCTTCTTTTGAATTTAGGGTTACTGTACCTATTCCCACAACATCCAAATCATTGCCATCTGCAATAGTAACTCTTCTACCTGAAGAATAGGAAAGAGAAGAAAATACATCTCTACAACCTGTCATATGCTTAGTAGCACCTGAGTCAAATATCCAAGGACTTGCTGAAAGAACTTTAGAAAAGCTGCCTGATCAAAAGCTACTTCCTCAATGGTGATACTGTTGGAGATAGACGTCTGCGGAAGCACGCGAACAGCACAAGGAAGAAGAAGAAGCTTCGAGCACAAACACACAATACTGAATGTATTACTAGAGAATGTACAAAGATATGTAGCCCATTAGGGCAATAGGCGTATATACAAGCCGGGGGGAAAAAAACCTCCTAAAGAGGGAAAAAAGTGCCCCGGCGGTCCTAGAGTGTTCATGCACATCACTACCTAAATATATCAACAAATCCCCCCTGGGAGTGATGCGGTGAACAAGGAGCTGGCACTCATATATAAGGAAGTGCCAAGCTATGTGGAAATCACTCCACAAAAGGAAGTAAGCCCAAAGCTTTGCGAAAAGCTTCAAACTTCTCCCTAGGCAGAGCCTTCGTGAAAAGGTCTGCAATGTTCTCCTGCGTGGGCACATATGCCAAGCTGATCTCCCCAGCAGAGAACCTCTCCTTGACATAGTGATAATGCACCTCAATGTGCTTAGTGCGAGCATGGAACACAGGGTTCCTCGCAACTGCCAATGCGCTCTGGCTGTCAGTGAAGATGGTGGTGGCAGAAGACTGGCCAACACCCAAATCAGCCATAAGGCGTCTGAGCCACACACACTCAACAGTCGCTGTGAAAGCTTCCCTATACTCAACCTCACAACTGGAAGTGGCCACAGTAGGCTGCTTCTTGCTCAACCAAGATATACATGAGCTACCAAGCATGAAGCAAAAACCACTGGTGGACACACGAGTGTCATAGCAACTAGCCCAATCTGAGTCAGAAAAAGCATGCAAATCTGGTGGTAGTGATCCCCCCTTGGGATAAAACAACCCAAGTAGCCGAGTACCACTCAAGTAGCGAAAGATGCGCTTAACCGCTTTCCAATGCGTGACTCCTGGGTAATGCATAAACCTGCTCATCTATGAGATAGCAAACTGAATATCTGGCCGAGTAATGCATAAGTAAATCAAGCATCCAACAGCCTGCTAATAGAGAACAACATCAAATGCATCTCCAGCATCATGAAGACTCAATCGTAAACCTGTCTCCATAGGAGTGGCAATAGGCTTACAGTCTTCAAGGCCAAAACGCTGCAATAATGTGTCAATATATTTCGTTTGACACAAAGCCATTCCACCATCAACGTGCATAGACTGAATGCCCAAATAGTGATGCAAATGCCCCAAATCAGACATCTCAAATGAGGCATGCAAATCAGCCTTAAAATCAGCAATATGTGTCTCAATAGGACCAGTGAGCAGCATGTCATCAACATAGACAACAATGATCAGAAGCACATCATTAGCACGTTTAACATATAAGGTGCTTTCAGTTGGACTGTTCTCAAAACCATGTGCAATCAGATAGGCATGTATCTTCTCATACCAAGCACGTGGTGCTTGCTTTAAACCATATAATGCCTTCTTTAACCTGCAAACCTGGTTTTCATGCCCTTTCTGCACAAAGCCACGGGGCTGAAAAACATACACTTCTTCATGCAAGTCACCATTCAGAAATGCTGTTTTAATGTCCAACTGATGTACATTCCAACCATGATGGGCTGCAAGTGCACAAATGCTCCGAACAGTAGTCATACGGCATGTAGGTGCAAAGGTCTCATCAAAGTCAATGCCTCTTTCCTGCGCATAACCCTTTGCAACAAGCCTAGCCTTATACCTGTCAACGGTACCATCAGGTTTACGCTTCAGCTTGTATACCCACTTAGTGCCAATGGCCTTCTTGCCAGGAGGCAAGTCACATAAGGACCATGTACCATTCTTCATTATAGCATCATATTCAGATTGCATAGCAGCCATCCAATTTTCTGAATTCTGTGCTTCATCAAAAGAAACAGGCTCATTCTCATCACAGAGACTAGATGCAGCCATAGCATAGCAATCTGATGCAAAGGAGACACTATGAGAGCCTGAACGAGTACGATATGACAAAGGTGCATCTAATTTGCTATCACGCAAAGTCTACACCAGCCATTTTGGCATAGTTTTTGCCTGCTCAATATCAACTCTCTTATCAACAAGTGCATCATGTAAATCTGCATCAGAAATGGAATGATCTGCATCATCATATGAAACCTGCAAAGGCTGAGAAGTTGCCTCATTAGGACCAGCACTAGCCTGTCCACCTGTAAAAAGAGGCATCAAAGTATCATACATGTCTTTGGAGCTAACAGATGTCTCCTTAGTACATGAAAGCAATGGCTGAATAGCATCTTCCACAAAGACAACATCACGGCTAACCAGAATGCATTTAGTCTGTGAATGATACAGACGATAGCCTTTACTTTCAGAACTGTACCCAACAAAAATACATTTTACTGCCTTATCATCCAATTTTCTGCGATGTTGTTCAGGCACTAATGCATATGCCAAACAACCAAAAACACGCAGATGAGCAACAGATGGCTTGCGGTCATGCCAAGCCTCATATGGAGTGATAGACTGAAACGCTTTGGTGGGACACCTATTCAGTACATATGCTGCACACATGACAGCCTCAAGCCAGAAACTATGTGGTAAAGCCTGACTTTTGACCATGCACCTCGCCATCTCCATGAGTGACCTGTTCTTTCGTTCAGCAACTCCATTCTGTTGAGGTGTATACGGTACTGTACACTGGTGTTTTATCCCATGTTCAGCCAGAAATGCATTAAAATCTGAAGACATATATTCCCCCCCTCGATCAGAACGGAGGGTGCCCATTTTACATGCTGACAGATTTTCAGCCAAAACCAAAAACTGTTTGAAGCACATGAACACTTCGGACTTTGCTTTGAGTGGATATACCCATGCATGCCTGGAAAAATCATCAATGAAAGTCACGAAGTAAAGGTAATTTCCAAAAGAGGGTGTCTGCATAGGACCACAAACATCACTATGTACAAGCTGCAATTTCTGCGTAGCCCGAACTGAACCATCTTTTGGAAAGGAAGAACGCTGCATTTTGCCCAAAATACAGCCTTCACAAACATGTTTTCCAGGTGCCTCAAGTTTGGGCAAAGAGGACACCATTTCAAATTTCTGCAGGCGTAACAAACTAGCAAAATTCAGATGACCAAAGCGTGCATGCCAAAGCTTTGCATCTGACATAGCCTGAGAATCATGAACTCCACATGCCGAATCATTCACAGATCTTTCATAGTCTATGAGCTTATACAGCCCACGACATAAGATGCCAGAAGCAATAATCACATCACCATTTGAGAGATCATGGACTGTACACCTGTCATCAACGAATTTCACAACCAAGCCAATCTTGGCTAATGCAGAAACTGATAACAGGTTCTTTTTGATCCCTGGCACAAATAAAGCATCTGACAAAGTGAAAGAACTACCATCAGCAGTAGTCAGAATGATCTTACCAACTCCCATAACAGGATAAGAGGAGTTATTGGCGCATGTGACAGTATTCCCTGTAGGGGCAGGCTCGAGTGAAGAGAAGAAACTGCGCTGCGAGGTAATATGTTTGGTCGCCCCACTGTCAAAGTACCAAACATCTGAGTCTACTGCAGACATGCACTGATCATGAGAAGATGGGTCAAAACTGCAAACAGTAGTAAACGCCCATTCTTCTTCCTGCACAAGATTTGCAGACTCTGTTTTTGGTGTAGAGGCCTCTGCAACAACCATTCCAGCCTCTTTCTTCTTTGCCTCTTTAGCAGCCAGTTTTGGACAGTTCTTTATAATATGATCATTTCCTTTACAGTACTTGCAGAACAATTTCTGCTTTTCTGATTTCTTTTCATCTTTATCCTGGTTCTTCGATTGTGCAGCATTTGCAGATTTTTGCTTACTAGTAGAAGAGCTCCATTTTCCTTTGCCCTTCTGACTAGCCAGGAAAGCTTGATCTGCAACACACATAATGGACCTGTTCTGCCTGGACTGATCTTCCTGCAACAGAACAGAGACTAATTCCTCAAATGACAAGGCATTCGGATTGCCTTTCATCATCAACCAAAGAGTAGAGCACAAGCTCTGATATGAATCAGGAAGACCATTCAGAACGGTCTGCACAAGTGAGCTATCTGGTATAACCTCATCAGCAGAAATCAATTGTTCCATCAGGTCTTTGATCTTTGTAAGAAAACTGTCCATAGAATCACGTTCATTCATGTGCTCACTCTCCAACTGTTTTCGGACGTAAGCAACACGAGCCTCATTCCTAGCCTGGTACAAAGTGGTAAGTGTATCCCAAGCATCCTTTGCTGTTCTGCAAGAGCGAATGTGAGGAATAATGGCAGGTTTGACAGACAAGGCTATCAATGCATGTGCCTGGGCATCTCTGCCATCCCAACGAATCTGCTCTGTAGTAGGTGCAACAGAAACAGCAGCACGAACAGGAATCTGCGGAATATCATCTTCGACACCATCTTCATCAGCTCCAGTACCTCCAGCACCTGTATTTGTAGTACCTGTAGTCGCAGGTGTAACAGGACGTCTTTCAACACCCTGCACAATGTTCCACAGTCCTTTTGCAACCAGTACATGTCGCATCATATAAGCCCATAATGGGTAGTTGGTACCATCCAACTTATCTTCAACAGCCAACATACGGAATACATCACTGCTTTCAGCCATGGCCGGTGACTAAAATACCTTGATGTAGAAAATTGACTGTATCTCAAAAAGTTGAACGGAACTGCCCAGACGAGTTCTGCTAGACCTGTAGCAGACTTTGAGACGCTTAAATTGGCGAACAGAAACTGGTATATACCTTAGGCACAAAAGGACGAAATAGCCTGCACAAGCGTTGTGATAGTGCGTTCGGAGGCCGAAACGAGCTCAGATCGCGATTTCGGCACCACAAGGCGAAGCTTTTTTATCTCGGAAACACCCTGAGTATGCTCACCAAATTTCGTGCGAATCTGAGACTGCAAACGGAGGAGTGTCGACGGCGCCCTAGAAGAAGCGACAACCTGCTCTGATACCAATTGTTGGAGATAGACGTTTGCGGAAGCACGCGAACAGCACAAGGAAGAAGAAGAAGCTTCGAGCACAAACACACAATACTGAATGTATTACTAGAGAATGTACAAAGATATGTAGCCCATTAGGGCAATAGGCGTATATACAAGCCGGGGGAAAAAAACCTCCTAAAGAGGGAAAAAAGTGCCCCGGCGGTCCTAGAGTGTTCACACACATCACTACCTAAATATATCAACAGATACATGCATAAGAATCACCTTGAGATTTCCCTTTTTTATCATCTTTTGCGACACTATCTGATGTCTTTTTCTTTTCTGTTGCAATCCTTTTATAACATGCTGCTTTTAAATGTCCAACTTTCTTGCAGTAAAAACATATTACTTGCTTCTTCTTAGAAGCCTTCTCTTTAGATGTAGTAGAAACATAATCTAAAGTAGAAGGTGAGAGGGACCTACTTTCCTTCTTGGATTGCTTATCCTTCTTCTCCTTCTTCTTCTTTTCACCCTTTGATGAAGATAAAAGTGCTTCTTCATTCTCTTCCATTCCTTTCAAATGATCTTCATCTTGAAGTAACAAGAACTCTAGCTCTTCAAATGTAACCTCTCTATCTCTTGTGGTAAGAGTTAGTTATGAAAGATCGATATGAAATAGGAAGTGAATTAATCAGCGTATTTACCATTTCTTCATTTGATATCTCAACTCCTACATTTAGAAGTTGATCTCTCAAGTCAACGAGTCTCCTAATGTGGGTTTGAATTGACTCACCAGATTTCATCCTTGTATTTGCTAGTTGTCTCCTCAAGTGAGCTTTCCTAACAGGATTTCTGCTCTAAAAAGATTCTCAAGCTTCAACCAAGCTTGTCTAGAACTTCTGTAAGATCTGATCTGTGGTAGAATATGCTTTTTAACACTCATTGCTATGAATGAAAGTGCTAAAGCATCTCTAGCATCCCATCTTGCCTGATCTTCAGTAGGAGGAACTGTAGGTAAAGACCTACCTTGACTTTGGATGTCGAAGTGGTTACCTCTTCTTCAATTGGTTCTGTAATACTAACTCCAGTACCTCTTAAGGCTATTGTGGCTCCTTCTTCGACTTCTCGTCTGGGTCTTGTTAAGGATCCATTGACGATACTCCATAAATCCTTTGTCACTAAAATATTCATCATCATGAAACTCCACATGGGATAATTAGAATATCCATCCAACTTGTCTTCAATCTCAATTCTAATCTCACTCATCTTAACTAAGTGTGTATGTCAATTATGCTATGATACCAAGTGTTGGAATTTGGGGCCCCTGGATCTTTCCAATACTAAAACCTTTTGAGCATACACAACTTAATTGACAAGATGATAAGTGAGAGATAGAAAGAAAGATCTTGAGACAAGGATAGAGAACATAAGCTGAATGCTTACTCACTAAAAAATAGATGTCCAAATTACAACATGGGAGTACTACTCAACCATATAAAGTGGTGCACTCACTAATGGAAGAATATGCAAGAAGATAATGATACAAAATTTAGATTATGTTGAAATAATCTAAGTGTGTGAAGTGAATGAGAAATGAAGCTAACCTTATTCTCATAAAATAGTGTAACAAAATTGTAAATCAACCAACCCTAATTTTGTGATTAGGGTAGAGAAACCCTAAAAACAAAATATAAGGTTAACTCACAAAAGATAGTTACCACCACCTTGTAGAAGACTTCTTGCTCCAAGAGAGTAGCCTCTCCTTCATCAAAACTCCACCTCCTCAAGAGTGTGTGTGAACACTCTCTCTTCAAGAAGACCTTCAAGCTTGAGATATTTGAGTGAGTGAGTACATAATGAACCTTGCCCTCTTTATATAGTTTTTGTGATCTCTCAAAAGCACAAATCGTAAAAGCTACATACGTAAAGCTATGATCTATAATGCATGATCGTGAAGAGAAAAAAAATGTCCGTCTGCTTTTCAAAAGAATAAATCGCATTCAGCTTTTCCTCAATCAAAAAACGAATCTGTGCTGCCGCTACTGGGATTCGAACGCGGGGGGTTTGCATGGGAGACTGCTCAATTATCCAAGGTGCCTGTGCTGATTTCTTGAAGGTCTTCTAAAACTATATATAAAATTATATATTCTGATAATATTCGGACCAAATGAAGACATTGACTTCCAACATCAATCTCTAAATTACCACAACCAGTAAATGCAAAAGAATTCCAAGCTTTTATGGGACATTGTGGATATTATAGAATGTTCATACATATGTATGTAACCATCACTCAACCAATGTATGGGTTGCTAAAGGATTTCGAGTAGATGGATGAGTGTGAAATCTAATTCCAAAAACTCGAAAAGCACTTCATATCAACATCGACATTAAAGGTCCATATTGGAATAAACCATTCCATATCCATGTATATTCTTCCAATTTTGCAATTGGTTGTAGTTAAACACAAGTCATTGATGAAGGCAACATGGATTTTTTCATTACATATGCAAGCCATGAACTCATTCTAGCTTAACACAATTATACTACTACTAAAAGAGAGGGCCTTGGAATGATCTATGTAGTAAACAAGTTAAGACACTATCTTTTGGTGCATAAGTTTGAAATCTTTATGGATCACCAAATTTATCTTATTAATAAGTGTAAGAGTAATTCATTGTAGCCTGCATGCAAACAAAACAAAGAAATCTCAAATCCTTGGAGCAACCAATCGGTGGTATGAAGACTATACATAACAAGATGGTAGCACATGCACCTACAACAAGAGAAAGGCAAGCACACATATAGGTGCATACATGCATGCACACACAAACACACACTCATGAATAGGCAAGAGGCAATGTGCTCCAAAACGCTCTTCTATTTCTCAAAATAGAGTACAATTCTCATACAAGTTCTAGACTTAAACAAGATATCCTTTACAAATGAAAGCTCTTTCAATTATACTAACTTTTTAAGAGCTCTATCCACATTGTAGTGTCTAGCCTAGTTTTAAAAATACTGTCCAAAAGCTAATTGGAGTTCAAAATGATGTCAAAACATTGTGAAATTTGGTGTGCATATTCTATATATGCCCATGAAGCTTGAGTACTACTCCACTTTTAGAATATGACCCCAAACATTTTTGAAAATATAAATTTATGCCCAAAAATAGGCATTGTTATATTTGTTTTGGGAAAGAAATTGAAAAACCTAATCTAAGGGAGTATTTGAGATGGGAAAAATTAGTAGATGCTATCCTCTTTTGCTTCCACCTTGTGCTTCCCTTTTTCCACTTTCCTTATCCTTTGACCGAGCTTTGACCACTTTGATCACTGATTTTTAGGTCGTCTTTTGAGCTTCCTCCAACACTCCCCCTCCCTACTTTTTTTCATCCTTGAAAGACATCTTTTGGTGTTTGGAATGACCGTGGCATTGATGCACATATATCATGTGCTAAAGATTGGCATCGTAGTACAACTTTGGCACTTGCAAAACCTCTTAAACATTTAGATCACAACTTTTTGGAGACTATTTTTGGATCATATCTTTTATGAAGGGCTTTGGTGTGCAGAACAAGAGGAGGAAGGAGGAGATGGAGGGAGAGAGAAGAGAGGAGAGACGCGCGGACATGCGTGGGAGCCTCGAAACCCACATAATGATCTCCGTCGAGGCAATGCTCTATAACTGATGTATATATATGAATATGGGGGTAAGGTCACATGACCCTTACATCCCCAACAATCTCCCACTTAAGGGTCAATGTGACCATAAGTGGAAAAACATATACAAAGAATGATGTAGGACTATACACTAATGTACAAGAAGAGTCCGGATCTCTACCCATACCAGATCAGCCTACACCAACTGCCTCGAACAAGGTGTATCCATGCACCTCAAACTGCTCTAGACTCATATCGATAAGAGTCGAGCTCACATATGACTGATGCAAGAACTCATGAAGTTCCTGCAAAGCTCCCACTTGCTCTATGCCTGTGTCAATCATCGAACGACTGACAACTCCAAGTGCAAATGATCCAATAGCAACTGCAATGTCTGGTCTCGAGCATAACAACTCGTACATCAGACTCCCGAATGCTGACGAAACATGTGCTATCCTGGCTAACCTAAGTATGTCGGCCATGCCTGTATCCAAGGCATCCAAAGCACTATCATCAAGACCAACATGTCCTGATATATCTGTGTCAACATCTGGCATGAGCGAATCCAAGAATGACTGCATAACTGCTGACTCATCAGCATCCAAATCAGCCATGCTCGCAACCAAGGATGTATCTAGCTGTGCATCCTGAGAGCTAGTATGCTCTGGCATACACTGTGTATCATAAGAGCTATCCTGCTCTACCACACCAAGTGTATCATCATGCTCCACATGAGCGAACTGCACAACATCAACACCAAGATCAAACTGATGATCACACTCCAAATGAGTATCATCATAATGCTCTACATGAGCATCCACATCATGCTCTAAAGCATCCAAATGATCATCCAAAGTGTGCTCTATAAGAGCGTCCACATGATCAACCAAACCATGATCTACATAAGCATCATGAGCATACGAAACATGCTCTACATATGCATCCATCTGAGCATCTGAATCCTGCCATACATGTGCATCATGAATGTCAATAGACATATGTGTAGGTAGACAAAATGAGACATGACGAGTCTCACATCGCACATAAGGCTGAACTCCCACTAAGACGAGACTGTCTCTCACATGAAGTACCTGTAGTGGATACCTGTGCCCAACCCTGGCACCTCTGACAAGCATAAGCTGTCCCAATTGCAACTGAAAATGATGCTCACCAAGGAATGCATAATATCTGCTCTCCTGTAACTGGCTAACTAAAATCAAGCTCATAGGGAATGAAGGCACATAGCGTACATGTCTGAGTATAAGTGATGCTCCACTAGGTAGCATAAGGCATATATCTCCTGCACCCTCAATATCATATGTCGTATCATCAGACAACTGCACACATCCACGACTCTCACCTGAGAATCGATAAAACCACTCACGATATGGAGTAACATGAAAAGTGGTTAATGCATCAAGCAACCAAGCCATATGTGTGCTATCCAATGAACAAGAGGAATCATGAGATGAACTATAGGAGAAAGTGATATCACCATCACTAGCATATTCAACTACCATAGAATCTCCTGAAACCACTACTTGACCTGCATCACGTGCATATCTCTGACGTCGTCGTCGCATCCGCCTGAAGCAACGTCGTCGAATATGGCCCTCATGACCACAATGCCAACATCGAAGTCGTCGATGTGATCTATGTCTCACATGAGTCAATGGACTCGCATACATATCATGTAGTCTCTTCCATAATACACTACTCGTCTCCTCATACATAACAGACTCATATATAGAATCCACAAGCTGTAATCGGATAGTGGAGCTGGTCAATGCATCCATATCCCTCCATACGTGGTCGGGCATGTCACGAGGCCTCTGTGCATCTCTATGCACATACATGTGTAACCCTGCACGAACCAATGTATGCCACATCTGAGCTTTCCATCTCAGAAAGTTAGTGCCATCAAATCGAGAAGACACCATGCTGGCAATCCAAGACTAGCAATGTAACAAGAGACTCGAACAATACTCTATCCTCAATAGGATCACAGATGCATATCCATATGCATAACTCACATCACATATGTCTCTGTGGAGAAGAAAACCATGTGAACCACCTGTCACATAACCATGCATCTAGCATGCACATAAAACCATGAGCATAAGCCTGCTCACCAAGTCTCCAAAGTGACCAAGTAGATGTGAAATAATCCTAGGAAAAAATTCGACAGAGTATCCCTTGTAAACTGAGCAATCAAACAAGATAACCAATAACCAAATGAACAATGAGTAATCTGTCACCACCTGCCACTGATCCAACCAAAGATAATGGCAAATGTTGGAAGAGAGGTAGGCCCTTACTTCCAACATTTGGTATTAGAGCACTAAGGTTTTGGTTACAGAACTTTAGATCTTTGGCATCAATGCATTAAGGCTTATTCATAATCCCAGGTTCCTAGACTTCCAGATTTACAACATATGATTTGAAAGCATCTTCTAATATTTGACATTTGACATACACACTTAATCTAGATGAGTAGAGATTTGAGAATTAGACAATTCAGTTACATGTGTATTCATCAGTGTGGAGTATGAAGTTGATAATCTGTTAGCAGCCAAATATTTTTGGAAGAGTATGCAAATACTTTACAAAAGTATTGTTTGAAGACCCAGACTTGATGAAGAGAAGACTACCTCAAATTCAAGGAAGAACAATGGTCTAGAGAAGATGAAGGAATCAAATCAACATCAAATCACAGGTATCAGTTTCTACTATCAGATTATCATTTGCAGGTCATATCTTAGAAGAGCAGTAATGAAGAGATTTGAAGAAATTCAAGGAATGCTTTTATACATTTGAAAGTTAAAGGCTACATCAAAACAGGTATCTAGAGGTTTTTCTAGAAAGTTTTGAGAGTTCTCTTTCATGGCAAGAAAGTGCATCTAAGAAGACAAGTGCAGAGATGAGATGAGTTTTTTCAACCAATTTTCTGTTGTAAGTTGGTTGGATATCAAGGTACAAATGTATCTAGAGAGGTAACTCTAGAAGGGCAATTCATCATTCAGACAACGATTGGTGGATTTAGTCATTTCAGACATTTGAAGCAAAATTTTGATTCAGAGATATGAGGAGATGGTAAAACATGTTTGTATATTCACTTCCATTTATATACCATGTTTGTTTTATCTCTTACTCTTAGCACTAGAGGAAGAGAAAAGTTCAGTTGAAGAAGTCAAGAGTGTTTGCTACTTCAAGATGAAGAGAACAAAAGGTATGGAAGAGAAGTTTGAAAATGTTGACATCATCAGGTCGAAGAAAGATGCAGAAAAAGAAAGTCCATCGTTTCCAAAAGAAAAGTAAGGCTTCCTTTTCTCATATATTTTCCATATACTTTTCCTATTTTATCCTCTACACCCAAAGACAAGTCTACGAGAACATCTTGTTTAAAGAAGAAGCAGTTTCTTGTTTTGCATTACACTTGGTCATGATTTAGTAGATTTGACAAAGAATTGCATTGAGAGAAAGAAAAGCAGCAGATATATGTTTTAACTCATATGTGTATGAGTTATGTTGAAGCTTTTAAGCAGGCAGCTTATATGTTCCCTCAAAGAATTCTTGGACTGTCAATACAGAGCTACTTGGTATATGACAACTTGCAGAGAAGTATATTTCTTCTTTATCTAACTCTTGAGGTAAAAGAGTTTTCTGTAGCAGATGTTGAAGACTTGGGTTGAGGTTTTATGTTTGGAAAAGGTTACCTCATACTCAGTATTTTCAGAAACTTCAGAAAATTCAGATTTGCTGATGTACAAGTCATTTGAAGAATCGACTTTTTATGAGTGTCTAGTTTTTTGGATACATGTTTGTATTCAAAAATGTGTTCCATCATATCCTATCACTTGATTAAGAAGTGGAGTTAGCCAAAAGAAAACCAAGCAGGTACTATCACATTTCACCCGGGTAAAATATGAAAGTTATGAAGTATCAACTTGCAGCTTTTGGAGTTCTCAAGGTGAGAAGTTTGTCCACTTATGTTTCAAGTAGGAATTGCAGATTCCTTGAAGGATTTGTTTGAAGAAAAGTTTTACAACTTTGTAAGAAGCATGGACACTTGGAGACATTCAGGTAAACAAATCAAACATTCAGTCTTGAAGGTTTGATAAGAGCAGATTCTACACAGGAGAGATCATTGATCTTGTATGATCTTGTATGATCTTGAGTTTTTATGATTCAGTTGTCTATCCTTTGTTTGTGAAGATTCTTAACATTGGAGAAGTAAGTCAAAGATTAAGATTCTATCAGATTTGTGTTGCAAAGAGATAGAAATACTTGTTATGTGCAGAAGGGTATGAATCCTAAAATGCTTTCAGCAAGGTTTTATCAGCTAACCTTATTCTACAATATGGGAAGCTGAAGACCTACAGTGAAAGTTATTAGCAACTGCAGTGCTAATAAAAAAAAGGTTCAGAGATTTTGTTTCAGATACAGGTATTGATCACTGAACATCAGATTTATGAAGGAAGACGTTCCACATTTCATAAAGTTTGATATATTTGAAGAATTTTGGATACTAGTGTTAAGTCATCCAGGAGGTGATGAAACATGAAGACTTATTTTCAACCATATGTAAAAGAATGCAGAGTCATACCTACAGGTATTCCTATATTTCCTTTGTCAGGTTCTCTTTATGTTCCAGCTTTGAAAGAAGAAGGAAGAAGAAGAATGTTTGGAGAAAGTTCCTGTTAGGATGTTCCTGTTCAGGAGAAGGTTCCAGAGTTCTATTGAAGAGAAGCTTGATATTTCAGAAAGGTATATTTCAGAAAGGTATATTTCAGACATGCGCACATATATGTTTATACCAAGTTCTGAAGGAAAGAGGTATGAAGGATTTAAAGGATGAAGACATGATGACATCATAGATTTTTTGACTCATATTGAGTTGAGTACAGTCAGAGATGAACCAGCAGTGTTCATAATGCACTAAGTTGTGAGTTGTCAGTCACAGGTTCCAGGATTCAGTTCTTGATTTTGTTTAGTGTATTTACATGACACAGTAGAAGTACGTTGAGAAACCTTTTTTTGGAAGGTAAATGCAAATATGTGGATCCTAGTGTATGTTTTCAGGTTCTTGAAGACAGGAGATAGAAGGTTCAGATACAGTTCATGCTATATTTGTTGTCAAGCAGTGATTGCTTGATGAGAACACTATTGGATATCTAGTTTGCATATTTTCTCAAGTATTATGGTTCATATTCAGCAAGTTCAGATTTTTTGAAGAAAAGTCAAATTCAGGTTTGAAGGTCAGTGTGGGAGTACAAGCTTGAAGCTTGTAATAGTTTGCAGCTTATGAAGTTTGAAGATTCAGTCCAGGTTGTACCAATATGACATTGTAGGGGGGATTGTTGGAAACAATGTCCATTGGACAAATTTTGCTCAGAGGATACAACATTAGTAGCTATCCTTTTAGTAGTCTCTAGAAGACAGCAGCACGGGCGACGTAACAGCATGTCTATCTGTTCAGTTAGCCCCTTGTACAAACAATAAGCGCTGGCAGCATGGATAGCTCGTCTACCTTCTATAGAACCCACCCGGGTTCAAATCCCGTGACGGCGCAACACATAATTTAGATTTAATTTTAGCTTTTCCTTTTATATTCGCGAACGGACAGCGCCAAAACTACGAACATGCTTTCTTATGATCGTGCTTTATTGAAGCTTTAACGATCGTAGCGTTGGCGAGTGTTTTAAGCTTTTGGAAGAGCTTTTGAAGTACATACACTACTATATAATGAGAGCATGGCTCATTATTCATGTATCCTTCACCTAGGATCAACACAAGCTTTAGAGCTTGGACCTCAGTAGAGGTGGTGTTTCTTCTAGCACATGGGGTAGCCATGGTGCTAACTTGAAGCATGTTGAGGAGCAGCTATGGAGTTCTTCTTGGTGATTATGATCCTTCACCAATTTCAACACAAGCTTTGGAGAGCTTGGACCTCAATAGAGGTGGTGTTTCTTCTAGCACATGGGGCAGCCATGGTGCTAACTTGAAGCATGTTGAGGAGCAGCTATGGAGTTCTTCTTAATGATTCTTCTTGGAGAAGATGAAGGGTGTGCTCACACTCTACATCATGGAGAGGAGGTTATCTCTTGTTCATGGCAAGAAGACTTGATTATTAGCAGCTTGATGGTGAGGATCGCCCATCTACATGATGTATTTGAAGATCATCTTCTACAGGAAGATGTTAGGTTGAAGATTATCTTCTACAAGAAGAATCACCAAGAAGATTGGTTTGCAGGTAATCTTGGAAGATTGAAGACCTCAAGCATACTTGGCTTGAGGGGGAGCTGTTGGAGCAAGTCTATGACAAGCCTAAGTATTGGCTTGAGTGTCACAAAGTCTTAGAAGAAGCTTTAAAAAGAAGACTATGTAAAGTTCACTTGTGAACTACCTCTTGTAATTTTTTGAAGAGTTTACTTAATGTAAAAGTAAGAGAATCTTAAGTGGTTGAGTCCACATGATCAAAAAGGGAAAGAGGAGCCACAAATTCGTGATTTGTGGTAGGTAGAGAATCAAATCAATCATTGATTGATTGGAGAGTGATTGAGGGAAGTTAGCCTCTCAAACTCAACTATAAATAGATGGCAGATTTAGTCGTGGTTAGAGAGACCTATGTGAAGACCTCCAAGAGCTGAGCTTTATGCCATATCAAGGTGTGATTACAAGGCACACATATGTATCAGTAAGTCATTGTATTGAACAAGCAATATACTTTCATTTTCATGATTATTTGAGTTCATCTTTCCATGTTCTTGTGAAGTGTACTACTCACTGCCATTACTCTCAGTTTTCTCAGTCAGCTTGCAGAGATGTTTTCTCTGAGCTTGGTGCATCATTTTCAGTGATTTAACTTGGCAAAGTTAGCTCTATAAGTTTACTATATGCTCACAAATTTTCATGTCATTTGGATGTTGCAATCTTCAGTTATGTTCATTTGAAGTCAACAGGGTCTGTGCATTTTCACTTCTCTGTCAGGTACCCGACTTTTTCACTCATCTTGTCAGAGGTGTTTCTCAGTGGTTAATTATCCAAATTCAGTGATTTAAAGCTTGTTGGATTCAGTTTACTGTCTAGTATAACCATACAAATTTTCATAATCATTGGATTCCTACATTTTGAGTTATGTTGATTTTTCTGCTCACTAGTCTCAAACTGTAGCAGCCCGTGAAAATCGGGATGATGTCATCAGTTGTTAAAACTCATTCTCAGTGTGTGGTTCATTATTTTTGATGAGATTACTCTTGAAAGTTAGCTCTTTGAGTTACCTAGACTTCCCCAAGAGGAATTAAGCTAATTGCTGCTGTGCTCAGAGAATTATGTAAAACACTGGACATGTGTATGAACCAAGAATAGCAAGTTTTCACCTCTGAGCTAACTCCAACTTATCTGTTTTGATCTATCTTTTTGAGAGTGATCTTCCAAGGTACATAGGGTGTCTAATACATCCATTGGCAAGCTAAAAGGGCCCACCATCTACTCCTGGAGTTCATTTGGCTGGTGTAGATCAAGGATTTTGCAACACCTCTTCATCTTCAAGCACATACTTATCCATCTCTTCACACCCTCCAACTCTATATAGGAGGGCCTCTCCCTCATTTTGTACTTGGTTAGAAGCTTGACAAGCGTATTCTATGCTCTTGGCAAGCTCATTTCTGATCCATATGAGTTTACCCCTTTCTTGATCTACTCACTTAAGTCTCTCACACTCTTTCATTTTGTGAGTACACTCTGCTTTTCATTTTTCTTCCACACATGTCCTTTCTACATGATATTAGAGCCTTAGGTGGAGGTCTTGGTGGTTCTTTTGGTGGTATATTTTGTGGTGGTGGTAGTGCTTCCTTCTCATAGAGACAAACCTTTTTTGCCGTAACTTCATGCTCATAGACCATTTTGGGCTTCATTTTTCCCGTTTGTCCACCCTCCCATGCTTCTCATTCACCCTTTCAATCATCTTATTTTCACCATTTTAACCCCATTTTCCCACCCTCCCACCCTTATTATGGCGGTCATTCATCAATCATTTGTTGGTTCTCATGATTGATGGTCATTACTCTATTCTGTGTGTAATCTCATACTTGCTACTTCAATATTCCATCGTCATCATGCACCTTTAGAGAGGCTGAGGTGTTGTATCCATCTTCCCACAGCAGAAAATCACTTGCTTCACTCCAGTCACAGAACCGACCTCTCTGTTCGCATATGTGTCTGCCCTCCATAACCAAGGTAGCCATAGCCGACACTCTCTGATGATCACGTTCTCTCCAAACTCCGTGTAGCCTACAAACGGTAGGAAGAAACTCCAACAAAATGGGCATTAAGGCTGGAAGGCAAGAAGCGCGGCAACAACATTCTTGTGGCAATAGCGTGAGGCAAAGTATTATTTCAAGGGGAAGCAAGACACCAGAAATGGATATGGGAAGTACCTTCATCAGAAACAGACATGTTAGCAGAAAACCGGCTTAGAATTATTGTATTGAGAAGGATGTCCATCTTCCGGTGACATAAGCTTAGCATGTTCTGTAGCGCCAAACCTGGGAAGCAACTCAT
The DNA here is from genome assembly GCA_020310875.1 of Ceratopteris richardii. Lineage (NCBI taxonomy): Eukaryota > Viridiplantae > Streptophyta > Polypodiopsida > Polypodiales > Pteridaceae > Ceratopteris > Ceratopteris richardii. Next base: position 30,747,168 of record CM035418.1, on the reverse strand, counting down.
CTAGCACAGCTTCATCTAGCACAGCTTCTCCCAGAGTTGATGTCCCTGCACCATAACCAAGATCAGGCTTGATGCTGCTCATTGTACAAGCATCCCCTAAAAGATCGTCGAACGTTGGAGAGCCCATCTACTGAGAACGAGGAAGTGACGGAGTCCATTCGGGGGCAGTGCGCTCTCAAGTGGAAATGGTCTCTCCGGCAGAGTTCTTCGCCAGATTTTGATTAAGAGAATTGAAGTCCGTCAACCCACGTCGAGGACTTGCAGCCAGGATCATACCAAAAAGGCCTGTCTACTTCATTTGCAGAGCCGACTGAAGAGGCTGGATAATATCATGCCACAGAGCATCAGATACATTGAGCAAGCGCAACACTCCTCGTCACAGGTGGCGAAAGAGCGAGAAAGATAAAGGAATGTTCGTCATTCGGACCTGTGTATTCCACGTGATCGGCAGTTCACCATTCCTTATCTCATTCATCTTGAATGGTTACAAGATCTTCCTTCTAACTTTTCTATGCCGCAGGTCTCTCTTGCCGGAGGTCTCTTGAGGCGGAGATCCAGAGCTCAATCCCCGGGCTGGATATGTAATGGGTTTGGTCAGTTCAAACCAATTGGTATCGTGCCTAACCCTTTCTTTGTGGAACCTTCATTAAACAAAAAAACTTTTCTATGCCACTATAGGAACTTGACTTGAATATGCACACATGAAACCATTTAGTTCGTTTTAATATAAATCATCTAATGTGGAAGAACACATTGCTAAGCTTGAAGTATTTCTTCTTTGGACAAAATTAAAACCCAAGTAGGAGAATCTCCTAAGAGCTATTATTTTGCATCATTGTATGCTCTTTTACATGAAGATAAGGAAGCTCATTCTCCCTCCCAAACTAAAAGCTGCATTGACCTAACCCCATTATTTGTATCACTTTGGCACTAAGTGCCCTACTTTTGTATCATCAAGAAATATAAGAAGGACGTGTGTGTATGCACACTTTGGGAGGATACTCTAATCCCCCAAAATGGTGTCTCTCCAATGGATTTTGGGCTATTCTAAGCCCCCCCCCCCCCCCCCCCCCCAAGTTGTCAACAAGTGCAAAGGGCTACTCTAAGCCCCCCCTCCCCCCACTCAGGTGCCAACTCCATCTTGCAAGTGTGGTGATTCATTTGTGAAGTTCTCTTTACCATGGCAATAATGTCTATTATTTCAAATGCAACATCTTCTAGTCACTTGTACTTGCCATCATTTTACACCCATGTTCATGCCCAAGGATGAGAGGATATTGGAACAAACTACAATTTGTGGAAAGACATAATTAGGGCTTATCTATATGCAAACTTATTGTATGAAGTAGTTGATTCTACTGAACCTTATGTAGATAAGGATAGTGACTTAGCGGCCTCAAACATTTGAAACATAAAAGATAAAAGAGCCCTCGGATAATTATTGCTAGCCTGTTATGACTTGAGTAAAAGCCACAATACCTCTTGCAACACTTCCCATGAGGCTTGAAAAATACTACACCATCTTTATGAGAATAAGAATCCCTCTAAAATTTAGAGCTTAGAACCTGAGTTCCACAACCTCTCCATTAGGCCCCAAGATCCCATTATCAAATTCCTCACCACTTCTGAACATTACCAATGCAAACTTGCATTGTATGGCAGATAGGTATCAATCAAGCATATGGCCATTAGACTTCTAAATAAGCTTCCTAGGTCTTATGAAACCTTTGTCACACAACACTTTAGAAGCGTGACCAAGTATTGACTTAGGAGGAAGAACAGAGACTTTTACTCCTCCACAACTTACGAGCGAACTTATCATCATCCCAAGAAGTCATTAGAAGGCTAAGGGTCCATTCAACAAGGCCAAGAGTGCTATTCATAACTCTAGCAATGCTCCTAAACAAGGATATAAGAATTCACCCAAGAAGTTCGCCTACAACTATTGTGGTGAACGAGGTCATCTCTAGAAATTATGCTATAAAAATAAGAACAAATCTAGAGCCTCAACCTCCAAGCATCAAACTAAGTCCTCTCATCATAGGTCTCACTATTCTAGTGAAGATATATTTATCTCCATAGATGCCAATGGCCTAACTACTTCTAGCTCCTCACAACAGTAGATTTTTGATAGTGTTGCGACCTCTCATACATGCAAAGACCATGAATCATTTCAAGAGTTAGAAGAGCACATCCATAAAGTTTATTTAGGAAATAACAAGAATCTTCCAATAGAAGGCAAGCATAAAGTATAAAAAACAAATCAGTGAGGAGAGTGCAAAGCCTTATCAAATGTATTTTTTGTACCCAACTTGTGTATGGACCTCCTCTCTATCAAGACAATCATCGATACATGTGCCAAAATAAGATCAATATAAGTTTCAATCTAAGTCCAAGAAACATCTATTTATTGGCTATAATGAACAGTCTAAGGCATATTGACTGTATGACCTTGCCAATTACTCAATTACCATTTCAAAAGATGTCATCTTTGATTAATCTTCAAAGTACTCACCCAAAGATTCAAGTTCAAGTTTGAGTCCACCCATCTAAACTTAAGAGGGGGACACAACTATTTCTAAGCAAAGCTCACAAGCAAGTACTTCTCACTAATCTAAGAGATCTCAAAGGCTCATCGAGAAGCAAGAATGTGAACAATACCACTATGTGAATTATGCACTTATGCACCACATTCAACAGAATTGAGAGCCATCCAATCTCAAAGAAGCTTAAGGTTAACCTAAATGGGAAGAAGCTATGAAAAAAAAAAGAATGCAGTTGGAATGAACAACACTTGAACACTTGTTCTAAAGCTTATAAATCATCAAGTTATTGGAGTTAAGTGGCTATACAAAGTCAAGTACAAATCGAATAGTAATTTGGTCAAGTACAAACCAAGACTTGTAGCTAAGGGTTATAAGCAAAAGCACGGCATTGATTATGAAGAAACCTTTGCCACTACTATGAGGTTTATTACTATAAGAGTCATTCTTTCCTTAAGTGCACAGTTAAAATGGCCCATTTATCAACTCGACATCAAAATTGATTTCCTCAATTCTTCATGAAGAGGTATGCGTCAAAGAATTTGAAGGTTTAGATCAAAGCAAGTAAGATCATGTATATAAAATTCACAAAGCACTTTATGGGCTTAGGCAAGCTCCTAGGGCTTGGTATGGAAAAATCCACAAGTTCTTTGAAGCTAAAGGATTTCAAAGGAGTAGTGCAAATGCTAGCTTATACATATACCAAAAAAAGTCCGTAGTTGCAATCATCATCCTCTACGTAGATGACTTGATCTTGATGGGTTCAAATGACGAACACATTCACTTCATCATCACACAACTTCACCCTGAGTACTCCATGATCGATCTTAGTTTGCTTCACTATTTCTTAGGCATGGAGGTGTGGCACACAAAAGAAGGTATATCCCTCTCCAAGAAGATGTATTGCTTTGATCTTCTTTCTAGATATAACATGGACCAATGTCACTTAGTATCTACACCACTTGATTCAAACATCAAGCTCACACTAGAAGACTCATCATCACTACTGGACGTGCATGCTTATCGACAACTAGTTGGATCTTTGCTTTACTTAGCCAACATGAGACCAGCTATTGCTTATGTAGTTGGTATACTCTGTTAGTTTTTACATCAGCTTTGTCATATTGGAATGCTATGCAAAGACTACATGGATACCTTTCCCTCACCTGACATCATGATCTTTGGTACAAAGGGAGCAATGATCTCGTCAAATATTCAGATTCCAATTGTTCAGCTGATCCTGATTCCCAATAGTCTACTTGTGGATACATATTCTTGATTGGCTTAGGATCTATCTCTTGGGCAAGTAAGAAGTAGCCTGCAAGTGCTCTATCATCGATCCAGGCTGCATATCTAGCATTCAGTCTTGCAACATGTGAGTCCATTTGGCTTCAAGGTTTATTATTTGACATTGGTATTTTGAAGGTTATTCCAAAATGCATCCGTATCGACATGTAGTTATCCTTGACCATCACCAAGAATCTAGTGTTCCATGCTTAGATGGAGCACATTGAATTCCATTACGATTTCATCTACGAGAATGTTGGAGTTTGAGGTTTACGGAAGCACACATACAACACAAGGAAGAAGAAGAAGCTTGGAGCACAACACAACTATGAATGAATTACCAAGTGAATGTACAAGGATAAATAACCCATTAAGGTTATAGGCATATATACAAGTCGGGGAAAAAAACTCTTAAAGAGGGAAACAAGTACTCAGAAGTCCTAACTATGTTCACACACATCACATCCAAAATATATCAACAAATCCCCCCTTGGAAGGTATGTAGTGAACAAGGAACTGATACTCATGTATAAGAAACTCCCAAGCTAAACACTACAGTAATGATTCAATATATTTTGTTTGACATAAGGCTATTTCCCCATCAACTTGCATATTAAATTGAATGCCTAAATAATGATGCAAATGCCCCAATGTGGCATCTCAAAGAGACATGCGAATCAGTCTTAAATTCAGCAATATGCTTCTCATTAGGACCAATGAGTAGCATGTCATCAACATACAAAACAATGATCAGAAGTACATAATCTACACACTTAACATTTAAGGTGCTCTCACTTGGATTATTCTAAAAAACATGTGCAATCAAGTAGGCATGTATCTTTTCATACCAAGCACATGGTTCTTGCTTCAACCCAAATAATGCTTTTTTAAACCTCATAATTTTTTTTCATGCCATTTTTGCACAAAACCATGGGGTTGAAATACACACTTCTTCATGTAAATCACCATTCAGAAATGGAGTTATAATATCAAACTAATGTACATTCCAACCGTGATGAGCTGCAAGTGCACAAATGCTATGAACAATAATCATTTGGGATGCGGGTGCAAAGGTCTCATCAAAATCAATGCCTCTGTCTTGAGCATAACCGTTTGCAACAAGCTTAGCCTTATACCTGTCAACTATTCCATCCGTCTTACACTTTAGCTTGTATACCCATTAAATGCCTATGACCTTTTTTCTTGGAGGCAAATCACATAAAGTCCAAGTACCATTCTTCGTAATGGCATCATATTCTAATTGCATAGCAACCATCCAATTTTTTAAAGTTTGTGTTTCATCAAAAGAAATAGGTTGATTCTCATCACAAAAACTAGAGGCATCCATTGCATAGAAATATAATGCAAAAGAATCACTATGAGAGCTTGAACAAGTACAATATGAAAAAGGTGCATCTAATTTTCTATCTCTCAAAGTATACACCAACCTTTTAGTCATAGTTTTTGCCTCCTCTATATCAGCCCTATCATCAACTAGTGCATCTTGTAAATATGCACTAGAAATAAAATGATCTACATCATCATGTGGGACCTATAAAAGGTTGAGAAATTGCCTCATTTGGACCAGCACTTGATTGTCCACTTGTAAAAAGAGGCAGCAAAGTGTCATACACATCTTTGGAGCTAACAAATGTCTCCTTAGTACATGAAAGTAATGGCTGAATTGCATCTTCCACAAAAATAACGTCATGGCTAATGAAAATGCACTTAATCTATGGATGATACAGATTATAGCCTTTGCTTTTAGAACTGTACCCAATAACGATATATTTAACTGCTTTATAATCCAATTTCTTGTGTTTTTACTTAGGCACTATTGATTATTCTACACAACAAAAGACACACAGATAATGAATAGATGACTTGCAACCATGCCATGCTTCATATGGAGTGATAGATTACAGTGCTTTGATTGGACACCTATTTCATACATATGTTGCACACATGATAGCCTCAAGCTAGAAGCTATGTGGTAAAGCCTGACTTTTGACTATACACCTTACCATCTCCATGAGAGACCTTTTCTTTCTTTATGCAACTCCATTTTGTTGAGGTGTATATGGAACTATACATGATGTTTTATCCCATACTCAGCCAAAAATGCAATAAAATCAAAAGACATGTATTCCCCCCCTCGATTAGAATGAAGGGCGCCCAATTTACATTCTAACATATTTTCATCCATAACGAGAACTTGTTTGAAGCACATAAACACTTTGGGATTTTCTTTCAATTGGAAACATCCATGCATGCCTAGAGAAATCATCAATATTAGTCACGAAGTAAAGGTAGTTCCCAAAAGAAGGTGACTACATAGGACCACAAACATCACTGTGAACAAGCTTCAATTTTTGAGTAGCTCAAATTGAACCATCTTTTGGGAAGGAGGAATGCTGCATTTTGCCCAAAATACAGTCTTCACAAAAATTTTTACAAGGTGCCTCAAGTTTGGGCAGAGAGGACACCATTTCAGATTTTTGCAAGCATAGTAGACTAGCATAATTTAGATCACCAAAGCATGTATGCCAAAGCTTTGCATCTAAGATAGCCTATCTTGAACTGCACATGCTGAATCATTCATGGCTTTTGCATAGTCTATGAGCTTATACATACCACGACATAAAATGCTATAAGCAGTAATAACATTGCCATTTGAGAGATCATGAACTCTACATCTATCATCAACAAATTTGACAGCCAAGCCAATCTTGGCTAATGTTGAAACTCGCAACATATTTTTCTTGATCCCTAGTTTATACAAAGCATCTAACAATGTGAAATAACTACCATCAATAGTAGTCAGAATGATCTTACCAACTCCCATTATAGGATAAGAGGATGTGATAATATTCCTTGTGGGGGTAGGCTCAAGTGAGCTGAAGAAACTATGCTACGAGGTGATATGTTTGGTTGCCCCACTATCAAAGTACCAAACATCTAAGTTTACTATAGATGTATAGTACTCATGAGAAGGTGGGTCATATCGGCATATAGTAGTAAATGCCCATTCTTCATTCTGATCAAGATTGATAGGCTTTGTTTTAGGTGTAATGGCCTCTGCAACAACCATTCCAACCTCTTTCTTCTTTGCCTCTTTTGCATCCAGATTTGGATAACTTTTTATGACATGATCATTTCCTTTATGGTATTTTCAAAATTTCTCTTGCTTTTTTGTTTAGTTCTCATGTTTTTCTTCCTTCTTTGACTGTGCAGGATTAGCAAATTCCTGCTTACTAGTAGAAGAGCTCCATTTACCTTTGCCCTTATGTCTAGCTAAGAAAGCTTGATCTGCAACACGCCTAATGGACCTATTCTACATGGACTGATCTTCCTACAACAAAATATAGACTAACTCCTCAAATGTTAAAGAATTTGTATTGCCTTTCATCATTAATCAAAGAGTAGAAGCAATACTCTAATATGAAGTTGGACGACCATTAAGAAAATTCTGCACAAGTGAACAATCTAGCAAGACTTCATCAGAAGAAATCAACTACTTCAAATTGTTGATCTTTGCCAAAGAAGTATCCATGGAATCTCCTTCATTCATGTGCTCGCTCTCCGATTGTTTTCGAAGGCAAGCAATACGAGCCTCATCTCTTGCCTGGTATAAAGTTGTAAGTGTATCCCATACATCATCTGTTGTATTGCAAGAGTGAATATAGGGGATAATGGCATGTTTGATAGACAAGACTATCAATGTATGTGCTTGAGCATATCTGCCATCCCAACAAAGTTGTTCTATGATAGGTGTGATAGGAACCATAACACAAAGAGGAATCTGAAGATCATAATCTTCAACACCATCTGCATCGCCTTCAGGAACTGCATCTGTAGGTGTAGTAGGGCATTTTTCAATACCTTGCACAATATTCCACAATCCTTTTGCTACTTGTATACGATGCATGATATATGCCCAGAATGGGTAATTAGTACTATCCAATATATCCTCAATAGCCAACATGTGGAATATGTCATTGCTTTCCACCATGGGCACTCACTAAAATACCCTAATGTAGAAAAATGAATTTATCTTGCAAAGTTATATAGAACCACCCTATCAAGTTGTGCTAAACCTCTAGCAGACTTCAAGGCGCTTGTAGTGGTGAGCCAAAACTTGTAATAGTGCACTCAGAGGCCGAAAGTAGATGAGATTGAAATTTTGATACCACATTGCAAACTTGTTTTGAACTCCTAATCGCCTTGCATATGGTCACCAATTTTCATGCAATTTCGAGACTGTGACCAGAGGGGTCTTGATGATGGCCTCGATGAAGTGGCAACCTTCTCTAATACCAATTGTTGTAGTTGGAGGTATGTAGAAGCACACGAACAAGACAGGGAAGAATAAGAAGCTTGGAGCACAACACAACTATAATGAATGGATTACCAAGTGGATGTACAAAGAGAAGTAACCTTTTGGGGTTATACACATATATACAAGTAGAGGGGGGAAACCTTATAAAGAGGGAAAGAAGTATCCTAGCGGTCCTAAGTATGTTCACACATATCACTACTGAAATATGTCAATAGAGAAGCTCATATCATAGGAGATTACTTTGGAGCATTACACCTCTTAGGGGTACTTGGCAGAGATGGTCACAAAGGGTATTACTCTAGTGTCCCCTCTAGTGCTTGGTGGACCTTTGTCACATTCAATCACTCCAAAATGGAGCTAGGGGTGTTGACAACATGAGTTCTTCTGGCTCATTTACATTTTTATCTTCATGATTCCATCTCCATTTTGTATCCATGAGACATTCCATTTCCACTTCATTCCATTTCATATTACATCTCATTGTATTTGCGTCCCTTGCCATTTATGTCTACCAGTGTATTCATTCTCCTTCAAAGGGAATTATACCACATATGATGTTCTTTCGAGATCCCCCTACAAATCTATATAAAGAGGCCCTTTCCCCCACTTTGTACTTGGTTAGAAGCTTGAAGAGCCTACTCCATGCTCTTGGCAAGCTCATTTCTATTTCATGTGAGTTTACCCATTTCTTGGTCTAGTAACTTTGAGCCTTTCACACTCTTTCATTTTGTGAGTGCACTCTTCTTTTCATTTTTCTTTCGAAAGTGTAATCTCTACAATTAGTGCCTTTGCATAATCAATATAATCAATATGGGTCTAAATCTTTCCTTTAGGCCAAACCTATACACCACACCTCAAAAAACATCTCTCATGAACGACATAAACTATTATGGTGAACGAGGTCATCTCTAGAAATTATGCTATAAAAATAAGAAGAAATCTAGAGCCTCAACCTCCAAGCATCAAAATAAGTCCCCTCAACATAGGTCTCACTATTCTAGTGAAGATATTTTTATCTCCACAGAGGCCAATGGCCTAATTACTTCTGGCTCCTCACAAGAGTGGATTTTTGATAGTGTTGCAACCTCTCATATGTGCAAAGATCATGAATCATTTCCAGAGTTAGAAGACCACATCCATAAATTTTATTTAGGAAATAACAAGAGTCTTCCAATAGAAAGCAAGGATAAAGTATAAAAAACAAATCACTGAGGAGAGTGCAAAGCCTTATAAAATGTATTTTTTGTACCCAACTTGTGTATGAACCTCCTCTCTGTCAAGACAATCATCGATTATCACAAACAAGTGTTATCTGATAGCACATTAGTAAAGGTGATCGATCCTAGTAGTAAGGATATCATAGCCCATGGAGTTGAGGACAAAGGCTTATACAAGCTTTCATGATTTCTTTTTAAGGAGCCAATTTCTAGCCTATGGCACCAAAGATATCAACATACATCTTACCTAACAAGATCTCAACATCTCAATTGGTTAACGGCTTACCAAAGAATGGGCAAGTGCACAATACTTCTAAGCTTGCACTCAAGGCAAGTAACATAGGGCTCTTGTTCCCAAAGAGGCTTCCACCTGAGCAAGGAACCCTCTAGCCCTAGAACACATGGATCTATGTGGACCAATGAGCACCCCATCACTAAGTGGATCACTCTATTTATTTCTCTTACTAGATGATCACACAAGATATATTTGGGTATATTTTCTTGAGCCCAAGGTAGATACATTTTCTAAGTTCACAGAATGGGTATATCAAGTTGAGAATGAAGCATCAAGTTTAATAAAGACCGATAGATCAGATGGAGGTGGTGAATTCATCAACCATGACTTTGAAAACTTCTTGAGGCTAAAAGGTATCAAGAGACACACCAATCAATCTCGTACTCCATCCTAAAATGAAGCAGCTAAAAGAAAGATGAAAAGATTCATGGAGATGCACACACAGTGCTTCACAACAAAGCCTTACCATTCACATCATCAATAGAGGCTTCACAAGTGAATTACATAACAAGAATCCATTTGAAGCCTATTATGGACACAAACTCAATGTCGGCTACTTTAGAGTATTTGATAGTGAATCTTTCATACATGTGCCAAAATAAGATTGATATAAGTTTCAATCTAAGTCCAAGAAACATCTATTCATTGGATATAATGAACAACCTAAGGCATATAGACTATATGACCTTGCCAATTACTCCATTACCATTCAAAAGATTTCATCTTTGATTAATCTTCAAAGTACTCACCCAAAGATTCAAGTTCAAGTTTGAGTCCACCCATCTAAACTTCAGAGGGGGACACAATTATTTCTAAGTAAAGCTCACAAGCAAGTACTTCTCACTAATATAGGAGATCTCAAAGGCTCATTGAGAAGCAAGAATGTGAACAAAGCCACTATGTGAATTATGCACTTATGCACCGGATTCAATAGATTTGAGAGCCTTCCAATCTCAAAGAAGCTTAAGGTTAACCTAAATGGGAAGAAGCTATGAAAAAAAAGGATGCAATTGGAAAGAACAACACTTGGAAACTTGTTCTAAAGCCTACAAATCATCAAGCTATTGGAGTTAAGTGGCTATACAAAAAAGTACAAATCGAATAGTACTTTGGTCAAGTACAAATCAAGTAGCTAAGGGTTATAAACAAAAGCACGACATTGATTATGAAGAAACCTTTGCCACTACTATGAGGTCGATAACTATAAGAGCCATTCTTTCCTTAAGTGCACACTTAAAATGGCCCATTTATCAACTCGACATAAAGATTGATTTCCTCAATTCTTCTTGAAGATGTATGCGCCAAAAAATTTGAAGTTTTAGATCAAAGCAGGTAAGATCATGTATATAAAATTCACAAAGCACTTTATGGACTTAGGCAAGCTCCTATGGCTTGGTATAAAAAAATCCATAAGTTTTTTGAAGCTAAAGGATTTCAAAGGAGTAGTGCAAATGCTAGCTTATACATATACCAAAAAAAAGTCCATAGTTGCAATCATCATCCTGTATGTAGATGACTTGATCTTGATGGGTTCAGATGACGAACGCATCCACTTCATCATCACACAACTTCATCTTGAGTAGTCCATAATTGATCTTAGTCTACTTCACTATTTCTTAGGCATGGAAGTGTGGCACACAAAAGAAGGTATATCCGTCTCCGAGAAGATGTATTTCTCTGATCTTCTTTCCAGATATAACATGGACAAATGTCACTTAGTATCTACACCACTTGATCCAAACATCAAGCTCACACTAGAGGACTCATCATCACTAGTAGATGTGCATGCTTATCGACAACTAGTACCAACATGAGACCAGATATTGCTTATGTAGATGGTATACTCAGTCAGTTTTCACATCAGCCTTGTCATATTGGAATGCCATGTAGAGACTCCATGGATACCTTCCCCTCACCCAAAATCATTGTCTTTGGTACAAAGGGGGCATTGAACTCTTCAAATATTTAGATTCCAATTGTCCAGGTGATCGTAATTCCCGATAGTCTACTTGTGGATACATGTTCCTTCTTGGCTTAAGATCTATCTCTTGGGCAAGTAAGAAGTAGCCTACAAGTGCTCTTTTATCCATTAGGGATGCATATTGAGCATTCAGCTTTGGAGCATGTGAGTCCATCTGTCTTTGAGGTTTATTATTTGACATTGGTATTTTGTAGGTTACTCCGACATGCATCCATACCGACAACTACTTATCCTGACCATCACCAAGAATCTAGTATTCCATGCTGAGAGGGAGCACATGGAGTTCCATTACCATTTCATCAACGAGAATGTTGGAGTTTGAGGTCTACGAAAGAACACAAACAACACAAGGAAGAAGGAGAAGCTTGGAGCACTACACAACTATGAATGAATTACCAAGTGAATGTACAAGGATAAATAACCCATTAGGGTTATAGGGGTATATACAAGACGAGGGAAAAAACTCCTAAAGAGGGAAAAAAGTACTCGGAAGTCCTAACTATATTCACACACATCACGTCCAAAATATATCAATAAATCCCCCCTTCGGAGTTATGCAGTGAACAAGGAAGTGACACTCATGTATAAGAAATTGCCAAGCTATGTGAAAAGAGATGAATCCACAAAAGGAAGTAAGCCCAAAGCTTTGCGAAAAGATTCAAACTTATCCCTAGGTAGAGCCATTGTGAAAAGATTGGCAATGTTATCCTGTGTGGGCACATATAGTGAATTGATCTCTCTAGCAGAGAACCTTTACTTGACATAATGATAGTGCACCTCAATGTGCTTTGTGTGAGCATGGAACATAGGGTTCCTTGCAATTGCCAATGCACTTTGACTGTCAAAGAAGGTGGTGGTGGCAATAGACTAACCAACACCCAAATCAACAAATAGGCATTTAAGCCACACACACTCAATAGTTGTTGTGAGAGATACCCTATACTCAGCTTCACAACTAGAAGTGGCCAGAGTAGCCTACTTCTTACTCAACCAAGATATGCATCACTACCAAGCATGAAGCAAAAACGACTAGTAGATACACGAGTGTCATAGCAACCAGCCAAGTCTAAGTCAGAAAAATCATGTGAATCTGTTGCTAATGATTCCCCCTTGGGATAAAACAATCCAAGTAGCCGGGTATCACTCAAGTAGTGAAAGATGCTCTTAATAGTCTACCAATGCTTGACACTTGGGCAATGCATAAACTTGTTCATCTAAAAGACAACAAACTAAATATTAGGCCAAGTTATGCATAAGTAAATCAAGCATCCAACAACATATTGATAGAGGACAACATCAAATGCATCTCCAACATCATGAAGTCTCAATCATAAACTTATTTCCATAGGATTGGCAATAAGTTTGTAATATTCAAGGCCAAACACTACCGTAATGTGTCAATATATTTTGTTTGACATAAGGCTATTCCACAATCAACTTGCATAAATTGAATGCCCAAATAATGATGCAAATGCCCTAATCTGATATCTCAAAAAGACATGAAAAACAACTAACTTCAGCAATATGCTTCTCATTAGGACCAGTGAGTACCATGTCATCAATATACAAAACAATCATCAGAACTACATAATCTACACGCTTAACATTTAAGGTGCTCTCAGTTGGACTATTCTCAAAACCATGTGCAATCAAGTAGGCATGTATCTTTTCATACCAAGCACATGGTGCCTTCTTCGACCCAAATAATTCCTTTTTCAACCTCATAATTTTTTTCATGATGTTTTTGCACAAAACCATGGGGTTGAAATACATACACTTCTTCATGTAAGTCACCATTCAAAAATGCAATTGTAATATCCAACTCATGTACATTCCAACCATGATGAGCTGCAAGTGCACAAATGCTATGAACAATAATCATTTGGGATGTGGGTGCAAAGTCTCATCAAAATCAATGCCTCTCTCTTGAGCATAACCTTTTGCAACAATCTTAGCGTTATACGTGTCAACTATTCCATCAGTCTTACACTTTAGCTTGTATACCCATTAAATGCCATTGGCCTTTTTGCCTGGAGGCAAATCACATAAAGGCCAAGTACCATTCTTCATAAGAGCATCATATTCTAATTGCATAGCAACCATCCAAGTTTGAAGTTTGTGCTTCATCAGAAGAAACAGAATCATTCTCATCACAAAAATTAGAGGCAGCCATTGCATAGCAATCTAATGCAAAAGAAGCATTATGAGAGCTTGAACAAGTATAATACGAGAAAGGTGCATCTAATTTTCTATCTCTCAAAGTATGCACCAGCCATTTGGTCATAGTTTTTGCCTCGTCTATATCAGCCCTCTCATCAGTAAGTGCATCATGTAAATCTGCATCAGAAATAGAATCTATGTCATCATGTGGGACCTGTAAAAGGTTGAGAAATTGCCTCATTTGGACCAGCACTTGATTGTCCACTTGTAAAAAGAGGCAACAAGTTTCATACACATCTTTGGAGCTAACATATGTCTCCTTAGTACATGAAAGTAATGTATGAATAACATCTTTCACAAAAATAATATCATGGCTAATGAAAATGCCTTAATCTATGGATGATATAGATGATAGCCTTTGTTGTCAGAACTGTACCTAATAAAGATATATTTAACTGCTTTATAAACCAATTTCTAGTGTTGTTATTTAGGCACTAATGCTTATTCTAGACAATCAAAGACACAGAGATGATTAAGAGATGGCTACAAACCATGCCAAGCCTCACATGGAGTGATAGATTACAGTGCTTTGATGGGACATGTGTTTCGTACATATGTTGCACACATGACACCCTCAAGCTAGAAGCTCTGTGGTAAAGCCTGACTTTCGACTATACATCTCACCATCTCCATGAGAGACCTCTTCTTTCTTTATGCAACTTCATTTTGTTGAGGTGTATATGGCACTATACATTGATGTTTTATCCCACACTCAGCCAGAAATGCAATAAAATCAAAATCCATGTATTCCCCCCTCGATGAGAACAAAGGGTGTGCAATTAACATGTTGACATAAACATTTTGACATATTTTCACCCATAATAAGAATCTATTTGAAGCACGTAAGCACTTTGGGCTTTTCTTTCAATTGGACACATCCATGCATGCCTAGAGAAATCATCAATATTAGTCACGAAGTAAAGGTAGTTCCCAAAAGAAGGTGACTACATAGGACAACAGATATCACTGTGAACAAGCTTCAAATTCTGAGTGGCTCAAATTGAACCATCTTTTGGGAAGGAGGAATGCTGCATTTTGCCCAAAATATAGCCTTCACAAACATTTTTACAAGGTGGCTCAAGTTTGGGCAGAGAGGACACCATTTTAGATTTTTGCAAGCATAGTAGACTAGCATAATTTAGATGACCAAAGCATGTATGCCAAAGCTTTGCATCTAAGATAGCCTATCTTGAACTGCACATGCTGAATCATTCATAACTTTTGCATAGTCTATGATCTTATACATACCATGACATAAAATGCTAGAAGCAATAATAACATTGCCATTTGAGAGATCATGAACTCTACATCTATCAACAACAAATTTGATAGCCAAGCCAATCTTGGCTAATGTTGAAACTGGCAACATATGTTTCTTGATCCCTGGTACATACAAAACATCTAACAATGTGAAATAACTACCATCAGTAGTAGTCAGAATGATGTTACCAACTCCCATTATAGGATAAGAGGAGTTGTTAGCACATGCGATAATATTCCTTGTAGGGGTAGGCTCAAGTGAACTAAAGAAACTATGCTATGAGGTGATATTTTTGGTTGCCCCACTATCAAAGTACCAAACATCTAAGTTTACTATAGATGTACAATGCTCATGAGAAGGTGGGCTGCATCTAGTAGTAAATGCCCATTCTTCATTCTAAACAAGATTGATAGGATTTGTTTTAGGTGTAATGGCCTCTACAACAACCATTCCAACCTCTTTCTTCTTTGCCTCTTTTGCATCCACGTTTGGATAACTCTTTATGACATGATCATTTCCTTTATAGTATTTGCAAAATGTTTCTTGCTTTTTTGTTTAGTTCTCATGTTTGTCTTTCATCTTTGATTGTGCAGCATTAGAATATTCGTGCTTACTAGTAGAAGAGCTCCATTTACCTTTGCCCATATGTCTAGCTAGGAAAGCTTGATCTACAATACACATAATGGACCTATTCTACATGGAATGATCTTCCTTCAACAAAACTGAGACTAACTCCTCAAATGTTAGGGCATTTGTATTGCCTTTCATCATCAAAGAGTAGAAGCAATACTCTGGTATGAAGTTGGAAGATCATTAAGAAAAGTTTGCACAAGTGAACTATCTCGCAAGACTTCATAAGAAGAAATCAACTACTTCAAATCTTTGATCTTTGTCAAAGAACTACCCATGGAATCTCCTTCATTCATGTGCTCGCTCTCCAATTGTTTTTGGAGGCAAGCAACATGAGCCTTATTCCTTGTCTAGTATAAAGTTGTAAGTGTACCCCAAGCATCATTTTTTGTATTGCAAGAGTGATCTACTTGGACAAATAAGCATAGAGAATAGTTTTAATAAGTTTCATGATCTCAAAATCAGGAATACACCTCCATCAAGCTTTAGGAAGATGTAAATATAATAGATCCACATAGAGGAGTCCCATTAAACTACAAAACACTTGTTCCAAAGAGAACTAGTGTTTTTTCTTGGGATTTTGATCTTCAATCTACTCTCATGATAGGCTTGAAATTTTAGAAAGAAGAACACAAACACACACACCCCCTAGAGGATATCCTTTATCCCCCATTTTAGAGGTTCATGTCAATCCACCGATGGATCCAGGGTATGAGGAGATTTAATGTTGATTATGAGTCTAAGGGATTATATGAGATGAATTTTTTAGTTAGAAGTATCCTCAACCTAGTACAAAAGAAAAGGGAAATATAATGAGTAAGGGAAAATTATGGTATCAATCTGAACTCTTTCTACACTTCTATGTACATAAATGCTCTAGGCTTATTATGAGCAAGATGTGTGGATCATCTTCCAAGTGGTAAAATATTTCATCTGTTGGGTATCCCAATGGACTTTACTAGATTGCCCTTCATCATCAATTGAAGATTAAAAGCAAAACTCTGATATGAATCTAGAAGACCGTTTAGAACAATCTGCACAAGTGAACTATCTGCAAGACTTCATCAACAGAAATCAAATGCTCCTTCAAATCTTTGATCTTTGTCAAGAAACTGTCCATGGAATCTCTTTCATTTGTGTGTGCACTCTCCAACTTTCTTTGGAGGTAAGCAACATGATCCTCATTCCTTGCCTCGTATAAAGTGGTAAGTGTATCCCAAGCATCCTTTGTTGTTTTGCAGGAGCAAATGTGAGGAATAATGACACATTTGAAAGACAAGTCTATCAATGCATGTGCTTGAGCATCTCTCCCAACAAAGTTGGTCTACAATAGGTGTAGCAAAAACCGGAGCATGAATAGGAACTTGAAGAACATCATCTTCAATGCCATCCGCATCCCTTTAGTAACTGTATTTATGGGTAATTGGTACCATCCACTTATCCTCAATAGCCAAATTTGGGCGTGCCACTGACATACGCATGCAAAGAGCATTCCATATCAACAGTCCTGCAACAAAGAATATTTAATGAAATTAGATAAATTCACATGAAATTTACAAACAACAAGTAAAAACCAAGTTTATAAATTAATCACCTCATCACAAACGCTCCCATGAAACAACCGCACCGCGTCCCTCCAAGTCCTCCAATAGTGCAGTCAATCCATGTCGATATCCATAAGCCTCCTCCGTTTGTGTTGGAGGATGACCCATTGCCAGCTCCTGCAACAAATATACAAAACATTAGAGGAACATACATAAGAAACTTAACACAAACAAATTCAATAAATCAAATGGTACTTGCAAACTCATGACGCATCGTGTCATATCCACCGCTGCCCAAATGTGACGGTCCAACCATATCTAAACATGTGGCTGTGGCATCTCGCTACTGACGATATTGATCAGAAGTCTGTTGCTGCTTGTTGTGAATCATATCCCACTCCTCAACATCTAACCATACAGGCTTTGGTAAGCCTGCTCTGAAAGCATCACGAGCCTCGGATCATCGATGGGGCATAACTTCACGTGCGGTGTGCAGAATCCACTCTGAACTGACAAGAGGCTGTCCATCAACTGGTCGGAACTCCTGATAAATCATCTGTGTGATATAATTCTTCCGATATTTATCTTGTTCACTCCATTTCAACATGATAGAGTGTCAAAACTATATGGAGCAAAGCTGTCATATACATGCACGCATTGCTTTGCCAGCTGCATCCATCATCAGAGCTCCATCTCGGATATTGTACACCTTGGAGTCATCATGGTCATGAGCACCCCAAGGTGTACGTGGTGTTCCATGTGGTGTACCGCGTGGCATACCTACATCTGAGGTACTCGTCCTAGGAGTAGACACGGGCGACACAATGTCCTTCGCAGTGCCTCCACAATAGCTGTCGCCTCCTCCAGACCTACTTGTAGATCCACTCCTAGAACCTCCTGCTCAAGAGCGTGACCTTGACCTACGAGACGGGCCATAACCTGTATCGCACTGAGGTGCCGAACGCATATGTCTACTACTAGAGCAAGTAGGGGATGGCTGAAAAGATGGTCGTGGTGGAGTCATAAAGCTAGGAGACATACCTCCTGCAAGAGTAGCACCACCCCCAAGAGTGACACTGGCAAGAGTGACACCGGTGGGAGTGAGGCCGGCAAGAGTGAGGCTGGCAGGAGTGAGGCTGACAGGAGTGAGGCCGGCAAGAGTGAGGCCACCAGGAGTGAGGCCAAGAGGAGTGCTACCACGAGCGATCCAATACTGTGATGCAACGACCATATACGCGGGAGGTACCTGAGAGATGAACTCTAAAAATTGCTCCTCTGTCATGGAATGTGGAGTGACTGGAGGACTGTCTCCCATCGTGCTCTGTAACAAAAGAACTCAAATAATTAGCATGTGATAATTAGGGTAATATAGAGAAATGATAGTGTACAAAAAAACCTAGCAAAAAAAAAACCAAAAATTAGTACGTACAAGTGTTTGATTCAAAATCCTCTAGTTTAGCATCTTCTTGGAGATCCAATGCACCGAGAATATCTACCTTTATATTGA
>CM035418.1:30708344-30720844 GCA_020310875.1 Ceratopteris richardii | reverse complement strand
TCTATCTATCTATCTATCTATCTATCTATCTATCTATCTATCTATCTATCTATCTATCTATCTATCTATCTATCTATCTATCTATCTATCTATCTATCTATCTATCATTAGGGGAAAAGGTGAGCCCCCTTTGGGCCTTGTAAGGATTCCTAATTTTTAGGGATTAAAATGCTTAATCCTAAAGATTGAAGGGCACATGAAACCATTAGTGGTATTGTGAAATAGAATATTATTTGTGGATATTTGAACAACCAAGGCCCTTGGATTTTATAGATCAATGGTTCACATTCAAACTCGTGAGAGACTAGAGAGAGAGAGCCTTAAATGCAATGGCAACTTGTGCACTCTCTACAAAAATCAGAGCCATTAGATCATCTTGAATCGGATTGGAAACCGCAAACGGGGTTGATCTTGTCTCCTCGGAGGTTGCAAAGGCGTTGGATCTCCTCAAGATCGGATGGAGGACATTGCAAGGCGCATTTCCGTGATGGGGAGGCCTTAGAACCGTTGGATGAGAGTTTAGATCATGTGGAGAAGGGCAAAGGTGCCAATGCATCTTGGGGGAGGAACAAAAGCCATTGGATTTCATCCCAATCTAAGGGAGGAGATGAAAAGGTGCTTTGTTTTAGCCAAGGCCATCAAGACCGTTGAGATTGAGGATTATCCAAGGGCTCAAAATGAGGGCGCCTCACTTCCCACGAGTTTCACTCATATCCATTAGTTCTTCAATGAATCCAAGGGCCAAGGCTTAAGGATGCCTTGACTTTTGCCCTTTGAGCTTAGCCATTGGATCTTTGCGGGCATCTAAGGGCTCCAGTTCAGTCGAATATGATCTCAAACCACTTATGGAAATGAAACCACCAAATGAAGGTAGTTTTTGCATCTTTGACCAAGGAAAACCAAGGGAAGCCTATGCCTAGTCTAGTTGATTAAGGTGTTGAAGAATCCCTCATAAATTTGACATACAGACAGACATAAAGACGAAGAAAGACAAAAAGAAACAGAAACAAAGTTAGTCAGAAAATTAAGCCTTAGTGAAGGGACAAATTCATGCCTGTAATATATAGCGTAGAAACTTCTAGAATTATGAGTTTGAATCTCGGATCAAAATGTATATAAGAGAGAGCATAGAACCGGAATATATAGAAGAAGAGAGGTGACAAGAGAAGAGATAGGAGAGTGCAAATACATAGAGGAAGAAGAAGACGCCAAAGATTGCGTATGTAGAGATGAATAATAGAACCTGAATTGTCGGGTATTCATCTAAGAGAGATGGTAAGGAATAACTACTCAGAGTAGGAGAGTTTCCATAGCTATGAGCAAAGTGAGGCCAAGCTATTTTGTACACCTCTTCTCTAATAGAAAACACATGTTCATGTGGAAGATTGAGCGCATTCTTTGTATGTGAAGAAATCTGAGTAATTTCATGTTACTGTGAAAGTTAGTTAACAGTTACAGTTTTCTCAGTAAACATTTTCCGGTACTTTTGAGAGTTAGATCTCATAACACATTGTAAAGATTTTCATGAGTGATAGCTCATCTCGAAGCTAAGAGTCTCAATTACAAATTGATGAAAAGAGTTTTGTAAAACGGGACAAGTACGCAGTACAAAATCTGACCATAAAAAGGCATTCTGAACTGGTGAAGTTTTTTCTTAAACTTCAGAAAGAGTTCATTTACTAAAGGAAGCTCAGGTATTACTTCCTTACTTCATCTACAATCATTTGAAGTAATTGTTGGGAGAGATGGATGGATGCACTCAGAAGATTGAGTTGGTACTGCTAATCTTGCTTTGCACCAGCCCTCTTTGACTCCAGATATGCTTAGTAGACTCCTTGAGCTTTCAAATGATACCAAAATATGCTATATGTACTTTGGAAAAGATTTGACTAATGATTAGATCAAAACAGATGAGTTTGCACTTCACTAGACTTGAAAACTTTCTATTTTGATCTTGATACTTGCTCAGTCTTTCACTCAGTATGACCAGCACACTTACAATTGGAAAACTTCCTCTTAGAGTTATTCAATTAGCTTAACAAGCTACCATTTGCAAGTGGAATGAGATAAAATGATAGACTATACTCAGAGAAATCACTTTAGCAAAGTTAGGGACACTCCCGACTTTTTAGGAGCTCTGTAGAAAAATACCAGAGAGCAGTTCGATGGCGATTTCTCAAAAATGGCTGAACCAAACTTCTTCAAACTTTGTACTCTTGTAGAATGCTTTGTGCTGGTTCCAACAAGCCTTGAATCACTTGATTTGGTTCAGTAGATCCTGAGATATGCCTCTTTGAAGTTGACAGACTTGGAGATGATGACTCAGAGAAAACCAGAGATAGTGAATGTAAATCTTTCTATTAGTTCACATGAATGTACAATCTCATTGGATTGATAGATGTAGCCTAATGAGTTGGAGATGTGTAGGCTATAGTGTAGCACTCACACACTCAATGATAGTGAAAATGGAGCTCGGAAGTTCTCTCTCTATCCCGCGAGTTTTTACATTGACTTTTGTATGTGATGGAGATGCATTTGAATTTCAAATTCAAACTAAGGCTCCCTAAAATCACTCATCTAAAAGTAAGGAGATATTCTCTCCAATTACACCATCCATTTTTCCACGAATCTAATCAAGTAGGTGTGATCATTTACATGCTAAGTCATTTAGACTTTTACAAGAGATAAAATGGTAATAAGTC
Source organism: Ceratopteris richardii (assembly GCA_020310875.1). Lineage (NCBI taxonomy): Eukaryota > Viridiplantae > Streptophyta > Polypodiopsida > Polypodiales > Pteridaceae > Ceratopteris > Ceratopteris richardii. The sequence continues at coordinate 30,718,142 of CM035418.1, read as the reverse complement.
ATAAGAGTAAGTTCCTATGGTTCTTGCTTCACATAGTGATATCCTTCAAGGATTCCAAGCCAAAGGTGAAGGCTTGAATTGCACCAACAGCTCCCCCTCAAGCCAAACACTTTGGCTTAAGTCTTCATCTTCAGTCTTCAACCACATCCTGCAATCCAATCATGGATTTGAATCTGCATAACTTGTTTCCATCCAAAGCTTTAGTAAGTAAATCTGCACATTGCATATTAGTGGACACATAAGTCAATTGAATGTCTTTGCTTAGCAACTTTTCTCTCACATAGTGGTAATGAACCTCTATGTGTTTGGTTCTAGCATGATATATTGGATTAGCTGCAAGGTGAAGAGAGCTTGTGTTATCTCCAAAGATAATTGGAGGTCTAGTGTATAGACCTAATTCTGTATACAAAAGCTTCAACCAGATAGCTTCTTGAGTGGCATTGGCTAGCCCTCTATACTCTGCTTCAGTGGATGACAAAGCTACTGTAGGTTATTTCTTGGCTGACCAAGAAATTGGTTTATCACCTGCAAAACATATGTATCCTCATGTGCTTCTCCTATCATCCTTGCATCCTGCCCAATCTGCATCTGAATATACTTTAATGTCAATATCTGATGTATAAGGAAAGTACAAACCATGGTTCTGAGTTCCTTTGAGATACTTCAAGATCTTCTTTGCTGCCTCTAGGTGAGGTACCCTTGGTTTGTGCATGAATTGGCTTAGCACACTAACTCCATATGCTATGTCAATTCTGGTTAAGGTAGCATAATTCAAACTACCTACCATACTTTGATATTCTGTAATGTCTTGGACTTCATCACCTTCATGAGCACTAAGCTTTAGGTTGACCTCCATTGGAGTACTTGAGACTTTAGCTTCCTGCAAATTAAACTTCTTCACAATGTCCTGTACATACTTCTTTTGAGTGATATATATACCTGAACTAGTATAGACTAACTCAAGACCTAAGAAGTATTTCAATAATCCAAGATCATTGATCTTGAACTCCTTCATCATCTGTCCTTTGATGCTTCTAATACCATTGACATCATTGCCTGTAATGATGATATCATCAACATAAACACACAAGTAGATTACCTCTGTACTACTCCTCTTTATGAATAGAGAAGTGTCTGCTTTACTCATCACAAATCCTTGGTCTTGGAGATATGTTGTCAACCTGTAATTCCATGCTCTAGGTGCCTGCTTCAACCCATATAGAGCCTTCTTAAATTTACAAACATAATTTACCTTCTTGGGGTCTTCATAGCCAGGTGGTTGTGACATGTAGACTTCTTCAGATATCCATCCATTCAAGAAAGCATTCTTGACATCTAATTGGTACATGTTCCAATTCTTGGATGCAGCTACACTCACTAGTACTCTGATTGTTGGCATCTTAGCCACAGGAGAAAATGTCTCCTCATAATCAATGCCTTGGGTTTGTGCAAAACCCTTGGCTACCAACCTAGCTTTGTACCTGTTGATTGTTCCATCAGAGTTTCTCTTTAGCTTGTAGATCCATCTGGATCCTATCACCTTCATAGAGTCCTTCTTGGGTACCAAGTCCCATGTGTCACTTTCCTTGAGAGCCTCCATTTCTTCATCCATAGCTCCTTTCCATTCTGGTTTGGTGATTGCCTCTTCATATGTACCTGGCTCTTCATTCAACAAATCCTTTGCAAGTTATACAGAATGCTTGGTTACAAGAGAAGTATCATACCCATATCTGATACGCTTCTTACTTTCTCTCTGAGATCTCCTCATTGCTTGAGTTGAGGATTCTGGTATATCCTCTAGCTTCTTCATTTTCATCTTCCCTTTGGACTTCCATGCATTGAATTCCTCAAGGTTAATTGTATCATCATCATCTGAGCTTGATTCTTCTTTCTGGTTTGGTTCCTCCTTGGTGAGCTTTGGGAAATCTTCTTCCATATCATAGGGTAGACTAACCTTCCTGCATTCATTCTCATACCATGAGTCATTCTCATCAAAGATGACATCTCTGCTTACCTTGAAGCCTTTGTTTGTTGGGTTGTAGAATCTGTACCCTTTTTGGTTCAAATCATAACCAATGAAGATACATTTTTCAGCTTTAGGGTCTAGCTTTCCCCTTACCTGTGAAGGAATATGCACCTATGCTACACAACCAAAAATTTTGCAATGATCCAATGATGGTCTCTTACCATGCCAAGCTTCATAAGGTGTCATGCCATCAAGAGACTTTGATGGCAACCTGTTAATGAGATAGGTGGCAGTAGATACACTCTCTACCCAAAGATAATTTGGCAACTTCTTTTCATTAAGCATAGACCTAGCTGTTTCTACAATGAGTCTATTCCTTCTTTCAGCTACCTCATTTTGTTCAGGTGAGTACCTTGTGGTTATCTCCCTTTTGATGCCTCTTTCTTGCAAGAAATCTTCAAACTCATTTGAGAAGTATTCTCCTCCTCCATCTGACCTTAGCCTCTTCAAGTTTCTTCCTGTTTGGTTTTCAACAAGTGCAAGATACCTCTTGAAACAATTAAACACTTCATCTTTATGCTTCATAAAGTATAAAACAGTCCATCTGCTATAATCATCAATGAAGGACACATAGTACCTTGAACCTGAAATGGAGGGATCCTTGCTAGGTCCCCAAACATCTGTGTGTACCAAGTCTAGGTAGTCTTCATGCATGAAACCTTTCCTTGAGTAGGGCAACCTGTGAGACTTACCAAACTGACAAGCACCACACTTGTAAATCATGTGTTGCTTGGACACATTAGGTATCCCAAGCACACATTGATCCCTGCACATTTGCTTTAGGGTTCTTTCACCTATGTGACCTAATCTCTTGTGCCATATTTCTAACTCTGAAAGTGTTTGATCCTTGTAATTGTATAAAGCAATGTTTTTGGTGTCTTCTAGTTCAAAAGTAAACAATCTACCTGATTTTTCTCCCTTGGCTATCCTTCTGAATCCATGTCTTGGGTCCTCCACATATGCTCCATGTTGAGTGAACCTGACCTGCAAACCTTTCTCCACAATCTGACCAACACTCATTAGGTTCTTGGTAATGGTTGGTACATAAAGTACCCTGCTCAATAGGTTCTGGTTCCCATCACAAGTTTTCACATTTCCAATCTTTACAACAGAATGTTTAGTATCATCACCTGTCTGTACCTGATGTTTGCCCTTGGGTTCTTCCAAATCAGAGAGTAGTGCCACATTACCAGCTACATGGTTAGAACACCCTGAATCAATATAAAATAAATGATCATCATTTGTACCTGCCTTGGAGGTCATATTCATGATCAATAGGGAGTCATCTTGCTCCTCTGTGTAGTTGTTGTAATCCCTTCTATTTCTGAATCCACCTTGATAGTTACCATTGTGGTTGTGTTTGTAATTGTTGTTGTACTGATTGTTGTATCCATTGTAGCCTTGGTGTTGGTTGAATCTACCTCTGCCTTGAGAGTATCCACCTCTTTGATAGCCTCTTCCTCTCTGATTCTTATAATTTCTGTAGCACTCATCTGTGGTATGGTTAGACAATCCACAAATGTTGCATGGTGATGAGTTGTAGGGTCTCCCCCTACCTTGCTTACCTCCTCTACCCCTGCCTCTTGATGATCTACCTCTCCCTGCATAATTAGCTTGGGAGGTAGAGCCTTCTTCCTCTTGCTTCTTCCCTTTACCTTTATCCTTAACTTTCTTATCAGTATATAGAGCAGAGGGGTTATTACCTTTTGATTGATCTCCAGCCTTTGTAAACTTTGCTTCATGTGTGAATAGTTGGCCCATGAGAGTTGTGAGATCTGGGGTATGCATATCCATGTAGAGATCCATTGCAGTGGTGAAGCTCTCCCACTTATCATCTGCCTTTAGTCCATTGGTTACTTGCCTTACTATTTGTTCCTCTTCAATCTCCTCTCCAATGCTTGCTAATTGGTCTGCCACATCCTTGATCTTGGTCACAAATTCTGAGATTGATTGCTTTGGTTGCTTTCTAAGGGTTGTGAATTCAATCCACAATTGATTCTTTCTGGCCCTTGTGTTAGAAGAAAAGTATGATGACAAGGTTTCCCAAGTCTCTTGGGAAGTCTTACAATTCCTTATGTGAGGTAAAAGGAAATCAGATATAGAGTTAAGGAGATAAGACCTTGCCAAAGCATCTTTTGCACACCATGTGTTGAGCTTCTCTTGTTCATCCTTGGTGGGTAGTCCTCTAGCTTTGAATGAGGGCAATTCCTCATCTCCTGAGATGAATCCAAATAAGCTTCTTCCTTGTAGATAGGTCTTCATCCTTAGAGACCAAGCTTGGTAATTGTTCCTGTCCAATTTGTCAATGAATGAAGGAAAACCATCTCCCATGTTACCTTGTTTGCTCTGATACCACTGTTGGGAGAGATGGATGGATGCACTCAGAAGATTGAGTTGGTACTGCTAATCTTGCTTTGCACCAGCCCTCTTTGACTCTAGATATGCTTAGTAGACTCCTTGAGCTTTCAAATGATACCAAAATATGCTATATGTACTTTGGAAAAGATTTGACTAATGATTAGATCAAAACAGATGAGTTTGCACTTCACTAGACTTGAAAACTTTCTATTTTGATCTTGATACTTGCTCAGTCTTTCACTCAGTATGACCAGCACACTTACAATTGGAAAAATTCCTCTTAGAGTTATTCAATTAGCTTAACAAGCTACCATTTGCAAGTGGAATGAGATAAAATGATAGACTATACTCAGAGAAATCACTTTAGCAAAGTTAGGGACACTCCCGACTTTTTAGGAGCTCTGCAGAAAAATACCAGAGAGCAGTTGGATGGCGATTTCTCGAAAATGGCTGAACCAAACTTCTTCAAACTTTGTACTCTTGTAGAATACTTTGTGTTGGTTCCAACAAGCCTTGAATCACTTGATTTGGTTCAGTAGATCCTGAGATATGCCTCTTTGAAGTTGACAGACTTGGAGATGATGGCTCAGAGAAAACCAGAGATAGTGAATGTAAATCTTTCTATTAGTTCACATGAATGTACAATCTCATTGGCTTGATAGATGTAGCCTAATGATTTGGAGATGTGTAGGCTATAGTGTAGCACTCACACACTCAATGATAGTGAAAATGGAGCTCGGAAGTTCTCTCTCTATCCCGCGAGTTTTTACATTGACTTTTGTATGTGATGGAGATGCATTTGAATTTCAAATTCAAACTAAGGCTCCCTAAAATCACTCATCTAAAAGTAAGGAGATATTCTCTCCAATTACACCATCCATTTTTCCACGAATCTAATCAAGTAGGTGTGATCATTTACATGCTAAGTCATTTAGACTTTTACAAGAGATAAAATGGTAATAAGTCATAAGAGTAAGTTCCTATGGTTCTTGCTTCACATAGTGATATCCTTCAAGGATTCCAAGCCAAAGGTGAAGGCTTGAATTGCACCAACAGTAATTACAAACAGAATTGCAGTTGATTCCGATAAGATTCCGGTAAGATTACGGTGACAGTCCGGTAACAGTCCGGTGGAAGTTTGGTGAAGTTCCGGTGAATTTTGGTGAGTTCAAAATATAGTTATTGCACAGTTAAGTAACGGAAAGATTATGTAACTGTAAGCAAACACAATAGTGTAAATTTTGAAGTAAATCAGTCTAGAATTAAAGCTTGAAGGAAACGCAAAGCTTTCTGTAAAGTGAATTTTCAGTTTTCACTAAATACAGTTATAAAGTTTTCAGTTTCAGAAGGTTGCTAAGGTACTGATGATTATAGAGGTGTTTTAATATCACTCTAGCTTAGTTCTAGTAGATGCATGGCAATTTTCTGCAGTCTTGTTAGCGAACAAGCTTTTGTCACAAATCGACAGTCGTATCAGAGCAGAAAGGTTCTGAAGAGCAGAAAAGGTTTCTCAGAAGTAGAAACGGAAGTAAAGATACAAGAGAATTCGAAGAACTTTCACAAGAAAGGTGAAAGCTGAGATGATGAACAACAAACATCATCAGGAAACGTTCCAAAGTAATTCTCAAGGGTAAAGGTTTGTAAAAGGTAAAACCTTTTAACATTACACTCACCGGAAGTAACAGAAACAAGAAGATTATGGCAGATCATATCTCTATTGACAAATTGGACAGAGATAATTATCCCGCATGGGTAATGTGCATGGAAGCTTTACTTATGAGTAAAGACTTAATGATATATATGATAGGAGAAGAAAAGAAGCCGAATTTTGAAGACGACAGTCAACCGAAGAAAGAAGAGTTAGAAGCCTTGAAGCTGTGGTAGAAGAAAGATGCAACAGCAAGAGCTTATATCTACAATACAATTACAGATCATTTACTACCGCATATTAGAGGTCTGGAGAAAGCGGAGGACATATGGAGTGCATTGGAAGATCATTTCCAAAATACGACAAAAGCTAGGAAGGCTAGCTTATGGTCAGCGTTTACAATGTTCAAGAAAAAGCAAAGTCAAAGCATTAGTGATTATGTCACTAAGAGGAGATGAAAGGTGGAAACCTTTCGTACTCTCAACTGAACTTTCTTTAAATCATTTTGTACCAGATTTAAATCAGTTGCTTGGACTAATGCTAACATTTGAGAAAGGTTTGAAGACAGATGGAGATAAAGGAAATAGTTCGGCTATGTATGCAAAGAATAAGAAGAAAGGTGATAAAGGTAAAGAAAAAAATGAAGAAGAGATGTCTACTCAAGCAAATTTTGCAAGAGGAAGAGGTAACATAAGAAGTAAAAGAGGTAAAGGAAGAGGTAATCAGACTAACAACAAGAAGACTTGTTGGATCTGTGGAGTAAGCAATCATTTGGCTCATGATTGCTGGCATAATTCTCAAGGATCAAGTCAGAATCAGAACAATAACAGTAGAGGCAGAAGCGGAAGATATCAAAGAGGAAGACAAAGCCAAAGAGGCGGATATGGTAGAGGTGGAGCAAGAAGTTGGGGACAGAATTAGTCTCACAACACTACCTACTACAGTTATGCAAATGATACGCAGAATGACAGTCATACAATGTTGATGATGAACTCGATAAGTATATTAGAAAACGAAGACCTCAAGGTATTCTATATTGACTCTAGTTGTTCAAATCATTTGTCAAGAAATATAGAATTGTCATCAGAACTTGAAGGAGGTATTTCAAATCATATAGTACAGACAGGTGATAACACAAAACATAATGTAAGGTCAATTGGAAAAGTAAAGTTAAGAATGGAACTGACCTACTAACAAATGTTTTGTATGTTCCAACAATTCTGAAGAATCTGATCAGCGTGGGTCAGATAGTAGAAAAAGGTTTTCAAGTCAGGTTTACAAATGAAGGAGTATTTGTTAAAGATCTAGAGAATGGATACAATCAAATTGTCCATGGTAAAAAGGAAGGTAGACTTTTTACTCTTAAAGTACAAGGAAATGTTGGTCAAGCCTTGATCACACATGATGATGAAGTATTTACAGAGTTAGACCTCTGGCATAAGAGGTTAGGACATTTTAATGAAATAGGAATCAAAACTATGGTGGAGAAACAATCCGTGAGAGGATTACCAAATATGAAGAATCAACATGTACCAAATATGAAGAATCAACATATGATTCACAAGTGCGAAGCCTGTCAGATGGGAAAAGCCCCATTTCAAAAGAAAGGGTACAAACACGATGGTGTGTTAGAACTCATACATACAAATGTATGGGGAGCAACAAAAGAAGGATCTATCAGCGGCTCAAGGTATTATGTTCTTTTTATTGATGATGCAACAAGATGGATAACTCTTTATGTTTTGAAAGAGAAGTCAGAAGTATTTGAAGCTTTTAGGGATTTTCATGCATACGCTGAAAGAATTACAGGACAGAAACTCAAAAGACTAAGGTCTGATGGAGGAGGAGAATATTTTTCTCAAGAGTTCAATGATTATCTGTGGAATGCAGGTATCAAAAGAGAAATAACTTGCAGGTATACACTGCAACAAAATGGAGTAGAAGAAAGGAGAAACCGAACTCTAGTTGAGTTTGCAAGAGCAATGCTAAAGGAGAAGAATTGTCCAAATTATCTTTGGGCTGAGGCTGTAAATACAACTACATATCTGGTAAATAGATTACCATGTACAACTTTAAATGGGATGACCCCTTATGAAGCTTGGTGGGGTAAGAAACCAACACTTGATCATTGTAAAGTGTTTGGATCGGTTGCTTATGCTTATGTACCATCACAACTTAGACATAAGCTTGAACCAAGAGCTGAAAAATATGTGTTCATTGGATATGATGAAAAACAGATGGGTTATAGGTTATGGAGTCCTCTAACCAAACATTTTATTGTTTCGAGAGATGTGACATTTGATGAAGGAAAGAGCTGGTATACAGATAAAGAGCATAGTGTTGAAACACTTGAAGAAGAGATAAGAAGGAAAGAAAAAGGAAAATCACATATGCAGGTAAATGGAGATGAAGATCATATGCAGGCAAGTACGTCTAGGATTGGATCAGGTATGAGAAATGAAGATGAACCAAGATTTGATGAAGATGTGTATTCAGATACACATGAAGAATATGAGCTAAGAAGGTCAAACAGAGTAAGGAAACAATCAACAAGGTATTCCTATGACACTTCTTATTTGACTCTGAAAAACTATGCTTACTTAGTAAAGGAAGATGAAGAACCTCATAACTACAGTGAAGCAAAAGGTAAGAAACAATGGGAAGAAGCAATGAAGGAGGAGTTCAATGCTCTTGAAGAGAACAAGACTTGGGAACTTGTTCCAAAACCAAATGGTAAGAAAGTGATTGGAAATAAATGGGTTTACAAAGTTAAAAAACTTGCAGATGGAAGGATAGCCAGATACAAAGCTAGACTGGTGGTCAAAGGCTATGCTCAGACACATGGCATAGATTATGATGAGACGTTTAGTCCGGTGGCAAAGATGTCAACCATAAGGACATTGATTGCTATAGCAACATCAAAAGGATGGAAGCTAAGTCAACTGGATAAAGAATGCATTTTTGAATGGATATATATCAGATGAAGTTTACATGGGACAACCTGAAGGGTTTGTAAGTTCCAGTTACCCAAATCATGTTTGTAGATTAAGAAGAGCTCTCTATGGATTAAAGCAAGCTCCAAGAGCTTGGAATTACAGACTTGTGAAGTATCTCAATGATCTTGGATACCAAAGCTCGAAGGCTGATGCAAGTCTACTCGTTAAGAGAACAGATGAAGGTATGATCTACATTTGTATTTATGTAGATGACATAATAATCATAGGAACCTCAGATGAAGGAATCAAGGAGGTAAAAAGATTGCTTGAAAAAGAGTTCAAGATCAGTGATCTTTGAAAGTTATCATACTTTCTTGGAATGGAAGTTACATATACAGATCATGGCATATATGTTTCGCAAGAAAGGTATCTCCTAAACTTACTGAAGAAGTTTAACATGGAGAATTGCAGAGAAGCTTCAACACCGCTTGAAGTAAATCATAAATCAGCAAATATGGTGGTGCAGAGTTTAGAGATATGAGGAAATATCAATCGTTAGTGGGAAGCTTAATTTATGCTACATTAACAAGACCAGATCTCAGTTATGCAGTGGGAGTTCTCTCACAGTTTATGCATTGTCCGAAGGATCAACATTGGGTTGCAGGACAAAGAGTTCTTAGATATATCAAAAGAACTATAAAAGAAGGATTATATTATCCTTTTACGTCAGATATACAGCTGAGAGCATATAGTGACTCAGACTGGGCAGGAAGTCAAGATGACAGAAGATCGACACATGGCTATATGATATACCTAGGAGATAAGCTTGT
>CM035418.1:30661965-30671965 GCA_020310875.1 Ceratopteris richardii | reverse complement strand
TTTGGCATGCTTTAAGCTGAAGATAAGCTTGATGGGACCAACTATCCGATGTGGTCTTACATGATGAAGCATGTTCTTGTTGCAAAACAACTTTGGAACATAGTGGCAGATGTAGATCGAAGACCGGCAGGTGCTTCTACTTCACAGTCTACTGTCACAGATGGAGCTTCTTCTTCGAGTACAGTGGTTTCTCCTTCTCCACCTACACAGGAGCAACTTAGATGGGATGGAAAAGATGCTCAAGCTCATGCTTTGATTGCGCTTTTAGTGAAGCGTCATATAGTTCCACACATTCGGTCATGTTCTACATCGAGACAGGCATGGGACACTCTTACTTCTTTGTATGCCGTGCGTAATGAAGCATGTGTTGCATACTTGAGGAAGCAACTTGAGGATGTATGTATGGCTGAAAATGAGTCGGTGGATGTGTATGTGACACGTATCAAGGACTTGAAATAGCAATTGGCAAACATAGATGAGATCATTCCGGATGCATCACTCATTTCTACATTGTTGAAAGGATTACCGGAATCTTTTCAAAGCTTTGCTACTACACTCCGTTTGGTTGCAAAAGGAAATCCTAATATGTATGCATTTGATGAGGTTGTGTCTCTTCTTTTGCAAGAGGAGCAATCTAGAGTGAATAGGAGTGGTTTGATTGAGGGAACGCAAGCACTTGCTATCTCACAAAAGGGGAAAATCAAGTATGGTTTAGCTTTGGGTTCATCAAAACCAAAGCCTCAAGCTTCCTCTTCCACTCATTCCTCTAATGATGGTGATTTGCAAAAGAAGAAGAGATGCAAATATTGCCGGAAGGTTGGTCATACTATTGATGAGTGTGGAAAGCTTGCGAAACGCAATGAAAAGAAGAAGGAATCCGGCATGTCTATTGCTGAAAATCCGGCACATCACCTTTCTCGCATCACTTCAGGAGAGCCACCGCAAGGAGTATCTGATGAACTACTTGATGCTTATCTGTTCAATTTAGAAGTTGTTCCTAAATGGGCAAATGAGTTGGTCCCAGTCCTAACCTTCGGACCCGCAAATAAGAATGTGGAAACATCACAAGAAGAAATTATGAAATCACAAAAATATCATATATTGGCAGGAAGCATGTACAAACAAGATACTGAGGGTGTATTAGCTTGTTGTGTTGAGGACAATGAACATAATAGTTGGTTGCAATAAGCCCATGAAGGATTGTTAGGAAATCACTATTCTAAACAACGAACATTTCATAATCTGAAATGTTCAAGAGTGTATTGGCCTAGCATGGACAAAGAAATACATGAGTGGGTTAAGAATTGTCCAATGTGCAAAGAGAGACCCCCACTGGAGCATGCTACCCTTTATCACATGTCATTAATTCTAGATTGGAGTGCTCCATTGGTAGAATTTATGCGATCAGGAACATTACCTAAAGAGGCTAGTCTAGCAAGAAGACGAAGCATGGAGCAAGAGGCCCAGGACTATGCCTTAGTTGGAGACAACTTATATCGAAGAGGCAAAGATGGTTATCTAGATTGTGTGTTCATGAATCAGACTATTTGAAAGTCTTAAAAACTGCACACAGTGGTGTTGCAGGTGGACACTTTGGTCCTAATCGAGTAATCAAGACCATTCTATTCTCAGGACTTTGGTGGCCCACTCTTCATATGGATGCACATACCTATGTGAAGAAATGTGATACATGCCAACATGCACAATATCCTATCATAAAATATGAGATGCCAATGCTGGGAGGACATGCATTCTCGAAGTGGGGTACAGACTTTGTAGGTCCTATTAATCCCCCAGCCAGAAACTCCCATGCAGAGTACATTATTGTAGCCACAGATTACCTTACAAAGTGGGTAGAAGTCAAAGCCACTACAAAGAATGATGCTCAAACAACGGCAAAGTTCTTATTTGAGAATGTGTTCACAAGATATGGACTACCAATAGAGTTAGTGAGCGATAGAGGCACACACTTCTTGAACGAAGTCATTGAAAAACTTCTACAAGAATTCTTGGTGATACATAAGAAGTCAGCCCCTTATCATCCACAAACTAACGGACAAGCTGAGAGCACAAATAAGATCCTATGTAATGTATTGACAAAACTGGTCAATAATAAAGCTCTGATTGGGACAAACAACTTCATCATGCTGTTTGGGCTTATCGAGTTGCCTACAAAACGGTACTCAATGCCACCCCATTTTAGATGGTCTTCGAACAGAATGTTGTGCTACCATTAGAATTCCTAAACTCAGCCTTAAAAGTAGCACAAGAGCATGAGTGGAATGGACATGAATTTTCCTCCACGATCTTTGATCTAGAACGTTTAGGTGAGATGAGGCTACGAGCGGCTGCATGCATCTATGCTGCAAAGAAAAGACTAAAGGCTTATTTTGATGTACACATCAAGGATAAAGGATTGAAAGAGGGAGACCTAGTGTTGGTTTATACACTAAAGCAACATGCTCGTAAATTGGAAAACAGAGGATATGGACCCATGATCATTAATAGAATTTCCACTAGCGGCGCGGTTCAATTGGCCACGCGAGAAGGTGATATCTTGCCAAACTATAGCAGTGGTTGTCGAGTCAAGCTATATCAAGAACCTCTTATAGAGGATATTCTAATGAGACTCAACACTGCTAAGAAGCGAAAAGAAGAAGAGTTAAGGGTGAGAGAAGAGGCACCGGCGGAGGCTAGAGAGCACATAAGGCGAAATAAGTTAAGGCGACTAGGCCTAGATGCCAACCCGAAAGCCCCAAAATATCACATGGACATGTGCCAAAAATCGAGCATAATTACTTCTCGAATAATTGACCGACGTCCCTTCGTGACCTTAGAGGTAGGACACAGAGAGAATGTAAGGACTGTGAGAGCATTGATTGACTTAGGTGCAGCAACTAGTGCAGTTAGACTTTCATACTACAAAGACTTGCAGTTGAACATCAACCCCATAGAAGCCTATCTCATAGGATTGGGAGGTGTGGAAACCCCTTGTTTGGGGGAGGTGCAACTTCCCATCTACCTTCAAGATGTTCCAATGACAGTTAAAATGCTAGTGTGTCAAGATGAGGACCTCACAGAACCACTTGTCTTGGGTCAAGATTGGATCTATGACCATGCAGTTAACTTAAACCTAAGAAGTCAACTTAATCACTAGAATTAAGTTGACGTTTGGGTACATGAACAATGCATTACATTAGAATTAGATAATTGCATGATCACAAATCCAGGTCTGACACATTCTTTTAGTTCTTCTAAGACTAATCTTAGCAAAAAAGATATTGTATGTGTCAAAAGCTCTATGTTCCAGGAGAACTCAATCATGGAAGAACAGGCTCAAAGGCAAGCGAAACAATACATGCCCATTGATACATCAAATAGACAAAGGGAGTTCAAGAAGAAAGTAGTTTCAAGCATGAAGCAGATCTGGGTATGAAAAGGCGAGCAAATACCAACCTTGCCAACACAGTTCCTGTTGGTGCATATCAAGCCTTCACACATTGGCTTGGACTCATGGAAGATTAGCATGGACAAAGATTTATCAAGGCTTCACTTGAACCAAGGTTCATATGAACATATGCTTATAAGTTCTTACCTCTTTACCCCTTGTAAAAGTCTTTATGACTTGGCATCTCATGTAATCACTTACCTACCTGATTAAGTCGTGAAAAAGAGAATAGTTTAGTGGAGAGAATATCTCCCTACTTTTAGAGGAGAGATTCTAGGGAGCCTAAGTTTGAATTTGAAATTCAAATCACCATCAACTCCTATAAAAACTACATTTGAAAAGTCGCGGTTAGTTCAGTCAATCTAGCTCACTCCCCGAGGCATATTTTCATTGTAACTGAGTGTGTGTTAGTGCTACTCCATAGCCTACACCACCACACCTCAATTAGCTATGCTTGTCATGCTATTGAGCTTGTACAATCTTATCAATCAATAGATATATACACATTTATCATTTCTGGTTCTCTGTGTTATCTTCTCCAAGTCTGTCAACTTCAACAGGGCATAACTCAAGATCTACTGAACCAAATCAAGAGTTCTATAGCTCATTGGAACCAGCTCAAGGTCTTCTACAAGCATACAAAATCTCAGAAGATTTCATTCAGCCATTTGAGATAAATCCGCTTCGAAGTGCACACTGGTCTGTGTCTGTAGAGTTCCTAAAAAGTCGGGGGTAATTAGAATTTTGCTAAACTTATTTCTCAGTACATAGTTTATCAATTTGAGTGATTCCACTTGTGATTGATAGCTTGTTAAGTTACTTTAATACTCCCAAAAGGAATTGTTCCAATTTTAAGTGTGCTGGTCACACTGAGCATAACACTAAGCAAGTATCATTACAGAAATAGTAAGTTTTTGGAGTTGTGAAGAAACCAAGTTGTCTGTTTTGGTTTGATCATTACCCAAACCATTTCCAAAGTGCATATATGGTTTCTTTATGTCATTTGGAAGCTAAGCAAGTGTACTAAGTATGTCTGGAATCAAAGGAGGGCAGGTGTGAAGCAGGTTTTGCAGCATCAACTCATTTCTTGAGTGCATCCAACCATCACTCCCAACAGTGGTATCAGAGCAAAGAAGGTAATCATGGGTGATGGTTTCCCTTCCTTCATTGACAAATTGGACAGAAATAATTATCAGGTTTGGTCATTGAGAATGAAGACCTATCTACAAGGGAGAAGCTTATTTGGATACATATCAGGAGATGAGGAGTTGCCCTCATTCAAGACTAGAGGACTACCCACAAAGGATGAACATGAAAGGCTCAACCAATGGTGTGCAAAGGATGCTTTGGCAAGGTCTTATCTCTTAAACTCTATATCTGACTTTCTTTTACCACATGTAAGGAACTGTAAGACTTCCCAAGAGACTTGGGAAACCTTGTCAAACTATTTTTCTTCCAACACAAGGGCTAGGAAGAATCAATTATGGATTGAGTTCACAACCCTTAGGAAGCAGCCCAAGCAATCAGTCTCAGAGTATGTGACAAAGATCAAAGATGTGGCAGACCAATTAGCAAGCATTGGAGAGGAGATTGAAGAAGAGCAAATAGTCAGGCAAGTGACAAATGGACTCAAGGCAGATGATAAGTGGGAAAGTTTCACCACTGCAATGGACCTCTATATGGACATGCATACCCCTGATCTCACAACACTCATGGGCCAACTCTTTACACATGAAGCAAAGTTTACAAAGGCTGGAGATCAATCAAAAGGTAATAACCCCTCTGCTCTCTATACTGATAAGAAAGTTAAGGATAAAGGTAAAGGGAAGAAACAGGATGAAGAAGGCTCTACCTCTCAAGCTAATTATGCAGGGAGAGGTAGGTCATCTAGAGGAAGAGGCAGAGGAGGTAAGTCAGGTAGGGGGAGACCCTACAACTCATCACCATGCAACATTTGTGGATTGTCCAATCATACCACAGATGAATGCTACAAGAACTACAAGAATCAGAGAGGAAGAGGCTACTCAAGAGGTGGATACTCTCAAGGAAGAGGCAGATTCAATCAACACCAAAGCTACAATGGATACAACAATTCATACAACAATAACTACAACAACAACCACAATGGTAACTACCAAGGTGGATTCAGAAATAGAAGAGACTACAACAACTACACAGAGGAGCAAGATGACTCCCTATTGATCATGAATATGACCTCCAAGATAGGTACAAATGATGATCATTTATTTTACATTGACTCAGGATGTTCTAACCATGTAGCTGGCAATGTGGCACTACTTTCTGATTTGGAAGAGCCCAAGGGCAAGCATCAGGTACAAACAGGTGATGACACTAAACACTATGTTGTCAAAGTTGGAAATGTGAAGACATGTGATGGTAACCAGAATCTATTGAGCAGGGTACTCTATGTACCTACCATCACTAAGAATCTAATGAGTGTTGGTCAGATTGTGGAGAAAGGTTTGCAGGTCAGATTCACACAACATGGAGCATATGTGGAGGATCCAAAACATGGATTCAGAAGGATAGCCAAAGGGGAGAAATCAGGTAGATTATTTACATTTGAGCTAGAAGATACAAAAAACATTGCTTTGTATAATTACAAGGATCAGACACCTTCAGAGTTAGAAATATGGCATAAGAGATTAGGGCACATAGGTGAAAGGACTCTAAAGCAAATGTGCAGGGATCAATGTGTGCTTGGGATACCTAATGTATCCAAGCAACACATGATTTACAAATGTGGATCATGTCAATTTGGTAAGTCTCACATATTACCCTACACAAGGAAAGGTTTCATGCATGAAGACTACCTAGACTTGGTACACACAGATGTTTGGGGACCTAGCAAGGACCCTTCCATTTCTGGTTCAAGGTATTATGTGTCCTTCATTGATGACTATAGCAGGTGGACCATTTTATACTTTATGAAGCATAAAGATGAAGTGTTTAATTGTTTCAAGAGGTATCTTGCACTTGTTGAAAATCAAACAGGAAGAAGCTTGAAGAGGCTAAGGTCAGATGGTGGAGGAGAGTACTTCTCCAATGAGTTTGAAGATTTCTTGCAGGAAAGAGGCATCAAAAGGGAGATTACTACAAGGTACTCACCTGAACAAAATGGGGTAGCTGAAAGAAGGAATAGACTAATTGTGGAAACAGCTAGGTCTATGCTTAATGAGAAAAAGTTGCCAAATTATCTTTGGGCAGAGAGTGTATCCACTGCCACTTATCTCATCAATAGGTTGCCATCCAAATCACTTGATGGCATGACACCATATGAAGCTTGGCATGGTAAGAGACCCTCTCTGGATCATTGCAAAATCTTTGGTTGTGTAGCATATGTGCATATTCCCTCACAGGTAAGGGGAAAGCTAGACCCTAAGGCTGAAAAAAGTATCTTCATTGGTTATGATTTGAACCAAAAGGGATACAGATTCTACAACCCAACAAACAAAGGGTTCAAGGTAAGCAGAGATGTCATCTTTGATGAGAATGACTCTTGGTATGAAAATGAATGCAGGAAGATTAGTCTACCCTATGACATGGAAGAAGATTTTCCAAAGCTTACTAAGGAAGAATCAACTCAGCAAGAAGATTCAAGCTCAGATGATGATACAATAAACCTTGAAGAGTTCAAGGCTTGGAAGTCCAAAGGAAAGATGAAGATGAAGCAATTAGAAGATAAACTAGAAACTTCAACTCAAGCAATGAGGAGATCTCAGAGAGAAAAGAAGAAGCCTATCAGATTTGGGTATGACACATCACTTGTAACTAAACATTCTGTTTATCTTGCAAAAGACTTGTTGAATGAAGAACCAGGTACCTATGAAGAAGCAATTACCAAACCAGAATGGAGAGAAGCCATGGATGAAGAGATAGAAGCTCTCAAGGAAAGTGATACTTGGGATTTGGTACCCAAGAAGGACTCTATGAAAGTGATAGGATCCAGATGGATCTACAAACTAAAGAAGAATTCAGATGGAACAATAAACAGGTACAAAGCTAGGTTGGTAGCCAAGGGTTTTGCACAAACCCAAGGCATTGATTATGAGGAGACATTTTCTCCTGTGGCCAAGATGCCAACTATCAGGGTATTGGTGAGTGTAGTTGCATCCAAGAATTGGAATATGTACCAATTGGATGTGAAGAATGCATTCTTGAATGGATGGATATCTGAAGAAGTCTACATGTCACAACCACCTGGCTATGAAGATCCAAAAAAGGTACATTATGTTTGTAAATTGAAGAAGGCTCTGTATGTCTTAAAGCAGGCACCTAGAGCATGGAATTACAGGTTGACAACCTACCTCCAAGACCAAGGATTTGTGATGAGCAAAGCAGACACTTCTCTATTCATAAAGAGAAGTAGTACAGAGGTAATATATTTGTGTGTCTATGTTGATGACATCATTATTACAGGAAATGATGTTCAGGGAATTAGACATATCAAAGGTCAGATGATGAAAGAATTCAAGATCAGTGATCTTGGATTATTAAAGTATTTCTTAGGTCTTGAATTGGTCTACACAAATTCAGGTATCTACATCACTCAAAAGAAGTATGTACAGGATATGGTCAAGAAGTTTGGTTTGCAGGATGCTAAGGTATCTACTACTCCAATGGAGGTTAACCTAAAGCTAAGTGCTCATGAAGGAGAAGAAATCAAAGACATTACAGGATACCAAAGTATGGTAGGTAGTTTGAACTATGCTACCTTGACAAGAATTGACATAGCATATGGAGTTAGTGTGCTTAGTCAATTCATGCACAAACCAAGGGTACCTCACCTAGAGGCAGCAAAGAAGATCTTGAAGTATTTGAAGGGAACACAAAGTCATGGTTTGTACTTTCCTTATACATCAGATATTGACATAAAAGTTTACTCAGATGCAGATTGGGCAGGATGCAAGAATGATAGGAGGAGCACCTCAGGATATATTTGTTTTGTAGGAGATAAGCCTATCTCTTGGTCAGCTAAGAAGCAACCTACAAAGGCATTGTCATCCACTGAAGCAGAGTATAGAGGGCTTGCCAATGCCACTCAAGAAGCTATCTGGTTGAGGCTTCTATATACAGAGTTAGGTCTACACACAAGACCACCTATTATCTTTGGAGACAACACTAGCTCTCTTCACCTTGCAGCAAATCCAATTTTTCATGCCAGAACCAAACACATAGAGGTTCACTACCACTATGTGAGAGAAAAATTACTTAGCAAAGAGATTCAATTGACATATGTGTCTACTAATATGCAATGTGCAGATTTACTTACAAAGGCATTGGATGGAAACAAGTTATGCAGATTCAAATCTATGATTGGATTGCAGGAAGTAATTGAAGAATGAAAGAGAAGACTTAAGCCAAAGTGTTTGGCTTGAGGGGGAGCTGTTGGTGCATATCAAGCCTTCACACATTGGCTTGGACTCATGGAAGATTAGCATGGACAAAGATTTATCAAGGCTTCACTTGAACCAAGGTTCATATGAACATATGCTTATAAGTTCTTACCTCTTTACCCCTTGTAAAAGTCTTTATGACTTGGCATCTCATGTAATCACTTACCTACCTGATTAAGTCGTGAAAAAGAGAATAGTTTAGTGGAGAGAATATCTCCCTACTTTTAGAGGAGAGATTCTAGGGAGCCTAAGTTTGAATTTGAAATTCAAATCACCATCAACTCCTATAAAAACTACATTTGAAAAGTCGCGGTCAGTTCAGTCAATCTAGCTCACTCCCCGAGGCATATTTTCATTGTAACTAAGTGTGTGTTAGTGCTACTCCATATCCTACACCACCACACCTCAATTAGCTATGCTTGTCATGCTATTGAGCTTGTACAATCTTATCAATCAATAGATATATACACATTTATCATTTCTGGTTCTCTGTGTTATCTTCTCCAAGTCTGTCAACTTCAACAGGGCATAACTCAAGATCTACTGAACCAAATCAAGAGTTCTATAGCTCATTGGAACCAGCTCAAGGTCTTCTACAAGCATACAAAATCTCAGAAGCTTTCATTCAGCCATTTGAGAGAAATCCGCTTCGAAGTGCACACTGTTCTGTGTCTGCAGAGTTCCTAAAAAGTCGGGGGTAATTAGAATTTTGCTAAACTTATTTCTCAGTACATAGTTTATCAATTTGAGTGATTCCACTTGTGATTGATAGCTTGTTAAGTTACTTTAATACTCCCAAAAGGAATTGTTCCAATTTTAAGTGTGCTGGTCACACTGAGCATAACACTGAGCAGGTATCATTACAGAAATAGTAAGTTTTTGGAGTTGTGAAGAAACCAAGTTGTCTGTTTTGGTTTGATCATTACCCAAACCATTTCCAAAGTGCATATATGGTTTCTTTATGTCATTTGGAAGCTAAGCAAGTGTACTAAGTATATCTGGAATCAAAGGAGGGCAGGTGTGAAGCAGGTTTTGCAGCATCAACTCATTTCTTGAGTGCATCCAACCATCACTCCCAACAGTTCCCACCCAGGCAAGCCAACAATGTGAAGACCAGAACCAAGCAACCACGACC
>CM035418.1:30654465-30656965 GCA_020310875.1 Ceratopteris richardii | reverse complement strand
ACTTTGCATGTGAAACACTAAATCAAATGCTAAGTATGGATAGAATGATAAGGGTGGATTAAAACATCCCTACCTAATTCAATGTTTCCCTATGTGCGAACTCCGCATTCAATAAACATATGAAGTAGGTGGATTATAACAGTCTCCAACTATTTTACTATGCAGATCCATTTCTATGCACCACTCGGGTGTGGACCTATTAAAATAGATGGATCTCTTACTAGTTCAAGGCTTTGAGAAGTCTCCTTAAATTGAGGTTGATCAAAACATTTAAATAAGATGTTTCTAACTATTTTCTACTTCTTAACCAACATCTACTGATCCTTTTTCCAAATACACAACTGCCATGTCCTATTGTACTTTAGAGTCAAGGTAGAATGTAGGAAAGAAGTGATTCCATTCTTTGGGCATCCAACCTCAAAATGATTTTCCCAAGACTTTCTCAAAAGCCTTGACTTGTTTGGAACTGTTAGAATCTATAAACGATTCCTAAGAGTTTTACTTCAAACTCTTTTAAGAGAACTTTTTAGATTCTTCATCCATTGATCTTAAAGCAATATTAGATGGATGAATGAATCTAGGAGTGATTTTGAAGATTCATTCCAAGTCAAATCCAAGGTCTGGAAAAGCGAGAAGGAAGAACCAAAACTCGATGTAATTGGTTCAACTTCTAAAACACTAAAATGATTTGAGTCAAATCAGATGAGACTCAAAACTTTAAGGATTTAATCTAGCTAATGGTTTGAAGTATTGTTTCTATCTTTATGAGATTGAATCTAAATTCTCAAGAAGATCCATTGGGTAAAGTTTAAACCATCATCCATCTACCAAACTTTAGTGGTAAAAAACATCGGTGTCTCAAGCCATGGAGTTTTGATGATGTTCAACTTTACTATGATGCTTCAAATATCTTAATTAAGAAGTTAGTCCTTTTCAATCACTTAAGACTCCTATAGACTGGAATACCAAGTCTAGTATTAATCTCTTACTTTAGGAGACTGATTACCTTGTTGTACTATCAACAAGATGTTTTTGGAGTAACTTAGTCTAACCCCAATTACGTAGATAACTAAGTCAATATTTTTCAATATCTCTTGATACATCTTTATTCTAAAAGATATTGACTCACTTAGTTGTGTTTGTCAACTAAGTGTTTTATCCTAGATTGACTCAGTCAAACTTACTTTTTTTTGAAAGGATCTATTCAAGTTTTCTTTCCAGAAATCCATGTAGCCTTTCTTGATAAAGAATCACAAAATCCTTAAAGAGACTATAGTAGTCTTATTAAAAATATTTATGAAGGTCCATAAAGTGATTTCACTTCATGATCTTCAAACTTTCTTAGTTACTTCATATTTTGAAGTGCTTCATGGTCATATTCTTGACCATCCTATACTTCATCTTTATCTATGATGTTTTAGCTTTCCATTGGGATGGATTTTCACTCCAAGTCATGAGCCCAAGACTAAAAGGTACCTATCATATCAAGGTTTGATGTCACATACCATCATTTCTACATTAATGTGAATATAAAGTATAGTGTCCCATGCCACTATACTTTATATCCAACACTGATGTGTGAATGATATTTATCTTAAAGCCTAGAAGCTTAATCTAACTATAGATTACCTTTTACTTAGATTCTTCTTACTAGAATCTAAAGTCAAGGAATTACTTCCATGTTTTCCACCTTGCTTAGGCTTTGGACACAAGATCACTCTATGATCTTAATTATCCAAACTTAAATTGGAAACCATTTGATGGAATAAAAATCCATAGTGATGGAAATAAATAGCCATGTTGATGGAATAAACATTCATCCTTTCTTTCTAAGATTTTGAGTGTGATTCCAAGTTTCTTGAATCATATTCAAGATCTACTTAGTTCTTCCTTAACTAACTTGAAGTGACAAGAGATTACTCTTGTCTTTTATATTCCTTTGTTTATCCAAAGCTTTCAAAAAGCTACCCTAGGGTTTTCTAGAAATCTCATTTACTACTTAAGTCTAAGCATCTTCTAATGCTTTTGGATTTCTCTTGAAATCCCTTTAAGAATAGGTGAATACAAGTTTCACCTTCCCGAGACTTAAGTATCATTTATCAAAGTTGTAGACTGCGTACTTTGTATATTCTCTCCTTCTTACTTCCCTTTAGAGAAGTATAAGATTTGGCATGCTTTATTCGAGCTCGTGGTTTACAACCACCCTTTTTCAAAATCTTTTGTGATATTGTTGGGATCCCAATGCTAAATTTAGCATGCCATGAAGTTGCTTTCTGAGCAACTCATTGTTTTCCAAACATCTTATATATAAAAAGATGTTCTTTTATCTCATCGTCTATATTCTAAGTTTCTATTGATGGAATTAATTATAGCAATACTTGATAAGTTTTGGTACTTTCTTCCCCCCTTTTTTGAAGAGTTTTCGTCCTCGAAAATTGTAAAATCTATGGCTTCATTCACAAGTAGAGAGTCTCTTCTCTAACTCCTCTCAATATTCGAC
>CM035418.1:30631965-30644465 GCA_020310875.1 Ceratopteris richardii | reverse complement strand
GACAGAAAAAATGATATTTTTGCTAAACAAAGTACATAACCATAATCTACAGGCCTAGAGCTTCCCAAATGTGTGTTTAAAATTTTAAAAATCCTAAGATTTCTGTCAATCGTGATCACCTGTCAATCGCGATCGACAAACCACGACGGACACATGCCGACGGCTCTGTCAATCGCGACCGACACGTCAATCGCGACTGACAGAGTCAACGACCAGCTGACCACAACTGACAAAACCTATGCGTGACACGTGTCAATCGTGATCGACCAGTCAATCGTGACTGACAGCCCCGACGGACCTGTCAATCGCGACCGACCTAGTCAACGATTGCTTGACCACAACGGACAGACCCTCACGACGGGCCTGTCAATCGCGATCGACCCATCAATCGCAACTGACAGTGTCAACGACCCATTGACCACGATCGACTGAAAATCCAGGCCACGTGTCAATTGCGATTGACCCATCAATCGTGACTGACAGCCACGACGGACCTGTCAATCGCGACTGACCTATCAATCGCGATTGACAGAGCTTGCGAACGCGATTGACGGGCAAATTTGGCTAATATTTTAGGGCAAAAAAGAGTAGTCTATTTTTGACAAATTGTGGAACAAATACTAGGGTTCATCATTGCTTGTGACGCCGATACCCCAAAGCATTTTGAGAAGTCGTGTCTGCCTGTTAACCTGTTTAAAATCCTGAATTGGCCCCAAAACCCTGAATGGACATAACCTCCTCATACAAAATCCGATTGCGGTGATTTTTGTTTTGTTGGAAAGCTCGTGGGGAGTACAACCAAAACTTCCAGTGGTTACGGTAGAATTGATGTCAGGATTATTAGATAGGGTAATTTGAAGTGACCATATCCCGGGGTAGGAAAACCAAGTTTCCCTTGGGATTGATTTCCATAGAGGCAAAAGGCAATTGGGTCTATGAATTACATGCATGAAAGTGATCTGTCTGTCAACTGAATTCAATTCTTGAGCTAATTGTGGACTTTTTCAGGTTCTTTGAGAGCATCGAAGGGTACTCGAAGCAAGAGTAAGTGCGAGCTTGGGAACATCCTTCCTGGGCATACAAGGGCAACCAAGGGAAGAAACTTAAGGTTGGAAGTTCTCAACACCCTCTGTCAATCCCTAGCATAGGCTAAGTACGGATAGAAGTTTTGATTAATTAGGAACATGTTAAGAACAACCAAGTCCAAGAACTCTAATCACTCAAGTGCAAGTGCTAGGAGATTACAATTGCGAAACAACCTAGAGGAAAAGAAATTAAATCGAGCAACCGCACTCAAAGTACGATAAAAACTTAAGTGTTCCTTGCGACGAAGATTAATTGGACAAGAAGTGACACCCTAAGAGCAATTAAAAAAATAAAAATAAAAAACAAGTGACTGATACAAAAAGAACTCAGCAACGCAAAGTGTACTTGGAAAAAATTTGGGATTATTCAATTGGCCTTATGAACCTTAGATCAGGACGACACCTAGGGAGAGATAGACAAAGTCTTAGATCTTCAGAGGCTAGTGTCAATCATACTGCTAGGTCTTGGGCCCAGCAGCTGAGCCATCATACGTACTACCCTAGCTCTGATACTAGCGAGTCTGAGATCTCCCACGGTATGGAGAGACCTACAGGAAGTTCTGGAGTGCCATATTTACATAGGGTGGAAGTCCCTTACAAGACGCAACTCGAATACCTTAGGACCAACCGATTAGGTGCTAGCATCTATGAGGATGGCCTAGGAAGATCTGTGGTCCAGATCAAAAACCCTGACCAATCTATTGGACTAGAACATCCAGCGGTCAAGTTTGAAAATGGAGCGTACTTGGACAAAGAAGGGACAATATACGTAGTCACCAGTCATCCAGATAGGACAGATGAATTTGGGAATGTGGTCCCAGAAACGGACTTAGGTGACCTAGAGCAAGGAAACATGGGTGTAGAACCTAGAACCCCCCGAGGCAAATCTGTTCTCACTAGGATTATTACACCAGAGTGGATTCCCCAAGACAATAAAAGCATAGAACTACTCCTGAACCGAGAGACTGATGAAGCCTTTTGGAGGTATAGATCTGATCAGCTGAATGAGGTAGGAACAATCATGATATATGAGTTCAAAGATCCTGATAGTCCAGGCAGAGTGACCTACTTGGATCATGCTTCAGAGAGGGTCTTTGTGGTTACAGAAAATGATAGGCATGCTTACACTTGGAAAGGTGAATTTATTTTCCCCCAACCAAGATCGAATGTGTCCTTGGGTCACCAAGGAGCTGGAACCTCCCACGCTCATGGAACTCAAAGAGACAGACATAGAGATAGACCAGAGGTAAGCTTTGCCAACCCAGTGGGAAGAGACCGTACGAGAACGGAAACAAATAGAGTGGAACCTGAGGGACTTAGAGCCCCAAGGAACTAGAGGAATGCTAATGATTTCCCCCTGCCAAGGCCTAGGGAGCACGCCAGGATTTTGAGACCGATTCAGTTAGTTAAGTCCATGAAGAATTACTTCGATGGCACAGGAGACCCATATGATCATGTGGCCGAGTTTAGGCAAGTCTTGAGAGCTGAACAAGTTGAGGACCTATTCATGCAGTATAATGCCTTTGGTCTAACACTTAGGAACACAGCCCTTACGTGGTTTCAACCATTGAATGAGAGACAATTCAGGAGCATAGACCAACTCTTAGAGGCTTTCATCACCGAATTCTCTAAAATTGGCATAAGGCATAATACTTCCTCATTGATACACAGCTTCAAGCAGACCCCTCAAGAGACCGTGAGACTTGCAGGAAGAAGATTTAGGCAATATCTTGAGAGATGCCCTGTTCCTGAGTTACCCACACCTGCCAAACAAATGGCTTTATTCTTGGATGGATTGCTAAGTACAAAGTTGCAATCCTATGTGTACTTAAAGGACCCTAGGACTATAGAAGAGTGTGTACGCATGTGCATTGACATTGAGGATAACCTAGGGGAGGAACTAGAGCTTTCAAAAATCTACAAAGATTCCGATAGTGCTTCTAGCCTCTCTTCCTCACAATCCACATCAATTGAGGAACTTGCAGAGAAAGTAGCTCAAAAACTAGGTGTCTCTAGTAAACAAATTCCTAGATTTGCCCCAGTAACGAGGTGCTATACTTGCGGTGGTGACCATATGGCGAACGCATGTCCCATCATGGCTCAACCCCAAGTGAACCCTAGCAGCCAATACTGCACCATAGAACGGAGATACACAAATCACAGAGCACAAGACTGCCCATACAATAAGCAAGCAGTTAGGCAAACCTACCCTCAGCCCTATCCACAACAAGGAAGATACCAGAGCAAGTACCCTCCATAGCAATATGGTAGACCGCAGCAATCCTATCAACAACCCTACCAACACCAACAAAGGCCACAACCTGTGTTAGCTCAACAACCTCCAACCCCCGCTAATGTGATTCCTGTAAAGTATGCAGCAGCTGAGGAAAATTTGAATAGAGCTATAGTGCCAGTAACACCATTGCTTTCAGAAAGTGATCCTAGTGACCATAGTTTTGATTCTACACATATTGATAGTCCCCAGGCTTACTATATGCAGTCTCTTGAACATGGTGAGTCTTACTATAGTGAAGAACCGAATGAACCTAATTGGGAGCCAGATTACACAAGCGTCATGTACGCAAACCCCAACTCTAGACCTCAACCTAGGCAGGTAAGACCCTCATCCCCTAGGGGGCCATGCTATAGATGTCAGGGAGATCACCTCATTCGTGATTGCCCCATGCCTGCACCTACACAACCCCAGTCAGTAACGATACAAGGCTTTTGTCAAGACTGCGGGAAAGAGCATCTCTTACAAGACTGCCCAAAGAATCCCAATAATATGCCAAAAATAACTCCAATTAACGTTATTGGGTTAGTTGTAGACTCAACCGGAAGTGTCACTTCCACTGCACCAGTACAAGTGATCACTAGGGCCCAGGCTTTGCAACAGGACCCAGGAATAGGTCAAGAGAAGAGTGCAGAGGTTCGTGAAACCAAGAGCATAGCCGAAAAACAGTCGAGAGCCTGGAGGGATAGCCGAGAGAGAATGAAAAGACAATGGTCTAAAAAGATGAGTGACTTAGAAGAAAGCATAAGAGAAACAAAAGCCAAAATTGTTGAACTCACCTCTCAAACAAACTCTCACATACCACCACCACCCTCACTTCCATCACCATCTAACCCACCATCTGTCCACCTACCTAAGGAAGAAAAAAATCAAGGAAGAGATGAGGCCAACAAAAGAATAAGCCTTCCCCCACAGGAAGCTTTTGTGCCCAATTCCACTGAACCAGACACCTCCTCTTCCATGAATAGGTACACACCAGAATTCCTACGAGAGATTCAAGAAGACAAATGGGCTAAAGAAAGTGAAGTCCCTCCTCCCATTGAACTTGTGGATGACACACATTATCAATTCCCACAAGATATTCCCTCTATTTATGGAGAGCAGGAGAGCACCCAGTCTCAATAGAGATTAGACTTTGCGTCTAATTCTTTACATGAATTACCCCACTTCACAGGCCCATGGGAAGCCAAGTCGACTTGTATGAGAGCACCCACAGTCATGGTAAGAAACGAAGACTCAGTCTTACCTAGGAATACGGAGGTAGTGAAAAACACTAAAGTGCAGTGCAACCTCACTTTAGAAGAGCTACTCAAAGTTAGGCCAGAACTATGGAAACATGTAGCCAAACAAGTACCAAAGATAGCAAAACCCCATTCCCAGGTAGGTTCTCATAAGACAGTGCCAGAAATTCCTCTAGACAAGATAGGAGATATGAGTGAAGGTGAAGAAGGAAACACCTATCTTCCCATTACCCATCAGGGGTACACAACCAAGGCAATTCTAGACTCAGGTGCAGGAGTTTCTATTGCCACCACTTCCCTATGGAAGCGTTGGGGCAAGCCAACACTCAGGCCCACGAGGATGAAATTGCAG
This sequence comes from Ceratopteris richardii, assembly GCA_020310875.1. Lineage (NCBI taxonomy): Eukaryota > Viridiplantae > Streptophyta > Polypodiopsida > Polypodiales > Pteridaceae > Ceratopteris > Ceratopteris richardii. The sequence goes on along the minus strand of CM035418.1, from coordinate 30,639,494 downwards.
ATGGCTGATGGCCACATAGAAAGACCCTTAGGCTTGCTGGAAGGAATAACTCTCACTACATGCGGTGTTGAGTTTGAGCATACTTTCGCCATATGTGATTTTAGCAAGAATCATGCCTATGAGATGATTTTGGGAAGACCATTTATGCGACAGTTGCAAGTGGTCCAGGATTGGGGAACCAATTCCTTATATTTGCAACACTTAGGTGTTACGACCAAAGTCAATCTCAAGGATTACTCTCATAGAGATGTACCGCCTATTCAATGGAATCCCATCCATAGAGCCAAGGATGACACGGAGTCCGTGCATTCCATAGGATCAGGATCCTCATGGATGCATGAAGACACTCACTTATGGATGTGTAAAGTGGTAGTAGAAGAGGAGAAGAGAGAAAAAGCCAGAGAGATAGGTGCAAAAGAAACCCATAGATCCATTCAAGACCCAGCCTATGCACCTGTAGTATTTCCTGATGAAGAATTTGAACCCCACGGCTGGGCAGAAATCCTAGCAACCATGGATGTAGCCATCAATGAAGAACAATGGACACCCCACTGTGATGAGGATGGCTATGACATTTCAGTTTTCTCCATAGAGCCAATCATGGGAGAGGCAGTTTTAGAAGAATGCGAACCTAGCCTTGATGCGTTTAAGGATGCAAGTGACTCCGACCTAGAGTCAATCATTATGGACCCACCTTTTGCATCAGATGAAGAATACTTCTATGAAGTAGAATTCCAACCTCAGAGACACGGAGAGATAACAAATGATGTAAGGTTAGCCACACAAGTGACCCATAAGGATGAAGGAAAGAAAAGAAAAAAAAAAGAAGTCACACCAGAAGAGGAAGAATCTTTGTTTGAGGTCTCGGAAAATTTTAAAAAGTATGAGATAGATGACAGGAGAGTCATGATCAGAATGCCTAAACGAGAGGCACAATCAGGAGAGGCCTATGATAACAAAGAAACCACCAAAAAAATAGTGGTAGCCCTAGACGAAGGAGAGGAGAGATGCACTTACATAGGACATGACCTAACAGAGGAAGAAGAGCATGCGCTAATAGCCTTGCTTAGAGAATACAGAGATGTATTTGCTTGGAGTTACAAGGATTTGAAAGGTGTAGACCCGGACATATGCTCACACACAATCCCCATGACCTCAGATGCTAAACCTTCTAAGCAAAAGCCATACACATACAATGATAATTATGCTGCCAAGATCAAAGAGGAGATAGATAGACTGGTAGAAGCTAGATTTATTTATGAAATTGAGCACACTGAGTGGGTATCCCCCATTGTAGTGGTACCCAAGAAGAATGGAAAGCTACGTGTATGCATTAACTTGAAGAAGGTTAATGCAGCCACAATTCGAGATAACTATCCGGTCCCTATCACAGAACATCTCTTAGAAAGAGTAGCAGGCAAGGAAGTGTACAGCTTCCTTGATGGATTTTCCGGCTACAATCAAGTAGCCATAGCTCCAGAAGATCAGCATAAGACATCTTTTGCCACAGAGTGGGGTATATTTGCCTTTCGAGTAATGCCATTTGGGCTTACCAATGCTCCTACAACCTTTCAGAGACTGATGTGCCACGTGTTTAAAGAGTTCTTGAGGAAGAATTTGGAAGTTTATGTTGATGACCTCTGTGCTCATTCCAACATTAGACAGACACATATACCAGAACTAAGGCAAATCTTTGACAAATGTAGAGAGTATCAAGTCTGCTTGAACCCAGAAAAGTGTGTTTTCATGGTCAGGCAAGGCAAGATTCTAGGACACATAGTGTCAAAGAATGGCATATCCACCGATGAAGAGAAACTACGAGCCATAGCCGAGTTACCTAGGCCAAAGAATTTCAAGGAAGTACAAGCTTTCATGGGGCATTGTGGTTATTACCGATGGTTTATACACATGTATGCCATCATAGCAAAGCCTCTGTATGGACTTTTGACTAACTTTGAGTGGACTGATGATGTGAAAACTCCTTCAATGAGCTTAAAAGAAGATTGTGTTCAACACCAATCTTGACCACACTGGATTGGAATAAGCCCTTCCATGTTCATGTGGATGCATCCAATTATGCTATTGGATGTGTACTTGCACAACCTATGGGCGAAGGCAATATGGATCTTCCAATTGCCTATGCTAGTAGACAGTTGAATGCGGCTGAACGAAACTATACAACCACTGAACGAGAGGGATTAGGCATGGTATATGTAGTTAAAAAGTTTAGACACTATTTGCTTGCAAATAAGTTTAAATTTTTTACCGATCATCAAGCACTATTGTACTTGGTAAACAAGCCATGCAATACAGGTAGATTAGTAAGATGGTTTCTTTTACTAATGGAATACGACTTCGAGGTTGTGGTAAGGAAAGGGAAGACCCACTTAAGAGCAGACCATCTCTCTAGGCTCACATCGGGAGAAGCCCCACAAGGAGTATCAAATGACCTTCCTGATGCTTACTTGTTTAATCTGGAAGTTGTACCTCAGTGGGCTAAGCCATTAGTGCCAGTACTGACCTACGGGCCTAATCACCCAGTCATAAACACTCAAGGTAGAGAAGTAGTAAAAGCCCAGAAGTACCATATCATTGCAGGAAGCATGTACAAACAAACAGGTCAAGGGATCCTAGCTTGTTGTGTGGAAGAGGATGAGTACGCAAAATGGTTGCAATTGGCACATGTAGGTGCATTAGAGCAACACTACTCAAAACAACGAACCCTACAGACACTAAGGAGACTCGGAGTGCATTGGCCTACTATGGAAGCTGACGTACATAAGATGTGTAAAGAATGCCCAATCTGTTGCACTAAACCACCTGTGGAACATGCCACTCTTTATCAAGTGTCCATAGTGCTAGATTGGAGTGAACCATTAGTAGCCTTCTTGAGGACGAAAACATTCCCTCAAGATATGACCCTGACGAGACAAAGAAGTCTAGAACAAGAAGCCCTAGATTACTCACTCATTGGTGATAATCTATACAAGCGTGGTAAAGATGGTTACCTGAGACTATGTGTCCATGAGAGTGAATATCTCAAGATCTTGGAAACTGCTCACCAAGGTGTAGCAGGAGGACACTTTGGACCAGATCGGGTGATCAAGGCAATACTATTTGCGGGCTTCTGGTGGCCGGCCCTTCACATGGATGCACATACCTATGTGAAACGGTGTGATGTCTGTCAGAGAACTCAGTACCCTATACGCAAGGATGAGATGCCACTGAAACCTATGATGGATGGACGTGCATTCTCTAAGTGGGGAATAGACTTTGTAGGTCCTATTAATCCCCCAGCCAAGGGTTCACATGCTGAATATATCATTGTGGCCACAGACTATCTAACAAAGTGGGTAGAGGTAAAAGCTACGACAAAGAACAATGCTCAGACAACTGCTAAGTTCCTATTTGAGAATGTGTTCACAAGATACGGGCTACCTATAGAGCTGGTAAGTGATAGAGGCACTCACTTCTTGAATGAAGTTATTGAAAATCTGCTCCAAGAGTTCTTGGTAGTACATAAGAAGTCTGCCCCCTATCACCCACAAGCTAATGGCCAGGCCGAAAGCACAAACAAGATTCTATGCAATGTTCTTACAAAATTGGTGAATAATAAACGCTCTGATTGGGACAAACAGCTACACCATGCTGTTTGGGCATACCGAGTGGCCTATAAAACGGTACTCCAAGCCACACCCTTTTAGATGGTATTTGGCCAAAATGTTGTGCTACCTTTGGACTTCTTGATTCCCACATTGAGAATAGCACAGGAGCATGAGTGGACGGGCCATGAACTCTCTTCGAGAATTTTTTACCTTGAACGATTAGGTGAAACCAGACTAAGAGCTGCAGCAAGAATATATGAAGCTAAGAAACGACAGAAAGCGTACTTTGATGCCCATGTTAAGGATAAAGGATTAAAGGCCGGAGACCTAGTTTTAGTCTACACTTTGAAGCAACATGCAAGAAAATTAGAGAAACGTGGCTATGGACCTATGATCATAAATAGGATCTCAACGAGTGGAGCAGTACAACTAGCCACCTTAGAAGGTGATATTCTTCCGAGCTACATCAGCGGGTGCAGAGTCAAGTTGTATCAGGAACCTCTCACAGAAGAAATGCTCAGTCGACTCAACACTGCTAAGAAACGCAAAGAAGAAGAAAAACGAGTTCGAGAAGAAGCTCAAGCAGAAGCTTTAGAACGCATCAGAAGGATGAAGTTGAGACGGCAGGGTAGGGATCAACCTAGGACAGGTGCCTATGAGGATCCAGGATATCATGTGGCAATGTGTGAAGTCTCAGGAATAAGTCCCCAAAGAATAATAGATTGACGTCCTTTTGTGACCTTAGAGATAGGACAAGGAGTTAGTGCAAAAATTGTGCGAGCATTGATTGACTCAGGTGCAGTCACTAGTGCGGTGAGACATTCTTACTGTCGAGAATTGAAATTAAAAGTCAATCCTATAGAAGCATATCTCATAGGATTGGGAGGTGTGGAAACCCCTTGCATGGGCGAGGTGGAACTTCCCCTCTCCATTCAAGATGTTCCAATGACAGTTAAGGTACTAGTGTGTCAAGATGAGGATCTCACTGAGCCTCTGGTCTTGGGTCAAGACTGGATCTATGACCATGCAGTTAACTTAAACCTAAGAAGTGGACTTCTTCAGGTATGGGTAAATCAGAGTCGAATTACAGTTGAGTTAGATAATGGAGCACTCAAGGAACTAGGAAAGGCACAGAATCCTGGTCCTTCCAGGGGTACACATGAAGTTGACCATGTTGTTCTTGTCCAAAGCTATGTGATGCAGAGGAATGGTGATCTCAATAAAGAAGTCAAGGACTCAACGGAACTCCCTTCTTTTCCAAAGGCCAGAGGGAAGCAGCAACCACAGGCAGATCAATTACTGAAGACTACCTATGCTGGAGGCCTAAAGAACGTACGAAGCAGAATGACTCAACCATTGAAACAATTGTGGGTGCGAAAAGGCGAGCGGCCTATTACAGTCAAGCAACAACAATCATCTCAACTTCCGATTAGTAATCAATGACATGATACTAATAGGAAGACTTCCAAAACTTCTTTTGAGAAAGTGAAATCTATCTAGGTGCCCAAGAAGTCGATGAAGGCTGGCCCACAATCAAGACAAATTTGGGTGCCCACTCTTGTTTAATATGCACGAACATACAGTTTCCCAGAAGCACGCACAGACTCACTTGTAAATGGGTCCCAAAAATGCCTCATTCCCAAGCAGACATACTCATAAAGCCCTCCAGAGTCTCCACTAAACCAAAACCAAAAGCCATCCATTGTGTTTGGCAGCCTAAAACTTGTAATAAAACCCCCGATCCCCATGTGTAAATTCATCCTCACTTGCTAACTACATCACTCATACACTGCATCTTTCCATCTAGCTCGTAGATCTATCCATTCATTAACTACACACACAATCATCGAGCACTCACTGACCCACTAACCCATTACTCACCTCATGATAATGTTGTAACGGGGACAAAAAGTGTTTTATCTTGTCCATTACAATATTAACGCATGATCTATATTCTCACAGAACCAGCAAGCAAGCAATAACAATGGCAGAAGCAGGAGGCACCAGTTCCCAGGCAGGGTCTAGTGCACAGATTGTGGACATTGAGACCCTCCTCCTAGAACCACCACTCACCGAGAGGCCTCAAGAACTTCAAGCGGTGCATGTTCTCCCTATTCAGGACCCTCCTCAGGGACACACTTCTCAAGTGGGGAAACACGCTCATTGGTTTAGTGATGTCGCAAGGCCATTGGGTGATGGCACCTACTTCTGGGAAGCAGAAATTGAGTTCAATGGCAAATGGGGACGCTACCATTTCTTCACTCGCGAATTTGAGAACTATCAGAATGAAGAAGTAATGTGATCGGTTTGGACCAAAGCGGGATTGGATAGCTATTTCAGAGCACATTTGCCTAAGCCAGATTTCCTACGCTGCTCCTATTTTATCAGTACCATCACTCCTAGCAGGGCCAAGGGAGGCGATAGTACTTTTGTGCTACCCTCACTATTGCCAAGCCACGAACTCAAGAGATTCAAACTGACCCTCAATTTGGTACGGGCAGCATTGAACATGCAAGAAATGCATATTCCCACTGAGAAAGAAACAATGGTTCCAGGCAGGATGAAGCATAAGGATCTCAACAAATTGAAGGACATGGTAGCAATGACACCTACCATTGCTCTACACCTACGAACTATTATGCAACATTTTGCTTTTCCCGCCCAAGAACGATTCACTATGCCACCAAAAAAGATATGGTTCAGCTTGTACTTGGCGGAGACAGAGAATCTCACCATCAACATACCGCACTGGATCATCGATCAAATACACCTAGCCCATCAACGGTGGAATAAGAAACAGAAAAATTTACTTCATGGATGTTGTGCTCTCACAAGAATAATTTAGAGGTGCTTAGCGTACGACGTGCCCATTCAAAGAGCACTAGTATGGTCCAGGGCCCAAGAGTTCCAAAGACGACTATCAACGGCGGGCCCTCCATCGAAGAAGATGAGAGGGGGAGTTCAATTACCATGCGCTCAACCAAGGGGAGCCACTACCACACCCGAGGTGACTCCTCCACAAACGAGGCGTGTCCGACCATTTACCATTCGCCTACCCAGACCACGTGCAGAAGGACCCAACCTGGTGTTCCCCCCTATTCCATCAGACTTGGAGTTCCCTCAAGGTTACACCCTTGCTGAACTGACAGATGAAGAAATTGCCCGTTTGATCAATGAATCTAACCTGGAGACAGAAGCAGAGCAGACCCAAGGACAACAACCCACGACTACAACTTCAGCCCCGACCCAACCAGGATTAGTAGAAGTAGAAGAGGATGAAGAAGAGACAGAAGAACAAGAGGCAAACGAGAACCCGGCATACTCGGCCCAAATAAAAAGATTATACGAAACCATGAAGCGGGTCCAAGAGCAACACAAACTGTCACTCGAGATAGGAAAGATGATCATGAGCCAAATGTTAGCCGAGGAAGGTGTGGATGACATGTTTATCAAATCAATGAACCTACACGCTGACGCAGTAGGCTTAGATGAGGCTGTTCATGCAGCCATGACTTATATTCATCGATTTGAAAAACGAGTGCCTACCCGTCCCATGCGATCTGGCAAACAAATCCACATCAATGTATCAGAACCAAGAGGTAACACACAAACAGAAGAACATCAGGAGGAACCACTCTCACCACCCACCTCACCTCTCACTACACAAGTCACCTCACCACCTGGTACTACCACACCTATTTCTGCCATTACCATAGTCGTCATGGGAATTCCTCTCTCTCCCGGCATCCAATTCGGAGGATTTACCATGCCCACCTTCACAACACTCTTCACAAATATCACATCCACCCCACCCACTGTTCCCATCTACACAGTCACACACACGTTCGACACAATGGAAACATCACCAGCCACAGCACCACTCCCACCCCCCATGCAACCTCAATCTCCCATACCCCCTCCACC
>CM035418.1:30614465-30624465 GCA_020310875.1 Ceratopteris richardii | reverse complement strand
TGACAAGAACTGGTACTTGATCCATGTGCGAAGATCAAATGCCAAATTGGCCTCAAATATGAAATCAGCGTCAGCTAATGGTCCTGCTAGGCCTTGAAACCAATGAGAGTTACGATGAATCTTCTCGGTGTATCCTCTAGGGGGATCATCGATTGGCATGGGTCCTGGAAAACCTTGAAACTCTGGTGGTTGCACCGTAGGATAAGATTCCGCTAGTAATTCTCCAATAGTGGCCATCGGTGCACTGGGGCCAGCCTCTGATGGGCCTGCTTCGGTTTGCATGATGACTGATGAGCTAATGGAAAAGATCTGCTACAAAAGATTAACACATTAGCATGGAAATTAATTATGATCCCAATAAGGTGAGACCGCAATCCCTTTCCATAACCGATGTGTAACCCGTGTAGCCAAGTGTCGTGAAGTGATTGATGCAATGATTATTTGCAAAACTAATGCAGGTCTCTAGACACCTACATGGTTCAGATTATGCATACATTTCTTGATGAGCTTTTATTATGCAAAATGTGGGGTTTGGGTGTATGAATTTATACAAGGTTTGGTTGAGGGTGAATTAGTACAAGGGTGGAGTTTAAACGGGGTGGGAGAAGTGTTAGCTACGATGGTACAAGAAGACCTCTGGATACATTTCAGTATCCATTTCCTAAGAGTCTTGGAGTGGGTGGTATGTTTCTGCTGAGGGACAAAAAGCGGTATCGGGTTTGGTGGTATCGAAGGATGAAACGATTTCTGAGGGGTATATATTACATGGCTAGAGGGTTGGGCTATAATACATTGCTTGGGTACCCAAATCTGCATGGGTGTGGGTCGATTGATAAGATACTTCTTGGCGATCCAAATCTGCCGAGTATTTGTACTTGGGTAAGAAGATCGAGGGGACTTTGGATGCTGACTCTGCTTCTGTTGAAACTTTGTCCTGCTCTCGTCTGCAGAGTTGTCAATAGCCTGTGGTTGCTGTCCTTTTGGCACCCATATTTGTCTCGTGCCACTTGTTCTGTGATGCTGATACTGCTGTCTTTGCCTTGTCTGGTGGTGTCGTCGGTCTGGGTTCCTCTGTTGTGGTTGACTCCTTCGTGGTTGGGTTTGAGAGGTCCATTGGACGCTCTACTTTGGAAAAGAAGGGAGATCCAACACTTGCGTGACCTGCCCATTAGGGAGTGATTCGTTATTTATCTTTAATCTAGGCCAGTCCGCAGCAAGTTTGGAAGGATGAGCACCGCAGGGTGTTGTGCTCATTTGGCCGCTGATGCAACCCACCTGACCGCTGATTGTGTTCAACTGCCCTAGCGGTTGGGTAGCTGCCCCTTCTAGTTTGCAGGAAGCCCCAGGGAAGATCTCCTGTCGTTCTTCTGATTGACAATTGTCCCTAGCCAAGCCCGAGTGGGTTGGTGTAGACGTAACGTGACTGGTCTGACCCAAGATCTCCCGGTCTTCCGTCGCATGCGTTTCATAGGGTCTAGGGTTACAAACCTCAATCGGAATGCCGTTAGAGAAGTCAAGCGGTATCACTCGCTTCTGTTCTAAGGTTCCAATCTGTAAGGAGCCTTGTCTAAGATTTAGGTCCACTGAGTGATCGTATAGCCAATCTTGGCCAAGGATTAGGGGTTCTATCAGGTCGTCATCATGGCACACTAGTAGCTTCGCTGTCATGGTCACATCCTTAATGAGGATAGGAAGGTCCACCTCACCCATGCAAGGGGTTTCCATGCCTCCTAGGCCTATGAGGTATGCCTCAATTGGCCGCATTTCTATTCCTGAATCCTTATAGTGGGACCATCTAATCGCACCAGTCGCAGCACCTGAGTCAATTAAAGCCCTGAGCTCTTGGCAAGGGTTGCCGTGCTCTAGCCTGACTGTAATGAATGGTCTCCTGTCCACTATACTAGGTTGAGTGGTTGACTTTACTTGACACATGGCCATGGGATATCTGGGTGTAGTTTCCGGATGGTTATAATGTTCTCTCCCTAGTCCTTGTCTTCTTAACTTCATGCGTTTAATGCGTTCTATTGCTTCTGCCTGAGCTTCCGCTCGTATTCTATTTTCTTCCTCCTTACGCTTCTTTGCCAACGTGAGTCGTCTAAGCATATCCTTAGTAAGAGGTTCCTGATATAGCCTGACTCTACAGCCACTAATATAATTAGGCATTATATCTCCTTCTAAAGTGGCTAATTGTACTGCTCCACTTGTTGAGAGTCTGTTAATGATCATAGGTCCATAACCTCGCTTTTCTAACTTACGTGCGTGTTGCTTTAGCGTATATACTAGAACTAAATCTCCTTCTTTTAGGCCTTTATCTTTCACATGTGCATCAAAATATACTTTCTGTCGCTTTTTCGCTGCATATATTCCTGCTGCTGCCTTTAGCCTGGTTTCTCCTAATCGTTCCAAGTCCATTATTCTTGCTGATAATTCATGGCCGGTCCACTGATGTTCTTGTGCAACCTTAAGGGTCGGTATCAAGAAGTCCAAAGGAAGCACTGCATTCTAACCAAAAACCATCTGAAAGGGAGTTGCATTGAGTACGGTCTTGTAGGCCACTCGATATGCCCAAACAGCGTGGTGTAACTGTTTGTCCCAATCTGAACGTTTGTTGTTCACGAGTTTTGTCAGTACGTTACAAAGGATCTTATTAGTGCTTTCAGCCTGACCATTGGCCTGAGGATGATATGGTGCGGATTTCTTGTGAATCACCATAAAATCCTGTAACAAATATTCAATGACTTGGTTTAGAAAGTGAGTTCCTCGATCGCTCACTAACTCTATAGGCAATCCATATCTTGTAAAGACATTCTCAAATAAGAATTTTGCAGTTGTGTGTGCATCATTCTTTTTCGTGGCTTTTGCCTCTACCCATTTCGTAAGATAATCTGTGGCAACAATAATGTATTCAGCATGTGTACCTTTTGCAGGGGGGTTAATGGGTCCTACAAAGCCTATACCCCACTTTGAAAATGCAAGTCCGCCCATCATGGATTTCAATGGCATTTCATCTCTGCGAGTAGGAAACTGAGTTCTTTGGCACACATCACATCTCTTTACATAGGTATGAGCATCCATGTGAAGAGTGGGCCACCATAATCTTGCAAAGAGGATGGCTTTGATTATCCTATCGGGTCCAAAATGACCTCCTGCAACACCTTGGTGTGCAGTCTCTAGTATGCTCAGATAATCGCTCTCATGAACACATTGTCTTAGATATCCATCTCGTCCTCTTTTGTATAGGTTATCGCCAATAAGTGAATAATCTTGAGCTTCCTGCTCTAGACTGCGTTGTCGAGCTAAGGTCATGCCTTGAGGGAATGTCTTCGTCCTCAAGTATGTCACTAATTGTTCACTCCAGTCTGGTGTGAGAGACACGTGATATAATGTAGCATTTTCTACTGGTGGTCTTTCACAACAAACATTGCATTCTTTACACAACTTGTAGACATCTGCTTCCATCGTAGGCCAATATACTCCTAATCTATGCAGAGTCTGTAATGTTCGATGTTTTGAATGATGTTGCTTTAATGCACCTACATGTGCTAATTGCAACCAATTCGCATGTTCAGATTCATCTACACAACAAGCAAGAATCTTTTGATTATCCTGTTTATATATGCTTCCTGCCATTATTTGGTATCTCTGAGACTTGGTAATCTCTCCCTCTTTAATCTTTATCCTAGGATTCTTGGGTCCGTATGTCAGAATAGGGACTATAGGCTTAGCCCATTCTGGTGCTATCTCAAGGTTAAACAAATATGCGTCTGGTAGATCATCCACTACTCCTTGAGGAGCTTCTCCTGAGGTTAATCTTGAAAGGTGGTCAGCTCTAAGATGTGTCTTTCCTTTCCTGACTACTACTTCAAAATCATACTCCATGAGTAATAGAAACCATCGTATTAGTCGTCCTGTGTTACATGGCTTGTTGACTAAGTACAATAGGGCTTGACGATTTGTAAAGAACTTGAATTTGTTGGCCAACAAGTAGTGCCTAAACTTCTTTACTGCGTAGATCATCCCTAATCCTTCTCGTTCCGTCGTGGTGTAATTTCTTTCTGCTGCGTTCAATTGTCTGCTCGCGTAAGCTATGGGGAGATCTATGTTACCTTCATTCGTGGGTTGTGCTAACACACATCCTATGGCGTAATTGGATGCATCCACATGTACATGGAATGGCTTACTCCAATCCGGGGTTGTCAATATAGGTGCTGAGCACAAGCGTCGTTTAAGTTCGTTGAATGAATTCTCACATTCATCTGTCCATTCAAAATTGGTTAAAAGAGAGTACAAAGGCTTGGCTATGATTGCATACATGTGTATGAATCTCCTATAATAACCGCAATGGCCCATAAATGCCTGTACCTCTTTCACATTAGTTGGTCTAGGTAATTCTGCAATTACCTTCACCTTTTCTTCATCCGTAGAGATTCCATTTTTTGACACAATGTGTCCTAGAATTTTGCCTTGTCTGACCATGAAAACGCACTTTTCTGGGTTCAAACAAACCTGATATTCTCGACATTTGTCAAATATTTGTCTTAACTCTGGGATATGTGTCTGTCTTACATTTGAATGAGCACATATATCATCGACATAAACTTCCAAACTCTTGCGTAAGAATTCCTTAAAAACATGACACATGAGTCATTGGAAAGTGGCGGGTGCATTTGTTAAACCAAATGGCATCACACGAAATGCAAATATGCCCCATTCAGTGGCAAATGCCATCTTGTGTTGGTCCTCTGGAGCAATGGCTACTTGATTATAGCCTGAAAAACCATCAAGAAAGCTGTAAACTTCCTTGCCCGCAACTCTTTCCAATAGATGTTCTGTGATAGGAAGAGGATAACTATCTCTAATCGTTGCGGCATTAACTTTTTTAAGGTTAATACACACACACAATTTTCCATTCTTCTTGGGCACAACCACAATGGGAGATACCCATTCGGTATGCTCAATTTCGTAAATGAATCCTGCTTCTATCAAGCGATCTATCTCCTCTTTAATCTTCGCAGCGTAGTTATCATTGTAAGTGTACGGTTTCTGCTTTGTCGGTTTTGCATCTGGAGTCATAGGGATTCTATGAGAACATATATCTGGATCTACTCCTTTCAAATCTTTATAACTCCAAGCGAACACATCTCTATATTCGCGCAATAGGGCAACTAGCTCTTCTTCTTCTTCAGTTGTCAAATCATGCCCTATGTATGTACATTTTTCTTCTTCTCCTTCGATAGCAACTATTATTTTCTTGGTTTTCTCTCGGTTATCATATACTTGTCCGTCATTCGCCTTTCTATTAGGCATTCGTACCATGATTCTTCTATCTTCGACTTCATATTTCTTGAAATTCTCGGGTACCTCAAACAAAGATTCTTCTTTTTCTGACATGGTTTCTTTCTTCTTTCTTTTCTTGCCTTCACTCTTGTTAGTCACTTCCGTGGCTAACCTCACCTCGTTTGTAATTTCCTCGTGTCTCTGAGTGTGAGTCTCTACCTCGAAAAAATATTCTTCCTCTGATGCAAAGGGTGGGTCCATGATAATTGATTCTAAAACGAAATCACTCGCATCCTCAAATGCATCAGTGTTAGGTTCACATTCTTCTAGAATTGCATCGCACATGATTGGCTCTATCGTGAAAACTGAGATATCATAGCCATCCTCGTCGCAATGGGGTGTCCATTGTTCTTCATTGATGGCTACATCCATGGTTGCTAGGATTTCTGCCCAACCATGGGGTTCAAACTCTTCGTCTGGGAATACCACAGGTGCATAAGCTGGGTCTTGAAGGGTTCTTGGATGTTGTTCTGCACCTAAGGTCCTTGCTTCTAATCGTTCTTCCTCTTGTTTGGCTACTTTACACATCCATAAATGAGTATCCTCATGCAACCAAGAAGGATCTGATTCTAATGAGTGCACAGATTCCGTCTCTACTGGTGTCTTATGGATGGTATTCCATTGTATTGGGGGTACATCTCTATGTGAATAGTCCTTAAGATTGACTTTGGTAGTCACTCCTAAATGTTGCAAGTACAAAGAATTAGTTCCCCAATCTTGTACAATTTGCAACTGACGCATGAATGGTCGTCCCAATATGATCTCGTAAGCATGATTTTTTGCAAAGTCACAAATGGCAAAGGTATGCTCAAATTCTACACCACAAGTGGTGAGTGATATGCCTTCTACTAAGCCTAATGGTTTTTCTATGTGTCCATCAGCCATTTGTAGCTTCATCCTGGTGGGTCTCAATGCTGGCTTACCCCAACGTTTCCATAAGCCGGTGGTAGCTATGGCTACTCCGGCTCCTGAATCTAAGATGGCTTTCGTGGTGTAGCCCTGATGGGTTATCGGAAGATAAGTGTTACCTTCCTCTCCTTCGCTTACATCTCCGATCTTTTCTACGGGTATTTCTGGTACCTTATCTTGTGATCCTAATTGTGAGGGAGTAGTAGCAAGCTCGGGGAATTGATTTGCTACATGTTTCCACAATTCTGGCTTTACCTTTAGCAACTTCTCTAGAGTGAGGTTACATTGTACTTTGGTATTCTTGATCACTTCCGTGTTTCTAGGGATTACTGATTCTTCATTCCTCACTATTATCGTGGGTGCTCTCATACTAATAGACTTTGCTTCCCAAGGTCCTGTGAACTGAGGTAATTCTTGTAAAGAATTAGATTCAAAGCCTGTGTGTTCACTCAGTTGTTCTTCCTCTACATCATCGTATATAGAGGGAATGTCTTGGGGAAATTGTTCCTGCAAGTCATCTATTTCTTGAATAGGAGGATGGGTTCCTTGTTCCTTTCTCCACTTCTCTTCTTGTATTTCTCTCAAAAATTCATGTGAATATTTATGTATGGAAGACAAATTGTCTTGACTTTCTGAGTTGGGTACTTGAGATAGGGATGGCGCATTCCTTTCCTGTGTCTCTGGGACAATAGGGTTCCTAGGCTGATCCTTTTTCTCTTTGCTTTCAATCAAGTATTCTAGCCTCTCCATTAGTCCTTGAAAGTGTAGTTCCGGTTTTGCATGTTATTCCAATTAAGATATCTAGAGGCTTCGAACAAAGCTTGTGCTAATTCTACCATCTTCATGCAAAGTTTAGTTCTCTCAATTTCTAGATCAGCTCGTGGGTAGTTTTTGCTCATTTCAGCTACCTGAGGTCCCTCTTTTAATCTAGCCTGATATGCACGAAACATCATGTCTAGGTTTTCTGGTATGGGTTCCGCTAAAACTGATCCTGATTTCTGAGCTGGATTCTCTTGATTTAATTCTTGAGAAGTCAATTCTTGGATTTTGGCTCTAGATTTCTTCAAACTTCCTTCCAACTCCGTTATCTTTTTACTCCACTTTCTCTTTATTCTTTCTCTAGAATCTTTCCAAGATTTTGTCTTTTTACTGCTAGATTCGGCAACTTCACTGGTTCCGGCTACTTTCTCTTGATTAAGTTGTTGGTTCTGTAAGAGCGCCTGGGCTCTTGTTATAGCTTGGATAGGCACGTATGTAGGGTTGGATCCATCTGCGTTATTTACAATACCTATCACGTTGATCGGTGTCACATTCGAAGCGTTAACTGGATTCTTGGGGCAATCTTTGATTATGTGCTCTTTGCCACAATCGGCACAAAAGCTATGGATATTATAGTACTGTGATTGTCCTGCTATCGGGGGATGTGGACAATCCTTTATGAAATGATCTCCTTGGCACCTAAAGCATGGTCCTCTAGGGCCCTGTGGTCTCTGTTGTCTTAATTGGGGCCGTGGATTTGGGTTTGTGTACATCACATTAGCATAGTCTGGCTCCCAACTAGGTTCCACTGGTGGACTATCATAATGATATGTCTCCACGTGTTCTGGTGACTCTGTGTAATATGCGGGTGGACTATCTACATGAGTGGAGTCAAAACTGTTTGAGTTCGGGTCACTTTCTGTGATCAAAGGTGAAGAAGGCACTAAAGCCCTACTTAGGTTCTCTTCTGCAGCAGCGTATTTGACTGAGATGACATTCGCTGGTGGGATTGGCTGCTGAGCTAAGACAGGTTGAGGTCTCTGTTGAGCCTGGTATGGGTAGTTCTGAGGAGGCCTATAGTAATAGGGCTGAGCATTGTATTGGCCTTGATACCTACCTGGCTGCGGGTATGCTTGCGGATAGTTCTGTCTCACGGTCTGCTTGTTGTATGGGCAATCCTGAGCCGTATGATTCGTGTATCTTCTCTCAATTGTACAATATTGGCCACTAGGGTTGGCTTGAGGTTGTGTTGTATTGGGACACACATTTGCCATATGGTCACCACCACAGGTGTAACAACGCTTGTTTGTTAGCACCCTAGGTTTACTAGAAACTCCTAGTTTCTGGGCCACTTTTTCTGCAAGGTCTTCTATTGAGGTAGACAATTTTGTGGATGCTAGAGATGAACAGTCTGAGTCCTTATAGACCTTTGAGAGTTCCAACTCGTCTCCTAAGTTGTCCTCAATGTCTATACAAATTCTTACACATTGCTCTAGCGTTCTGGGTTCTTTTAGGTACACGTAGGAGCGTAGTTTAGAGCTCAACAAGCCATCTAAAAACAATGACACTTGCTTGGCTTGTGAGGGTAGTTCTTGCATTGGACATCGTTCAACATATTGTCTAAACCTACGTCCTACCAGTCTTACTGTTTCTTGAGGGGTCTGTTTAAAGCTATGAATCAACGAAGACGTGTCATGTCTAATCCCACTTTTAGAGAATTCGGTGATGAATGACTCTAAAAAGTGATGGATGTCTCTAAATTGCCTTTGTTTCAATGGTTGGAACCAAGTTAAAGCGGTATTCTTTAACGTTAGTCCAAATGCGTTGTATTGCGTGAACATGTCTTCAACTTGTTCGGCTCTTAGTACTTGCTTGAATTCTGCGACATGGTCATAGGGATCTCCTGTCCCATCAAAATAATTCTTCATTGATTTCACTAATTGAGTGGGTCTCAATATTCTTGCGTGTTCGCGTGGTCTAGGTAGAGGAAAATCATCTCTACCACCTGGTATTCCATGATCTCTTTGTCTATCCACTCTATTAGTGTCCGTGGTTGTTCTATCTCCCCCTATGGGATGAGTGAAGCTTACTTCCGGTCTCTCTTTATTTCCCTCTCTTTGATTTCCATGGGCTGAGGATGTTCCTGCCCCTTGTTGACTTGTATTCATGTTCGTTCTAGATGGAGGGAATACCAATTCACCTCTCCATGTGTATGTGTTTTTAGCGCGGTCAGGCACCACAAAGACTCTTTCTGAAGTCTCATCCAGGTATACAACCTTTCCAGGTGTATCCGGGTCCTTGAACTCGTATATAGTGATGATACCTACCTCACTAAGTATTTCGGTCTTGTATCTCCAAAAGGCTTCATCAGTTTCTTTATTTACAAACAACTCTATGCTTCTGTTGTCCTGAGGGATCCAGTCTGGGATGAGTACTCGTGTCAGTACAGATTTCCCTCTAGGTGTTCTAGGCTCTTCTAATGGTTCTTTTCCTTGAGATTTTGCTTCCGTCTCTAGTTGAATCACGCCAAACTCGTTGGTATTGTTTGGCTGCGTACTTAAGATGTACATCGTTCCTTCCTTGTCTATGTACGCGTCTCTCTTGAATTTCACCACTGGATGTTCCAATCCAATGGGTTGATCAAGGTTGTGCATTTGCACCACTTGCCTTCGCAAACCATCCTCATAGATGCGAGCACCTAATCGGTTGGTTCGAAGAAACTCTAGTTGTGTTCTATAGGGTCCTTCTGGTTTTTCTAAATAGGCTACATTTGACCCTCCTTCTGGTTTTTCCGTGCTAAATGCCATTTCTGAATCACTAGTATCTGAGCTCTCGTAGGGATAACTAGTGTTCAATTGTTGAGCCCACGATCGTGCAGTAGTTCTTACACTTGCCTCTGATGATCTAAGGCTTCGCCGGTCTGACTTACCTATATGTTTGCCCGATCTAAGGTTCATTAATTTTGTTCCTTGCACACTCAGTACACGCTCAGATC
>CM035418.1:30599465-30606965 GCA_020310875.1 Ceratopteris richardii | reverse complement strand
AGTCAGAGTGCATTGGCAGTTGTGAGGAACCCTGTGTTCCATGCTAGTACTAAGCACATTGAGGTGCATTATCATTATGTCCGGGAGAGGTTCTCTGCTGGGGAGATCAGCTTGGCATATGTGCCCACGTAGGAGAACATTGCAGACCTTTTTACAAAGGCTCTGCCTAGGGAGATCGAAGCTTTCCGCAAAGCTTTGGGCTTACTTCCTTTTGTGGATTGACTCCACATAGCTTGGCACTTCCTTATACGTGAGTGTCAGCTCCTTGTTCACCGCATCACTCCCAGGGGGAATTTGTTGATATATTTAGGTAGTGATGTATGTGAGCACTCTAGGACCATCTGGGCAGTTTTTTCCCCTCTTTAGGAGGCTTTTTCCCCCTACTTGTATATATGCCTATTGTCCTAATAGGCTACTTATGTTTGTACATTCTAGTGGTAATTCATTTACTATTGTGTGTTGTGCTCCAAGCTTCTTCTTCTTCCCTGTGTTGTTCGCGTGCTTCCACAGAAGTCTAACTCCAACATCAAAGAGGATATTTATTTCAAAAAATATGTACATTTTTTGGCACCTGTATATCCAACCACCCACCTGAAGGCTTCCACTTTGTGAATCAAAAGCTTCCCACACATTCAAATTGCCTGGACGCACTCTTTTCCAGTTGACCAAGTAGGAGGAGAGGATAGCCTTTCCATTTGCTCTCTCCCTTATGTTGTCGAGCGTGAAGTAAAGCCCCTTTTTATATAGATACTCTTGGCGTACTATGATAGTGTATATGGGATAATTGACCATATTCGCCTCCTCTCAATCAACATGATACTTGCATCTTTCCACTTCTCTATTGGGAGGGAGATTAGTGCAATTTTTGCATATAATTGAACCCAAGACCTCCTCCTTGCCCCCCATAAGACTTAACCACTAAGGTAGGTGTATTCCTTGTCTTCGAGAGCATATGGACCTTTGCTTAAGTCTAGTCTTGAGATCTTTGGTCCAATAATTAATAGACCAATGGATGTCCATATATGTCTGAACTGACCAGACATTAATATCATAAACTTACTTTATAACATTCTTCCTCCCTTGGAAAGATTTTTGTCATCAAAAATATAGCTACATATAACTCTATAGGCGTTCCCTCGAGCTGCATGCTCTAACGTAGATGAACATGCTTTATTTTAGTCATTCATTCATTCGTTCACCAACTCAAAATTGGAAAGTAGGAAACCTTTGCTAGATTATGGAGGCTTTCCACAAGTAAATTTTTCCTCAATTCCGTCCTTCCATTTTACTAAGCACTCTTTGTAAAATGACTTCATGTACACTTTTCTCGAGTGTGAAGTATCCCTTCTGGTTCATAAGGAATTGTTTCACTTACTGAAAGTGCAAATATGACCTATTCTCCAACTTGATTATCTAAATCTATTGGACTTTTTCTAAGTCGGCTAACATGGAATATTGGATGGGTCCAAATTTCTTTTGGAAGTTATAATTCATATGCCAACTTTTTTTATGATTTGGAATAGACCACAATATCTAAGCAACAGCTTGATGCATTTTCTAGTCTTTAACTTTTCACACCTATCTAGAACTCGAAGATAAACTTGATCTACAACTTGAAAAGAAACTTCACGTCTTTTTGGATCAACATAGACTTTTTCTCGATCTAGAGCTCTTTTCAAGTTTTCTTTATCTAGCTTTAGCTTAAAACTCATGTCTCAAAGGAATTCTTGAGATGCTTGAGCTCGTTCATTTTGAAGTCCCACTACATATGGAGACACAAGCAGAAAACCCTAACATCAATGTGAATGGACTAAATTTAATTGATGAATCCTTGGCAATATTGTAGCCGCTTACTGTTATAAAGTAAGTCTATGATCTAAGCATCTAGCCAGTTTAGATAGATCTGAATTTGGACGCCAATTGGTCACTTAATTGTTGGACCAAAGATCTTAATCCTAGAGTTAATCAAAGAGTCCTACAAGGAGCAAGGTTTTGCTCAAGAGCTCCATGAGTTGGAGCAGTATAGACCATTCTTTCTAACTGGAACCTTTCTAGATAAAAAGTGACGGAGGATCAATCCACAAAAGAGTGGTGTAGATTGACTAAAAAAATTATGGTTCTCAACTGATTCTACTTTTCTAAAAGTATGGCTTAACATCAAAGTGATAAAATCCTCAATAGCAATATATACAAGGCTTGGTTGGGAGGAGGGAAGACATTCATTTATGTGTTGGCTAGGTGGAAACTTTGTTGCACACATACATACACCTACATATATCCACATACATACATACATACATACATATGTACATATGTACGTACGTACGTACATTCATACGTACGTACATACATACATACGTACATACATACATACATACATACATACATACTTTTATGCATGCTTGCATACATACATAAGTGTGCCCAAAACCATTTTCCACAGGATATGAACAGACGAAGTATCGTTTGAATAAAGAAGCTGCTTCCGCCATGAAACCACTAAGTAAATGTTTAATGAGGTGACCATAAATACAGTTGATGGCTGATGCTTCTTGTGAAAGTATTTCTGGCATTTCCTTTAGGCAAGGTGAACATGTATCCTTTATGTGTGTGTGTGTGTGTGTGTGTGTGTGTGTGTGTGTGTGTGTGTGTGTGTGTGTGTGTGTGTGTGTGTGTGTGTGTGTGTGTGTGTGTGTGTGTGTGTGTGTGTGTGTGTGTGTGTGTGTGTGTGTGTGTGTGTGTGTGTGTGTGTGTGTGGGGGGGGGGGGGGGGGGGGGGGGGCAGTGTGTGCGTGTGCTAGAGAGAGAGAGAGAGAGAGAGAGAGAGAGAGAAAGAGAGAGAGAGAGAGAGAGAGAGAGAGAGAGAGAGAGAGAGCACTATATTAGTCAGAGAAAGACAGAAAGCAAGAAAATGAAACTGAATCAGAAAATATATTTATGACTTTAAATGGCTGAATTGACGTATGAGACTAAGCGTTTACACCAGCTCTAGTTCTTTCTATCAAGGAGGAAGACTGAAGGATAGTGTTGCACGTCAAAATAGAGAGAGCAAAAGAAAGGATGAATGTTGTGCTCCCACTGATGCACTAATTCTAAGTGACACTAAACATCAAACATGAATTCAAGCTTTACATCAGGTCTCCACTGGAATGAAAACCTAAAATAGGAAGGAAAATGTTTCTCTTGTAGTGATCAAAATAATGCATAGGCGTCGCAGAGGTTTAAGTAGATACTTCTTCAGGGAACACCGAGATATGAACATGACAACAACCATTTTTTTCTTCCATTTTCATTAAACGTTTTGGATATGAAAATGAAACAACCATACCCAGTGCCATTGGAGTACTACTTACAGTACGACATTTTTCCAATCAGAGTATTTTGTGCTTTTCCAAAGCAGATAATTTGCCCAAAAACTTTATAAAGATAATCTGTTCCACACTGTTCATAATCACAAACAGCGATCATGAACCATACTCTCAGCCAGTGTTTTGCATGCCAGCTGCAATACCTTTCATAGTAAGAATCAGGGTGTCCTCAAGCCCGGGAGCATATTCACTTGTTGGGTTCAGAGTAACTAACTCTGCAGCACTGCTTCGTGACTTCACAAGAGCAGATGACTTCTGCACATCTCCATCCCTCATCTTCTTTAATGTGTATGCTTGCTGTAAGTTCAGAGTAGTAATGTATGGATCACGTAATGCCAGACGTTGCTTTAGGTAAGGGTTTTCTTCCAGGAGTTCATCATGCCCAGCAACCTGCAGTAACGTAAGAAGTTGTCATTTTTCAATCCTTCTCCATAGAATTGAGATCCTAAAACGAAATTTGGCAAGTACCTTTAAAAGTAATTCCTTGGTTTCTTCATACTTGGCTCGCAGTTTAGTACCAAAGAACTTGAGGTCATCACTCACCAGGAGTTCATCATAGAGGGCAGCAATGCGTGGGTCTCCCTTTGCAAACACCATTTCAACCAAATCTATAGTCACTCTAAAGAATGGCCATTCATTGTACATCTCTTGTAATATTTGCAAGTTGTTTGGATCTTTTTTGAGCACAGCCTTAAAAGCCTCACCAAAACCAAGCCAAACAGGCAGGTGAAACCTGGTTTGTGTCCAAGCAAATATCCATGGAATCGCACGCAATGACTCAATACCTCCATTTGGCTTTCTTTTGGATGGTCTACTCCCAATGTTCATGCGTCCATACTCCAGCGCAGGTGTTGCCTTAAAACCCAAAAAACAAAATCTCAATAAAAATGGGCATGCTCAAAGTAACCGAGGTTGAAACCAGAGTTTATTGTGGGAAAATTCTGACTTCACTTACTGAATGGAAATATTCCATGAACCGAGGCTCCTTAAACACAATAGATCTATACTCTTCAGTTGAAATAAGAGCCATTTCATCCATCAATGCTCGCCACTCGGGCTTCGGCTTTACTGGAGGATGCATCCCGTGTTCCAAAGTAGCTGCAGTGAAGCGCTGCAATGTGCGAAAGCATAGATGTTCTTCACCAAATGACTGCTCAATAACTTCCCCCTGGACAGTTACTCGTAAAGAACCATGTATTGTATCTGGAGGCTGCGATAGTATGGCAAGGTGTGTAGGTCCACCACCCCTTCCTACAGTACCTCCACGTCCATGAAAAATGTTAAGTTTGACACCATATTGCTTGGCGACCTTGATGAGCTCCTCTTGGCTTTTGTATAATTGCCAAGCAGCAGAAAGCCGACCAGCATCCTTCCCTGAATCTGAGTAGCCAATCATCACTTCCTGTTTCCCATCTATTCTATTTCGATACCAATCAACTGAAAACAGGCGGGATAACACAGCTGGTGCTGCCTCAAGGTCTGCAAGCTTTTCAAACAGAGGAACTACCCGGAGAGGATGAGCAACCCTACACTCACGCTGAAGCAGCTCAACAGATAAGACATCAGATGGTGTCATTGCCATGGAAATAATATAGGCACCAAAAGAATCAGGTGGAAGCTCTGCAATAACATGGAATGTATCAAGTACATCACGGACTTCATCTGTTTTTGGCAAATCAACACCAAAAAGTGGTCTTTTGCCTCTTAACTCAGACAGTAACCACTCTTGCCGCTGCTCCTCTGACCAATTCCTGTAGGAACCTAAGCCTAGATGTGTGGTGATGGCATCCATCACATCAGTATGTCGTTCAGACTCCTGTCGTATGTCCAGCTTAACAAGACTCAGGCCAAAGCATGAAACCTGTCGCATGAAGTCAAGAAGACTTCCATCTGCAATTGGCTTGTCTCCAGTTGCACTCAATGAACGATAACAAAGTTCAAGTGGCTCAAGAATCTAAAATCCAGAATTTGAGAAGATTGTTCATTAGCTTCAACAAGATAGCAGTTGAGCATGATTACAGCAAATCAGAGCTATTACAAACCTGGTCCACTGAGGTAAATGTGTCATCTTCTGGTATGTCAGACTTACCAAAAGCAAGTAAGTCACGCATATATTCCCTAGTATTGTACAACCTGTCCCGGACACTCCCTAAGACAACTCGGAAAGGCTCATTTGGTGGAATGGGCTTCCAAAATTCTGTGCAAATGAATGCTCAATCAATCAGGCTTGTTGAGGCCACACCAACTCAGCAGCAAAATGAACGATTCACGAAAAGGCTGATTTTAGGATTTCTTACCCATGTAATGCTTAGCATCTTTTCGATAAGAGGCTTCAATCTCCTGGACCTTCACCCTTAACTCGTCACTACATCGCCACATAGACAACTGCAAAATCAAAAAGCTAATTCAATTTGCATTGAGATGCCTATCCTAAATAGGAGAATAGCCTCTTGAACAAGGCTTCATGCAACGATTATATGATGGAGAGATGAAGGCCCCCTTGCATCAAATTTCCATTTATGCAATAAATGCTGAAAGCCTTAGAGCCATTTAGAATTTCAGAGCTTTTAACGCAAATGATTCATGACTTCGATAATCATTTGAGAAGAGGATCTGTTGCATTTTACTGCTCATTCTTTAGTAGTTTTGAAAAGACCATTTGATCACTAAAAAAGCATTCTTTTTCACTTCCACTAACCAGTGATTCTTTGTTTGGGAGATAAACCTCTGCATATAGTCTTATTTATAGATGTATCCCTACGAAAACATGCACATGCAAATGAACACACAATATACAAGTAAGATTCCATGAATCATAGCGAATGCATGATCCCCCTTTCTCCAAATTTCCCAAACAAAATAGGCCACCATCAACAAAAAGGCTTCTCTCATCATTTTCCTTCATTGCTCATATATTACCTCCCCACATGCATCTCAAATATAAACATCTCATAAGAATATCCTTGTATAATGACAGCCAAAGAACAGTTTATATCTCACACAAGTACATCCCCCTTCCCAATGTCCACACCTGAAACATTTCTCCTGCCTATGCCCCTTGATTAAAAAGTACCAACTGAATAATATAAAAATTCAATCTTCCTTCTTCCCGAAACTGATCACTCATTGTTGGGTGAACACATCACAAACAAAGACAAAATGCTGCACTTGAGAGTGCAGGCTTGTAAGAAAAACGCATGTGCTCATTCTCTACTCCCCTCACAAGTCTCTCCTTCTATCCTTTCACTCCATCCCTTCCTCTTTCCCTCAGATTCCATTCTTCCCCATATACGTGTCCTGTAATATGGTGACTCTACTTGAAGCTTAAGAATGTTTGCAACTTACTCAAACTGAAAACTAATAATCAAGCAAAAATCATTGCAAAGCTACAATGATGCTGTTCACATGTTGAAGATGTGGAACCTACATCATGGGCTTTTTATAATTAGTGATATTACTTTATCCAAAATATCATTTGAAAGCCTGTCACACTGGTTCTTTTTTATTCTTTATTTTAACTGACAATACCACTAGTGGTATTTCCAAACCTCTTAATCACCTTGATTAGTCATTTTAATTCCTTAAAATTAGGAATCCTTACAAGGCCCATGCAGGGCTCACTTTTTCCCCTAATGGACAAGTGGACTTCAGACTTGCCTTTTATGAAGCTAGTTTGTTACATTGTACCAAAGCAAGCTCTCATGGAAACCTTGAAGTTTTCATCATCTTCTCTATGAGATTTGTGTCACTCATCTTCTCCATGAGATTTATCTCCACATGTTTTTAGCCCACACCATGATGAACTCACGAAATTGTCCGAAATCAGCCAACAGCACAGTCAAGCAGGCTATATAGTATATATGCCCACCCATCAATCTATCTATAGGTACAGGTTACGCGAGGCTATAGTGTGAAAGAAGTTGAAGAGCAGCTCATACATCCTCTTAATCTTCTCCTTAGAGTTGATGTTCAAAGAAGCAAGGCATAGCTTCTCTATGTATACCCATTCCTTTATGTATTGGCCATGCTTATGGGATTAATCCCCAGCCACAATGCCCTTCCTCTAAAAAGCCTTTCCTCTTCAGATCTTTCTCTGCACCTACCCCAACTCCAACCAATGCACCTATTTTCGC
>CM035418.1:30591965-30594465 GCA_020310875.1 Ceratopteris richardii | reverse complement strand
ATCATCATCCGGTGCTCGACTAATAGATGCCTCCATCCTACTAGTAGATGCCTCCATCCTACTAGTAGATGGACCTGGTACACTGTGTGCTCTATGACTAGTACGAGTCCGAGATGCCCTCGTATCATGCCGTGGCACTCTCAACTCCTGATAGAGCATGTCATATAGATCAAGGTCCTCTGTCGGAATGCTAGGTATATCATGGACCCTCTCTATATCAAGCTCATCGACGTTCACCTGCCGCACCTCTACTGAGTGGCCACCACGCTCCAATAAACGCAAGTTGCAATGGCAATAGACAAGCCGCTCCAACTGCAATGTAGATAGTCTATTCCTCTTCTTTGTATGGAAGAGGGCCATGTACTCCAATTCCTTTCACATGGACTGGCACTACAGTCTTGTGAAAGTATGCGGATGGCTAACTTTCTCTGCAAGATAAAAAAGAAAGAGTTCATTAAGAAGAGGAATGACTCATGAGACAAACTTCAAAGTTATAACTTATTAGTTAAAGACTCAATAGGAAATTGGAATGACTTACTAGCTCAGGTGTACCAACACCGTATCTCTCCCACCATGTCATAGGCATCAACTGCATGCTTCTCAAGCATGCCGTGTCTCTACCAAAAAGTCCTTCATTATTCTGAAACTGGGTGAGCTGAAGCTCCAACTTCCCACGTAGCTCCACATCAGAAGATCCATACAATCGATCTACATAGTCATTCCAAGAAGTCACAAGCTCCATATCCAATGACTGTGATGCAGATCTCCATAAAGGATGTAGTAGATTGGCCATCCCATGTATAGGGCGATGGAACCAATCCCACCTCTTCCTCCATATTCCTTTTATTTCCTCTATCCTATGGATAAAAACCAAATCAAGTTAGAAAATAATAAGATTTAAGAATGTTGAAGAGTCAAGACATGAAAGTTGAACATGAATGCTCATACAAAAAATAAAATATGGTTACCCAAGTTTCAACTTACCTCTCCAATGTCAAATAAGGACATCTCTGTATAGACTCTCCGACACGATCCATGAACTCATAAACAAGTCCAAGTGTGCAGCCCTCTCAATCTGCTATGCGTATGAGTGAATATAAGGGCTGTAAGGCCCGCACTAATCCCTCCACATCCCTCCAAAAGCTATCATCCAAACATGTGCGTCGTACAAACTCTGCCTTCGGACTAGTATGTCCATCCCAAGCTAACCAATCAGGTGATACAACTGTCTGCTGCATCAGTGCTTGCCTCACTCTTAATAATCTTTCCATGACTATGCACATGTATGCAAATCTGGTCTTCGCGGTCTTCACCAAATCAATATCACTGTAAGACCGAAATATAGCAAGCAATTTTGGCCTCTTTGTGAACAAAGAGACCACTTTTATGCAAGTGGTAAAAATGGTGTAAATCCATGGTATCTTCCCCACATCCTCTATCAGCAAATCAATGCAATGGGCAGCACACGGTGTCCACACAATAGAGGGGAATTCTTCTTCTAGAAGCTTGCCCATAGCCACACAATTGCTTCCATTATCTGTAACCACCTGGACTACCTTTTCTACACCAATGTCCATGATAGCTTGACGGATATGATCATAAATGAATCGACCTATTTACATATAACACAATGAATCATTAATCAATTGATAAATTATAATTTATCTTGACATGTGTCATGCACATGCATAATGCACAATGCACAATGCACATGCACAATGCACATGCACAATGCACATGCAAAATGCACATGCAATGTGCATGTGCATGTGCATGACACATGTGCATGTGCACACTGCATGTGCATTGTGCATGTGCATGTGCATTGTGCATGTACATACATAGTACATACATACATATTACATGCCAATGCACAATGCACATGCACATGCCACATGCACATGCCACATGCCACATGCCACATGCACATGCACATGCACATGCACATGCACATGCACATGCACATGTGTCATGCACATGTGTCATGCACATGCACATGCACATGCACATGCACATGCACATGCACATGCACAATGCACATGGCAACATGCACAATGCACATGCACATGCACATGCACATGCACATGCACATGCACATGCACATGCACATGCACATGCACATGCACATGCACATGCACATGCACATGCACATGCACATGCACATGCACATGCACATGCACATGCACATGCACATGCACATGCACATGCACATGCACATGCACATGCACAAGGCAAATGCACATGCACA
This sequence comes from Ceratopteris richardii, assembly GCA_020310875.1. Classification (NCBI taxonomy): domain Eukaryota; kingdom Viridiplantae; phylum Streptophyta; class Polypodiopsida; order Polypodiales; family Pteridaceae; genus Ceratopteris; species Ceratopteris richardii. Next base: position 30,592,217 of record CM035418.1, on the reverse strand, counting down.
AGGCAAATGCACATGTGAGATGCCACATGCATGATTGATCATTGCACAATCAAATATAAACTGAAAATTCAAAAATCAGTTCACTCACTTGTGACTGTAGTACCAGCGGCTGATGCATCTATGGCTCGAAGGAACATGGTCCCTTTGCAACAATGCACCAAAATGTTGTACACATTTCTCTTTCGTATGTCTGTCCATCCGTCACACATGATTGTGCATCCATACTTTGCCCATGTCTCTTTCATGGGCTCA
>CM035418.1:30496965-30586965 GCA_020310875.1 Ceratopteris richardii | reverse complement strand
AGAGCTCGCACGCGAGGTCCAGCAGGGCTTGCAGCGTTGTGAACTGCTTGGCTAGTCGGCCTACTGATCCATCGACCTATAAGACTTAACCGTTCGCAAGAATTGGTGTACTGATCCAGCGGGGAAAGGAAGACGATCCCCGAGTGTAACCTCTACAGTTCTCAGGCAGCAACCGCAGTCAGCGGGACAAGCAGGTGGCGACGCTGGCGAGGAATTCTTGACTTTGCGATAGAAACATCTGAGCAGCAGTCATTAGTCAATAGAGAAGTGGCCCGCTTATCAACGATCCCAACGAGAGCGAAAAGCCTGAGCAGGAAAATGCCAGATGCGCAGTCGCTTGCCCCGATAAAAACTCGTTCGGGCATAGCTCATGAAATATCGCTTATATGTTTTGGCTTTCGTCCTCGCCTCCTCGAATGTAACCTAACGTTTAATTTATTAGTTGTCCACACCCACCTAATCCACCTTTTCCTTTTATTAAGGATCACGTCGGATTGGCCGGCGGCACACTTCGCCGGAGGAACATAGAAGAAAAAAACAGTGTTTTTTATTTATTATTTATTATTTTATTTTGTGAGGTCTAAATTCTAATGGTCTTGTTCACACTAAAGAAGCTAATGGTCTTGTTCACACTAAGGAAGCATAGGAACAAAACATAGTATTTAAGGTCCGTCAATGGCCTTTTATTGGTCTTGATTTGGTTTGGTTGCCTCTTAGTGTTTGATTCACATCAATCTAGTGGAGGTGTTATATCATTTTTAGTGTGAACCACCTTTATTGGAGGTTGGAGGGTGTAAGGCCCCTTGGCACTCATGCATGAGATGCATGGAACAAGAGAAAGTAGTGGAAAGATATATAAAGGTTGTATGGTTGGGAGGTGAAACCCATGTCCTCTCTGAGGTGAAACCCATGTCCTCTCTCAACTCACTCAGTATGAACCTAATTTAAGCCTACTTCCAAAAATAGGGGTTTTCATTGGGCAACAACGACATTACGACATTGGTATCAGAGCCTAGTTGAGGAACTTGGGCTAGATGGAGGCAAGGCGCCTCATTCGGTGGGCACTTGGAAAAATCGCTTATCCTTGGTGAGTGTGAAATTGGCCTTAGATGAAGGGCACATGAGCATTTGGGCACCCATAGAGTTCTGGTCAAATTTAACATGGAGGATTGCATGCCTTCAAGCACACCATTGGAGGTAAATCATAAGTTGAGCAGGTATCAAGCGCTAGAGTTTGAGGTTGGTGGAAGCGCTCATGCATGGAAAGTGGGTCCAAGAGAGTCAAAAGGGTCTACAAGTGAGCATTGAGGGCAATGCTTAGTCTAAGGGAAAAGGAATGTCACATAATCCTAGCAGGGGATGGTTGAACCATACCTTAGCAGGTGATTTGCTTATGTTTTGGCTTTCGTCCTCGCCTCCTCGAATGTACCCTACGTTTAATTTATCAGTTATCCACACCCACCTAATCCACCTTAGAAAAAAAATAGTGCTTTTATTTATTTCTTTTGTGAGGTCTATTGGTCTTATTCACACTAAGGAAGCATAGAAAAAATGACAGTATTTTAGGTCAATCAATGGCCTTTTATTAGCCTTGATTTGGTTTGGTTGCCTCCTAGTGTTTGATTCACATCAATCTAGTGGAGGTAAGTGCATATATAGTAACTTTCCACTTAGAAGTATTGTTCACATGTTTGTCCCATGAGCCATTTCTTCATAAAAGAAGAGAGCTTCAATGTTTCACCTTTGTTCCATGGCTCTACATGAAACCCAAGTTTGTTAGTCAAATAGAGCTCAATGGCGCAAGGAATGATTAAGTCACTTGTGAGGATGGATGTCATCGAGAATGGATTTTGGAGTGAAATTAGAGAGGAGGGAAGGGATGGCATTCTACAGCAAACCCTTCGTAAATGTATCATGCACTAATAGCATTGACTATCTCACACTACATCCATCGCAAGAATGTAGATCTTGTCCCAAGTCGCTTGGTTGGGTGGTTGGGCCTTTCGCCTCTTGAGGCGGGGGCGAGGGTTCAACCCCCACCGGCAACATGTAAGGGACATGTTAAATTGGAAACCTTGTATTGTGGCTGATATGCCACCGTTTATTTCGCTACGCGTTAGATGTGGCTGCAGTCTAACCCAGCTATGTAAACCCCTGTTCTTGTGGGATAAGGGGGGTCCCATGGGTACTATGCCCTTCCTTGTACAGTTGCAATTTCAAAGTTAAAGTTTGGAGGAGTAGGCCTCGGCTGAACCTCCATATTAAAAAAAAAAAAAAAAAAAAAAAAGAATGTAGATCTTCATCGAGGGCTTCGATCATCAAAGGATTGGATTTTTGTGCATTGGTTTTTTTTTAATGGAGGTTCGACAAGCGTCTACTCCTCTAGGCTTTAGTTTTGAAAGTACAATAATACAAGTGAATGAGTATAGTATCCGTGAGATCCCCTCTATCCCAAAGCAGGGGTTAGACAAGAATAACATGAATAACAATTAGTTTAAATAGGCCAAAGCTTTACATGTCTAGCTTGAAAATTGAACTCCGAACCTCCACCTCAAAAGACCAAAGCCAAACCACTTGAACTATGAGATGTGGACTACTCTTTGTGCTATTGCCACTATTGTGAACCAAATGATGAATGCCCGTTGGTGATGACAATGGTTTGAATGCTATTATTCATCGGAATCCATTGGTCATGACAATGGTATGAATGGCATACATGAAAAATTAGAACACCTTTGCAGTAAGGCGTTCATAACATCATTTGAAATCAACTGTTCATAACATATTGTGGAAAGTTGAATGCAAAGCATGAAATAAAATAAAAGTCTGAAGTGTGAACCCGCCTTAACATAAAGTTACTTTAAAAAATAAAAAATAATAGTGAAAAATAAAAAATAAAAAAAAACTTACCACACACATGAAGGAAAAAAAAAAGCATAAAGACACACATTATTCTCTCAAAGGTGCGCATATCCCTCCTCTCTCTAGTTTCCTTTTTGCTATGCCCAATTTTCTATACCGATTTTGTTTTCTTTACATTAAATAAATTTAATTTATACACTTTTTAATGCGCATTTTGTTTTCTTTTCATTAAATAAATATTGTTTATACATTTCCATGGGACAACAATAACCCCATTTGTTCTCATCCGTAATGTTCTCCTTCAAAGTGACCAACTTTTGAGGCGATGCCTTTGACCCCAAAATAATAGTATCCACTTCGTGAAGTACAAAAGCCATCTATCCTTCCATTCGGCATCGAAAAGCCCCACCCCCCCACGTAGTGGAGGACCCCACGTACTTATGAAAATGCTCCTTTCATCTTGTCATTTTCCTTATTTTATTCAAACGCAAGGGGCTTTTGCGTATGCCACTCTCCTTTGCGAAAAAAGTCGAAAGAATAAGCCTATCACAATCTTACTTCTTCAAAGGATAATGCTCGATTTCCTTTTCTTTTGGTTTGGGGATAATCTGCTTTGTTTATGCATAGTGCTCACATTAATAAAAGAGTATATGTCATTGTGTGTATGTGTGAATGTGTGTGTAACATATGAGTGTTTAGTTTGCGTCTTGTACATGGTTTGATAAAGCTTTGACCTTTTGAGATGAAGGTCGAGAGCTTAGCCCTCGAGTTAGATATGTAATGGTTTTGGCCAGTTTAAACCAGTTGTATCTGAGTTTACCAGTTGTAACTCAATTTAACTTTTGTTTTGTGGGATACAGGAGGTCATGAGGGTACTATGTCTATTCACATGTATAGTTCTACTTTCAAAGTTAAAGCTGGGGGAGTAGACGCCTGTCAATCCTCTTGTAAATTTTATCCAAAAAAAAACGCATGAGTGTTTTTTTATAGTCTCTTGTTTTTATGCATATTTGTGAATTTAATCCAAATTGAAGTTTATATCGGAGGTGTGTGGTGTAGGGGTAAATACATTGGACCTTGAACTAAAAGTTTAAATCTTAATACTCATAGAATAATATGATGTTCGTCTTTGAAAGTGAAAGATAAAGACATTTTTAGGTGTGTGAGTTGTTCTTTTAAATTTCATGTCTAATAAAAAATAAATTGAAGATTGATCTTTTAATGGGGTTGAAAAAATTATTTTGTCTTCACTTTTTCTTCTAGTTGACATGTTTCTACTTGTAGATTAAATAAGAATTCATGCTTTGAGTCCACTAGTTAGTGACCTTGTTTAGGAGGCAGTTGGAATAGATATAAGAAAACCATCCATGATATGCAAAACTGGACCTTAAATCTACAAGTGAATATTCAAATACAACCTTTGTTAGCCCTACCATCATGAAAGTGTATGAATGCTTGTGTGCTTCTATACACAACTTGCTTCAACTATTATTAGCATCTTTATAATCTAACCTAAGGAGGTTCTTAAACCATCAATGGAAGAAGGATAACCTTCCTATATATGATTAAATCCATCTTCTTTGTTTGTATTGGTTAATCATTGTGGAGAATGAGTTCTCCTATGCGCAACGAAAATGTGTAGTGAACCCTTGTATGTCCAACACTTGGACAAACAGTTGCACATTAGATAGCTTGTTGCTCTCAATACAAAACTCAAATGGACATATGCCTTTAGTCAATCAAAGTAGAAAAAGAGAGCTTTCTAATAAACTATAAATAACTTAATTTGCACAATCTTGATTAGGAAATGCAACTGACGAAGATGAACTACCTGTCCACACAAGTATGCTAAAGAATTGAACTTCACTCTCGGATTGATAACTCTCTAAATATATATCCTTTGAGGATGATATTTGAGAAGCAGAAAGTACACACAAATAGCTTTCCAAGAAGCTATAAATCAAGTAATTTGGATGATTTTTGGTCAGGAAAGTCAACTGACCAAAATAGACCACCTATGCACACAAGTATACTAAAAAATTGGACTTCACTCTCTGATAGATATCTCACAGAATATAAATCCTTTGTTTACTGAGTTGTAAACGTATTAGCTTAATCGTTCACCCAGTATTAGCACGTTTAAGCTGGAAAAGAAATTAAACCCATGGACCGATCCCATTGCCTCCATCCTGTAGGAACTACGAGATCGCCCCAGTGGATGCCAAAGACATCCGGCTGGGGTTGTAGACCGACCATATAACCGGATCTGAAAAGTAGAACGAGCGAGATAGCTCGTTCCATTAGTTAGTGGGAAGGGTCGGAGGGGACCAACTACTTGGTATTGAAATTGAAATCAAGTAAGAGAAGGAAGAGAAAAACAAAAAAGCGCCTTTTTGATTTTTTGTTTGGTACCTCAATTGTTTTTTCGCCTCTCTTGATTCGGGAGTAGTTGTTTCCTCACAGAGCACGGTCTATCTATCTATCTATCTATCTATCTATCTATCTATCTATCTATCTATCTATCTATCTATCTATCTATCTATCTATCTATCTATCTATCTATCTATCTATCTATCTATCTATCTATCTATCTATCTATCTATCTATCTATCTATCTATCTATCTATCTATCCCGAATAGTTGTTTCCTCACAGAGCACGGTCGATCTATCTATCTATCTATCTATCTATCTATCTATCTATCTATCTATCTATCTATCTATCTATCTATCTATCTATCTATCTATCTATCTATCTATCTATCTATCTATCCATCGATCTATCTATCCATCGATCTATCTATCCATCTATCTATCTATCTATCTATCTATCTATCTATCTATCTATCTATCTATCTATCTATCTATCTATCTATCTATCTATCTATCTATCTATCTATCTATCTATCTATCTATCTATCTAAATGACATATTTGGGATAGAGAAAGGACATGCAAAGAGCTTTCCAACAAGATAAAAAGCAAGCAATTGGTATATGTTTTGGTCAGGAAAGTTAACCGACCAAAATAGACTACCTATCTACACAGGTATGCTAAAAAACTGGACTTCACTCTTTGACTGATATCTCACAAAATGTATAAGCTTTGAAGGAGACATTTGAGATAGGGAAAGTACACAATATAAGCTTTCTAATGAGTGTTTAAAACACAAGAAATTATTAGATATACACTAAGATATGAGCTTCACAATAGAGTTGTGTACAAAATGATGTGCAACTAGAAGGAGTCTATGGGAAGACAAAATGACAAAGTGACCAGATCCAACTATCGGGAGCTCTTACCTCTTTCTCTCCTTATCTAGAACGTGCTCCCACTCCACTTCTATAACCAATGAGCATGAGAAGAAGTTTGTGCCTCCTTCTTAACTCACCACTTTCATTTGATTGCCCATTACATGCCACTTACTACAAGGTAGATATTGTATCTTTTACTCATCATGAATTTTGACTACACTTTTTTTTTCTTTTTTTCTTCTCTCTTCTTTTCCTTTATCTTTATATTTGGTAAATTTATCCAAGCATAGCTCATGTGAAAATGAGCTTGTATGTTTATCTTCAACACTCCCCCTCAAGCTCATTTGGGATTTATCTTCAACCATGTCCTGCAAATTTATCACATCCTTGAAACCTTTGAGTTTAGAAGCATCTAAGAACTTTGTAAACATATCTCCAAGCTACTCTTTGGTTCTGATGAACTTTATCTCCACATCTTTGCTCAATATCTTCTCCCTTACATAATGATAGTGGACCTCTATGTGCTTGCTCCTTGCATGAAACATAGGATTGCTTGCCAAGTAAATACTTGACATGTTATCACCGTATATAGGGATGGTTCCAACTTGCACTTCAAGATCAGCCAAAAGCTTTTTAATCCACATTGCTTCACATGTGACAAATGCTAATCCTCTATATTCAGCCTCCATGGATGAAAATGCAACAGTAGGTTGTTTCTTTGAGCTCCATGTGATAGGTTTGCTTCCTATCACAAACACATAACATAAGGTTGATCTCCTATCTTCCTTTGAACCTGCCCAATCAGCATCGCTAAAGCCTTTGACCTGCAATTCTTCATCAAACTTGTAAAACAAAGCATGATCAATTGTATGCTTTATGTATCTCAACACTCTCTTGGCTGAATCTAAATGTTCACTTGTCAGGGCTTGCATAAATTGAGAAAGTACACCAATAACATAAGATAAATCAGGTCTTGTAATGTTTGCATAGATTAATGATCCTACAATGCTTCTATATGTCGTTACATCTTCCAATAGTTCTCCATCATTTGAGCAAATCTTTGTATTTGCGTCCATGGATTGAGTGAGTGGTTTGCATTCACTCATTCTAAATCTGAAAAGAACATCCAAGAAGTACTTCCTTTGCATCAAGTAGATGCCACTTTTTCCATAAACAACTTCAATTCCTAAAAAATATTTTAGCTATCCAAGATCAAAAATTTTATAGTCCTTACCAAGCTTCCTTTTGATATCTTTAATCCCTATAACATCATTTCTTGTTATGATGAGGTCATCAATGTATATGAAAATATATACCTCTCTATTTTCTTCCTTGTTCATGTACAATGAAGGATCTGCACTACTTGGCTTGTATCCATGCTTAGTTAGATATTCTACCGATTTCTGATTCCATGCTTTTGGTGCTTGCTTCAAGCCATAAAGTGCCTTTTTCAACCTGCAAACAAATTTTGGATGGTTTTCATCTTCAAATCCAACCGACTAACTCATGTATACCTCTTCTTGTAGTTCTCCATTGAGAGAAACATTTTTTATGTCGAGTTGATATAATGGCCATCTCCTTGAAGCACCACTTGCTATTAATGTTCTGATTGTTTCCATCTTTGCAACACAGCTGAAAACTTCATCATAATCTATGCCTTGTGTTTGTTTAAATCCTTTGGCAACTAATCTAGCTTTATATCTAGTTAGTGAACCATCAGCATTCCTCTTTACTTTAAACACCCATTTGTTTGGAACAATCTTCATACCTTCTTTCGTTGGCACTAGCTCCCATGTGTGATTATCTTTGAGAGCTTTGATCTCCTGTTTCATAGCTTGCTTCCATTTCTTTTGTGTGCAAGCTTCTTCATATGTCTCAGTTTCTTTTTCATTGATAACCTGCATCATGTATGCAAAGTGTTTCGCCATGAAACTATCATAACTCATCTTTGAGTTGGATACCTTGTCCTTGAAGATCTTCCTTCATTGCCTTTAGAAAGTTGCTTCTTTAACCTATTCAGCTTTACCTTCGGAGTGATTACCTCTTCATATTCTTCTTCACTTGCATCTATCTCACTGTTTGGAGTAGCACTTGCTTCTTCGGCTCTATTATGAGCTGAATTTGGAGACAAAGAATGACTCCCCCTCCATGTTGAACATTCTTCATTTGATGTAGATGCCTCTCGACTTGAAACCTTTGTGATTGATTGTTGAACTTCTATTTGATTTGTTCTTGCATAATCATCACAATCTTATTCAAGAATCTTTTCCTTTCCTTTATCTTCATACCATGGTCTTAGTTCATCAAAGACCACATCTCGCAAGTCTCTTACTTCCTTTGTTCTACGGTTGTAACACTTGTATTCTTTTTGCTTCGTCGAGTAGCCGATGAAAATGCATTTTTCTGACTTTGGTTCCATCTTTGTTCTAACTTCTTGTGGAATGTGAACAAAGCAAACACATCCAAACACTTTGAGGTCTATATGATCAGGTTTCTTACCGGAATATACCTCCTTTGGAGTTAAGTGATATATTCCCAATGTTGCACCTATTCAACAAGTAAATGGCGGTTGTGGTAGCTTCAGCACAATAGTACAATGGTGCCTTCATCTCGTTGAGCATGCATCTTGCAATTTCAGCAATTTTTGAAATATGCACATACAAATGTGTCCAAGATTCATTGGACTTTTCACATGGACACCAATAATAACATCTAGTGATTTTTTTTCCATCAAACAAGCTTGTGTTTTATGGAAGACAACTAGATAACAAGACATTTATAGAGACTTACAATGCAAGCTTATGAGTGCTTCATCCCTTTTGTGGGGTCCTCGTTTGTTTTGACTTTGTTACCTTGCATTACAAAGGATTATCCCATATCAAAATGATGGATTTATTTTGTGGCAATTGTCCCAATAGCATGAAGAAACATACATTGCCAAAGTTTTATGTTTTTCTTTGCATCCATATGTTACTAAGTTATTTTTTTGTAAATTCATCATGAATCTTGATTAAACATCTAACTTCTTACAACAAAACCTTTTCTCTTATCTTTTTTCTTTGCTTATGCATTCTCCGATTCTCTCAACACTCCTACTAATGATGTGTTACACTTATGTGTCCCTTGAGTAGATTTGATATGAATGTTTACCTATACATGGGCACTTTTTACTCTAGTGTTGGCTAGACCATTTTTTCCCATGTAGTCACATATACATTATATACTCATATGTGGTGGTACTTTGTACTTAGGGATTCACTTATAGCTCTCACTCCATTCATTCTCATATTATTGATCATGTATCCACAAAGAGCTCTTCTAGCCATGGCATGTCTCTGAGGTTCAATCTTCTTCTTTGCTCTTGTGTGCACTTCTATTTGTGCTTCCTCACTTACTTCATACACCCAACAATGGTATCAAAGAAAGTTAAGCTCCTTCTGAACCTACTTTTTTTTACACACTTTTAACAATGTAAATCAATTTCAGAGCATATAAGTGTGAAGTTTAACACTCAAATATCATTTTTTGTAGGTGCATTGGGTTTCATCCCCCATTCAAAGCCATTTGTGCAATCAAATTCACCACCAGATTGTGAGTTGTATATGAGCTTGCATTTCATCTTTGTTGAAGTTCATATCTTATTACTTTTGAGTTCTTTAAATGTAATTGAAAGCAATAATGACTTGTTTCGCATGCTTCAAGCTAAGGATAAGCTTGATGGGACTAGCTATCCAATGTTTCTTACAGGATGAAGCATGTTCTTGTTGCAAAGCAACTATGTAACATAGTGGTAGATGTCAACAAGCGACTCGACGGTCCTTCTAAACTCCATAAGATGTCCAAGAGATGGATCAAGCAGATGCTCCATAGGTATGCCACCAACGAGGTACAAGAAGAGAACAAGATCTCACTAGACAAGATCACCTCCATGCGAGATAGATGGGATGACTCCATATGGTATGTGGGAACCTCCAAAACTTCGATAATATCCACCGTGATATGTGTATCACCAAGAAGTAGGTCCTGCAAGAATGAAATGTAGAATATGAAGCATGAAATCATAATTGAATGGTAGTACATCTGTATGTTGTGGTCCTCCATGGAATGTACAAAATCCTAGTGTGTGTTAGTCGGATCATGAAAGCTCCCTCTGAACCAAGAGGATGGTTCAGAAAAGGATCCAAGTAAGTGATGTATCCAAGTAGATGCAAGAGTATCATGTGGAGAATGGAAAGATGTCAAACTCCATGAATGGAACATTGTATGCTCAGAATGCCGCTATAACAAACGAGGTAAGTGGACTCTCGAAGTTATGAATGGAAATGACGAGTCACTAATCCTACAGTAAGGCCCAACTAAAGATGAGGGGAAATGAAAACCTTTGATGGTATGATGAGAGGTCTAGCCATGTGTAATGTAAATTGATATTGTATCTCTAAGTCCTCATGCTCCAAAACTATACCATGATCTGAAAAGTCATGTACAAAGAGAGTGCACTTCAGATAATGTGATTGTCTTGTAGCAGAATGATCCCCCTCTGAAGAGGAAATGGGGGGATTTGGATCCTAAGAATAATCCAAAAGGGATGAGCACTTAGAGTTTTCATCAAAGGAGTAGTTTTGAGTAACTATAAATGAGTGACTCTTTGGGTCATAGAGTTTGTATGCCACTCTAACCAATGAAAATGTATTGCTTAGGCCTATCATGAGCATGGCCTTGCACATAGGCATCACTACCAAAGACTTTGAACTAGATCACACTAAACTTCTTCTAAAAGTAAGTGTCAAATGGAGTTTGTTTCTTCAAGACATGTGAAAACCCTCTATTAAGAATGTATATAGCTGTGAGGATAGCTTCACCCCAAAACTTTAGTGGAAGTTGATTTTGATGAATATTTTTCTTTGCTTGATACTTAATACCTTTTTGCTTCAAATACTTTGAGAAATTGTGGTTGATAACACCACTATCTCAAGCTAATCATATGGTCTTCAGAGAACTTGGAACGTCTTCTTGAAGTTTTTGTGTCCACTCCTTGAACTTGGAAAGTGTATCCTCTTTATGTTTAAGTGGATAAACCCAAGTGTACCTAGTGAAGTCATCTACTATCAAGAAGAAGTAAAGTGACCCACTTAGGGAGGGTGTATGCATAGGTCCACAAAGATCGGCATGGACTAATGCTAAGGATTTAGATGCAGAAATGGATGCTTCTATAGGCAAAGGGGTAACTATCTCCTTAGCATATGCTTGGCAGTTCAAATCCACGTGTGCGATCCTCGATAAACCCTTGATAAGATGAATTGAAGAGATCTTTGCTAAGCAAGAGATGTGTTTGTAAAGTGCCACAAGCTAAAGCTTGAGTCCTTGACCATGAAACTTGAAAGCTTGTAGAGACCTTTGTCTTTGAAGCCTTAAGCTATGACTTCTTTGGATTCACGATCGATGACTTGAACTTTGTTGTGATCGAATGGCACCATCATGTTGCACTTAGTAATCGCCTTAACTGAGAGAACTTCTTACAAAGGCTTGGTACATAAAGAATGTCCTTAAGTGACTTGGTCTCACCTTTTGAGTTTGTGACTTGAACTTTGCCTCTTCCTTCAATCTCAATGCACTTGTTATCTCCAAGATAAACTTGTCCTTTGTGCTCTTGAAACTCATGAAAATCATCTTTGTCATTGCACATGTGTGATGAAGCCCCACTGTCAAAAATCCATTTTTTGCTAGGATTAGATGCGACAAGTGCCTTGTGTTGAGCTGTAAGAAAGAGATCTTCACTTGTGCAATGAGAGTGATGTTCGGTCTTTGGAGTAGACTTGGACTTCTCCTTGTTCTTCCTCTTGAAGCAATACTTTTCTATGTGTCCAAGATTGACACAAAAATTGCAATTAAACTTCTTCTTGCCCTTGTCCTTTGACTCTTGAATGCTGTTTTTACTTTTAGTATTGTTGAAAGTAGCTTTGGCCTTCATAGCTATTTCTTGGGTAGCCTGGGTCTTTTGCTTAGAGTCATGGGGAAGCAAAAGTCTTCTTAGTTCTTCCCATGTGAGTTCTTGACCTCTATTGTAAAGAGTGGTCACAAATGTTTCATAGTTCCTAGGAAGCTTGTTAAGAAATCTAATGGCCATGTCTTCACTTGAGATTTTTCTTCCACAAAGTGCTAACTTTCTTTGGTAATCTTCAAATTGTGCAATCACTTTTGTGATGGTATCTTATGGATGATTAGTAAGATTATGAAACTCAACATCTAAAGCATAAATCTTTGAAGGTGTTTTATCTTCATATAGACTTGCAAGTGTATCCCAAGCTTCTTTTGAAGTATTAGAGGTAGTGATGTAACCCTTTGTCAATTCATCATAGGCTAGAAAAATTTCACCTAATGACCTTTTGTCCTTGACATTCCAAATATTCCAAGACTCTAAATCACTAGCCTTATCTTGTTTGGGCTCTAACCCATCTACAAATTCATGGAGAATATTTGTGTACAACTATGCACACATGATATCTTTCCATACATTATAATTTTGGCCATCTAAACATTCTTTTAAGGCATAAACATGGGTGTAAAAGAAGGTAAATAACTTTCCATAGATGACAAACTTGCCTCTTTCTTGGACATTGTAAACTTGGAGATGAGGTTAAAATCTTAAACAATTGAACTTGTGGTTGAAATTTGAAAAAATAAGTGCCAAGTGTTGAAAAACACTTCCTTGACAAGAGAGGATACGAAGAAGTGCTAAAAAGCATGTTCAATTATGCCTTCAAGTGCAAAAATGGCATTTTGAAAGTGTTTAATAACACAGGCTAAAAATACATTGTGTGAAAAAATACCACTTGAAAATATCTGCAAACTTTGGAAAAATGGAAGGCCTAGAGTAGCCTTGGCAGCAAAATTGAGATGAGTCGATGCAGAGAGAGGGCTTAGAGTAGCCTATTGAGAATGAAGACTCTTTGGGGGGGGAGGGGGCATATAATAGCCGTACACTTTTGATGAGAAAAAACCACACAAACAAGATCCTCGTATATTGCTTGTTGTATAAAGATGGGCACTTAGTGCCAAAGTGATGTCCTTGAGGGAGAGGGTAAAAAATAAAGGGCTTTTTGGTACCCTTAAATAGTTTAAATGAAAGCCTTGGATACGGTGCTTTTGAGTGAAGATTATAAGAAAGGAATTATGGAGAGAGTGATGAAATACTCTTGGGACTCTAGAGTTTACAAGAGAATCTCTTTTGAGAGGTAGCCCACTTAGGAAGGCACTTTAATGCCTAGATATGGTTGAATTGTTGAGTCTTCCACAAATTATAGTTCCAATAAATAATGTGTGAGAGAAGAATTCAAAGAGGAAATATAAGAGGTGTAAACCAAACTTTCCAACTGTTAATTTACATGCCCCCCAAAAATTGGAAATAGTGAATATGCTTTTAAGAACTATGAATACCTCCAATGATGAGTAATGACAAGAAGTGCATCTAGTGAACGACCTTAGTGAGATACGCCTTAAGGGATGATATCACTTCAAAATGAAACCACATGATTTGCATTCTCTCTCTAGTTAAAAAAGTAGATATTGGAAATGACACATATTTTTTCTCTCTATACAATTCAATTTCCTATAATGCAGAATTGACATCATATATGATGCCACAAGCAAATGCAATAATTGCACTACTATCAGAGCTGCAAAAATTGCTCTATTGACTCTGTCATGCGGGTTCTAATGGGAAAAATGGTAGATCTTATCTCTCTCTCTCTGTCCATTAAAGAATCAGTTGAATGCATCTAAGGTCTACGTGCAATCATCTGTGTGTAGCCTCGCACTCAGATGGTGTCTTTGGCACTAGACATGATGGCATAGAAGCTCCGAGGTGTTGGTTGCAGAAATATGATAGACGTGAGGAGCACAACAAAAATAAGTTTGGGGAGTGGACGGTACACATAGAGAGGATCTCTCACTCTTGCTCTCTCTCTCTCTCTCTCTCCCTCTCTCTCTCGCAAAGATTAGCATAGAGTAGATTCATAGCCACATTCTCCTGTAAAGTATGCACTCTATTTAGTCAAAAGTTGGCCACTTTCCTCATAATGAATGATTGTATGGATGAATACTCAAGCTCGAGTGACAGAGCACGATCTTGTATAGAGGTTCTATCCTCTACCTCATGACATAAACAAATCATGAGTTGCACCTCTCAATGTGTTTGAAGCAAGCTAGTTCTCTTTCCATGAGAGTATGGTGGATCATCGCTCGTTCACAGGCTCTATGGAACAAAGGAGAAAAAATGGAAATCATTTTCTTGTTCTTCGTGTTGCACAAAGAACACAAGGGATGTGCCTTTCTGGTATAATGATCTAGCTATGGAACAATCCCCACAATAACAACAAGCACAGTTTCTAAGATTATGTTATGCTACTCAAGTTACATTTCTAAGTGAATTCAAACTCTCTACGAAGCTTATAATTTTTGCAATGATGTGAATTTGATCCTTTCAAGGGCTCAAAAGAGCAGCAAGAACTATGGAATTTGGGCAAGAGTATGGGCAGTAGCTTGAAGCAAAAGCAAACTGCACGAAATCTTGAACAACCTCAAAGGATGCAATTGCGACAGGAAGCTCAATTGCTAGTGCCAAAAACATGCTTAGAATTGTATAGACCAAAAGAATAAATAGATGATCGTTGATCAAGTTCTAGTAGAGCCATTCACTCTGCACGAGAAATGTCTTGGTCCTCTTTTTGTTATTTGGCTCTTGATAGAGTTGTCCAATACACAATGTGAGCTTGATGGACATTAAGACTTGACAAATGCAGGTGTATTCATACACCAACAAGGTAGGTCTATAGGATGCAAGAGAAATGATGGTGAAATAGTGTTTATAAACACTATTAAGGATTCAAGCTACTATTAACTCTGCATAAATGCCCTTCAAAATGAAAAAAATATCACACTCAATCCACAAAGAGGGTGGGAGGGAGGGAAAATGGGATAAAGGGTGAACAAAATTATGAAGAGGGAGTGTGAGAGGGTGGTCAAATGGAAAAAATGAGGCCCTAACAAGTAAAATTGATGGAAACAACTTCTCTCAATGAGGAGAAAGCAAAACCACCAACACTCAAGCATCACCACCACCAAAATTACTACCAAATAAACCACCAAGACCTCCACCTAGTGCTCTAATACCATGTTGATAGTACACACATGGAAGCAAAATGAAAAGAAGAGTGTACTCACAAAATGAAAAGGTGTGAGACTCAAAAGTGAGTAGATCATGAAATGGGAAACCTCATGGATTAGAGTGGACTTGCCAAGAGCATGGGGTAGGCTCCTCAAGCTTCTAACCAAGTAAAAATCAGGGGAGAAGCCATCCTCATATAGATTTGGAGTGGGTTCTCCAAAGTACATCATATGTGGGATAATTCTCATTGAAGGAATGAATACACTGGTAGAAGCAAATGGCAAGGTACCCAAATACAAAAGGATATAATATAAAATGGAAATGGAAATGGAAATAGAGTGTCTCATAGATACAAAAGGGAGATGCACTATCATATTCTCAACATTCTCCACCTGTGCAAGAGCAACTTAAATGGGATAAAAAGGATGCTCAAGCTCATGCATTGATTGCCTTTTCTATGAAGCAACATATTATTCCACACATCCAATCATGTACTACTTCAAGACAAGCTTGGGATACACTTGCCTCTTTGTATGTAGTGCATAATGAGTCACATGTTGCTTACTTTCGAAATCAACTTGAAGATGTATGTATGTCTGAAAGTGGATCAATGGATGTATATGTACATGCATCAAGGATTTGAAAGAGCAATTGGAAAACATTGATGATATCATTCTGGATGCATCACTCATTTCTACACTACTTAAAGGATTGTTGGAATCCTTTCAAATCTTTGCTACTACACTTTGTTTGTTTGCAAAAGGAAATCCAAATATGTATAGTTTTGATGAGTTTGTGTCTCTTCTTTTGCAAGAAGAGCACTCAAAAGTGAATAGAAGTGGTTTGCTTGAGGGAACACAAGCTCTTGCTATTACACAAAAGGGAAAAAGCAAGCATGGTTCTTCTTTGGGTTCATCAAAACCAAAGCCTGAATCTTCCTCTTCCACTTCCTTGTCTCTTTATGGTGATATGCAAAAGAAGAAGAGATGCAAGTATTGGCAAAAGGTTGGTCATACCTTTTATAAATGTAGAAAGGTTGCCAAGTGTAATGAAAAGAAGAAAGAATTTGCCATGCCTATTGTTGAGAGTACATCTAATGCAAAGAATGATGAAGCTAATGTTGCTCAAGATGTTTGGGCATGCATTGTTACATGTCATTATGATTCATCATCACATTCTACATGTATGTTTGTGAATGAGACTGATTCGGATGGGTTTTTTTTTTATAGTGGTGCTCCAAAGCATATCACTTCATGAAAAAGATTTTTTGCATCTTATCCAAGGGAGAACATGTTGTATGTGGAGTTGGAGAAGTTCAATTGAAGGCTACGAATGGAGGTTTTGTTACTCTCAAGAATGGATTTTATGTACCCGATATCGATAAGAATTTGATTTTGGTTGCTACTATTGCTACTGTCAGACTTCATGTACACTTTGTTGATAACAAATGTATGCTTCATGATTTCAACAATGACAATGTTATTGTAATGTTAGGAACTCTATGCAATGGCTATTATCACTTAGATACATATAAGAGACTTTCTTCAAACGCCTTACTTACACATACTTTTTCTATGATTGAAATGGAGCTATGGCATGCTCGTTTTGGATATTTGAACTTCAATAATTTTTTATACTTGCAAAAGAAGGGTATGATTATTGGTTTCCCAATCCTTGATTCCATTGAAAAGCATGGATGTGAAGGTTGCATCTTGAAAAAATGCATCGTGATCTTTTTCAAAAGGATGGTGCTACACATGCTACACAAAAATTGCAAATAGTGATCTATGTAGTCCGGTCAAGACTCCATCTTTTGGCAAGCATGTATACTTTGTTACCTTCACTGGTAATGCAACATGCCATACTTGGATATATGCTATGAAAGCAGAGAATGAGGTTTTTTTTTTCTTAAAATATTTTTAGTTATGGCTAAAAGTTTTTGTGGAAATAAGCTTTTGACTCTTCACTCGGATCGTGGCGGTGAATACATGTCACATGAATTTAATGCTTTTCTTTCTTAAGGAGGTATTGTGCACCAATTTATAGTGCCATATACACCTCAACACAAATGGTGTCTCAAAGTGCAGGAATAGAACACTTCTTGAAATGGCATGATGTATGGTTAAAGGAAAGCATGTTCTAGATAAGTTTTGAATGGAAGTGATCATCTGTGCAAACTATGTATTGAATCACTATCCTACAAAAGGAGTGAGAGCCATTACACCCTATGAGTCTTGGTTAGTCATATGCACATATTTGGTTGTTTGGCATATGCTCTTGTGCCATCACAACAATGTCACAAAGTTGATGAAAAGTAAAAGAAATGTATATTTGCTATATGCAATAGTGAAAGTAAATGCTATCTCTTATACCATCCATTGACAAATAAAATTATTGTAAGTAGAGATGTGGTATTTGATAAAAATTCAGCTTATCCTTTACTTAAATATAATTTTCATTCAATAATTAGCTCATAATATGTTTTTGATACACTCATGCCTTTGTTTCAAGTGGTCCACTTGAATATGACCATGTAGGCCATCCAAATGAGCTCCAAAGAGCTGAAAATTTTCAGCCAAACATAGCTGAAAATTTACAACCAAATAAGGCAAAAAATTCCAAAAATTTGTAGGGAAACATGGATGAATATTTCTAGATAAACATGGCTGAAATTTATCATGATATTCATCCCACTTTTGATGTACATTTCCATGGTTTATTACATGAGGAATGCATATCTATCAAGGATGAACAATCTATGCCAAAATGGTTGCAGAAAACATTGAAAGCTAGCAAGTTAAGTGCTCCTTTACTTGGTAGAACAAGATCAAGCTCTCACTATGCATCAATGGACTTTGTGGATGTATGTCTAATTGCAATCACATGTAACGAAGAGCCACTCACTTTTGAAGATGCATGTGATGATTGAAATTGGATGATCATAATGCAACTAGAAGTGGATTCTATTCAAAAAAATCATACTTGGGAGTTATGTGAATTGCCAAAGGTAACAATGCCATTGGTACTAAGTGCATTTAGAAGACTAAAAGAAATTCATGACTCCCAATGGTAGCATTGATTGCTACAAAGCTAGACTAGTTGCAAAAGGTTATGTGCAAAATATGGCATTGATTATGAGGAGACGTTTGCACCTAGTTTGTGCATGAATACCGTTTGATTATCTCCCACCATGGATGGAAAGTGCAACAATTGTATATAAAGGCAACTTTCTTGAATAGAGATTTACAAGAAGAGGTCTATGTGAAGCAAGCTACTGGGTTTGCCATCAAACGTCAAGAGCATATAGTTTGCCGCTTGCATAAGGCTTTTGTTGGACTTAAGCAAGCTCCACACACATGGTATGAAAAGATACATAATCACTTGATTGCTCTTGGTTTTACATGTAGTCCTATTGAAAGCACACTGTATGTACCCAAAGATGGGAGTGCTTTCTCTTTATGTTGATGACATTCTCTTGATTGGGTCATGTGATAAAAAAACTGGCATGTTTATGGCTGATTTCTAGCATACTTATGATCTCACATATCTTGGCCTTTTGGAGTAGAATCTTGGCATCCAATTTGTATCCATTGAGGGGGGAATTGTTGTGCATCAAGCAAAATATATTGAGAAGCTACTTTAGTGCAAATTTGGTTTTGACGATAACAAGCCTATCTCAAGACCTGTGGAAATAGGATTTAGGTTCTCAATTAAGGATATAAGTGATGCATTTGATACTTCTCTTTATCAGCAAACTGTGGGATGTTTGATATATGCATGTAACACAAGGTCGAACATACAATATGCAGCTTCTCTATTGGGTCAATTTATGCATAGCCCTAGCATTAAGTATTGGCAAGCTGTAAAACATGTGTTTAAATATCTCAAAGGTACTTTGAGTTTGGATCACTTTTGTGGCAGAGATGTGACTAGTTTGGGTTTTGTGATACATGGGTTCCACTAGTGGTAATTGATTTTTCCTTGGAGGATCCTGCATATCTTGGTTGAGTAAGAAGCAACCTATTGTAGCTACATTGAGTTGTGAAGATAATTATAGGGAAATATCCATAGCTACAGTGAAGTGTGTATGGTTGAGATGCCTATTGATGGATCTATGCATGGAGATTGATGCACCTATGCATATTCTCACTGATAGTCAGCGTGCATTGTCAGTTGCAAGAAATTTGGTGTTTCGTGTGTGTACAAAGCACATTGAGGTTCATTATCATTACATCAAAGAGTGCCTTCATGCTAGAGATATTGTTTTTTTGGTACACGTGCCTACACAAGATAATGTGGCACACATATTCACCAAAGCTCTTCTATGGGAAAAGTTTGAAGCTTTTCACAAAGATTTAGGATTATTACCTTGTATGGGTTGATCTATCACTCCCTATATGTGTTTAGATCATTTGCTTTAGGGGGGTTTGTTACAATTTTGTGTCCGTCGAGTATCTTTGATGTGAACCATTTCCCTACACATGGGCACTTTTTACTCTAGTGATAGCTATAGGTTTTTTCCCCATGTAACCACATATACATGATATACATGATATACATGATATACTCATATGTGGTGTTACTTTGTACTTAGGGATTCACTTATATCTCTCACTTCATTCATTCTCATATTACTGATCATATATCGATAGAGAGCTCTTCCAACCATCACATGTCTCTGTGTTTCAATCTTCTTCTTTGCTCTTGTGTGTATTTCTCTTCAGGCTCACTCACACACCCAACATAATGATGGAGAAAAATACTGCTTTAGTTCTTATTAGGCATGCCCATGATTTGGGCACCAATGGATGCCCAATCCAAGTTTTTTATCCTTTATATGGCTCTCCTTTTAGTGCATGGTAATCTAGATGAATAAACATATTCATGTTGCTTAAAGGACATTAAACTCCTTTAAATTATAGCCATTGTCTTTTGAAATATGACTTAAGGCACCATTTTCTATTGGAGTTAGGTTGAACTATCACTTTCTTTGAACTTTTATTATCTTCAAGAGGTTAAATTTTGATTTCCCAACATATCTATCCTTCTCTTGTATTTGAGATGCTATAAATGATCATACATTATCTAACCCAAGTTATACTCTATTATTCATGGTAAAATGTATTACCATTATGTGTCCCTCGAGTAGCTTTGATGTGAATTATTTCCCTAGACATGGGCACTTTCTACTCTAGTGCTAGCTAGAGGTTTCTTCCCCCATTTAACCACATATACAAAGGCTTTATACTATGATGGGATTGACTGTTAATGAGCTCCTCACTTTTGTAGTTTAACATAGAAACTCCCCAAAATTCTATCCTCTTACTGATCCAAATCTACTACACAGTCTAAAGTTGAATATGCATTCTATTGGAAAGAATATATGTTCTTTAAGAGGATAAAGAATAACCTTTTCTAAGGAAAATCCCACCTTATTCCATTTACACTCTTGTAAATACAACCAAGTGTAATAAACTGGTTCAATAAGTACATATCTTCACCTCTTTATGAACCTAAGATCATATTCTAAGTAGTCTTATCTTTAAGGTTTATCTTGATGTTTTTTATCAAAACTTGAGTCTCTTTCCTCTCTATACATCAGAGAAAATTCCCAAAGGGAGCCGATTCCCACTATTCCATAATAGTAATTTCTTTCTCCAAACTATAAAAATATATCATTTATCTTTCCACCTTCTTCTATCCTCTCAATGTTTTTTTATCATCCTCTATGATATTAATTCCATCTTTGAAATCAAACATTATCCTTTCATTGGCATGATTTATCAAACCATAAAAGGTTTGATTCTTTTGACTAGTTTAGGCCATTTAGCTTTCCCAAATTACTCTAGAAAAATTAATTTGAGATAAGACCAATCCTTTCTCCTTAGACCCCGTCATCATTGATATTTACACATGGGATTTATTTGGGATCTTTAACTCATACCTCCATGAGTTATATCTTGCTTAAGTTTTTAACATCCTATTGATGTTTTCAAAACCTTTAGTTCTTCCTCTAGGGACCAACAACTTTATGTCATCCCTTTGACTTAATTAGTATATAATACTTCCCATCCAAACTTTAATGATTAATCTTATCCATTTTCAAATAATCTATATGGATATGCTTCAACTCCTTGACTAATTGGGATTCCTTTATGAATTCCATCCTTGCATATATGGTACTCATTTTGTTTGAGTTTAGATCTCAAACATAAGGTACTTTAACTTTCACAAAAGATCACTTTGTTTGATTTTAAATCTCAAACACAACGTATTATATCAAATATACTTTTTAAATTTCACAAAAGAATCAATCAATGTATTTTTTGCTTAGAAGTATCATATCAATGGTACCTTTGTTCCCCCCTTAAAGATTTTTTTTCCATGAAAACTATATATTTCTAAGGAAATTGGTGCTTATCATTTAAAATTTACCTATTTCCTAGGTTCAAACCCAATCTGAACTTTATGTACACCCAAATCTCTTTTCTATCAAGGCATTGAATATCTCCAATTTCAAGCTTCAATTATCTATAAACTTGAAGTCCCATACAACTGATCCACTTTTGTGATGGTGTAAACCTAGAAATCCCATACCATTCAATTTACACTCGCACCTTAGTGCAAATAACTTTAGCTCTTAATATGAGATTTCTTATCGAGAATTTTTTTTTCCTTATTCTAATCAAGTAGCATATATCAAACTTCTTTTATACAATCAAGTCTTGTCTCTATTTGAAAAGAGTTTTTCTTTATTTAATCTTCATTAAAGTATTTCTTTGTTCGGATGCAATCCCAAAAATCTTTTCTATCTCATTTGATAATAGAATTAGTATTCTCACACTTGATATTATATGCTAGCATAGCTATGCATATGTATCAAAGGAAATAGTCATGTTATAATAATTAATTTTGCCAAATGGTCAGATATTTAATCATGTTGGAAAAACTATCCTTTGATTATAGGGCATATTCTAGATTACTAGTATCAAAGCATCTTTCAACCCTTTATTTTTTTTGTCATCTAGTTATGCCTTTGTGTACTAAAGAGTTACATCTCTTATCTTTGAAGAAACCCTCTTTTGAAGTTTTGAATGGATCATATTTCCTACGAAAGGGGGAGAACCATATTGAGGAAAGAAATAAGTGCTTCAACAAGATGAAATCTTTCATGATTGTGAAATATTTCTTTACATTAACCCATCATTGAGTGTAGGGTTTCAAACATTTTGTAGTTTCTCTTGTGGATCTCTTTCATTCCAAATTCTTATTACTACTAGTTTGTGGTTTAATAAGAAGAGAAACATCGCTTGAATTAAGGCTTAAGCCCTTGGCCCTGTTGATCAGACATGCCATGTGTTGTGTAATAAACATATCCTCCTAAGAATCAAACGATCAAGGCCACACTCCTAAGAGAGAGCACGTATCCACCCATCCAACTCCATCCATATATATACCTCTAGGCCAAGGGGGTGCATGTCCTTGGGTTTGGCCAAGTGGCCCTCATGTGGACACTTTCCCAAGGGGGATCACATGCCTTCTAATTTCTCAAGGTCTATCACATGCCTTCTAAATCAAATGAGGATTCTTCTCTCACATACACACAAGGCGGCTTCTAGAGAAGCTTCTCCCAAGACTAAGGTTCCCACACAATAGGATAAATCAAGCATAAGGTTCTAACCATTCAATTGGGAGCTCAAATGAATAAATACCTCAAGGGTTAAAACCAAGGGTTTCACCCAAATGTTCAAGGCATGTTCTAAAGGTAATTCAAGGGCTAGACCAAAGTAAACATACATCATATTCTAACCTTTAGAATCTATATGTTTAACCTTCTAAACCCATGAATTATACAACATTCTTCCCCCCTTTAACATTTTCATTCTCGAAAATGTGTGTAGGTATAATATGTGAAGTATTCCCCCATGCACCTTGATCTATACTTTGAGCATGGTCATCTCTCTCTCTTTAGATTCATTTCCAGTAATCAGATAAGGACTAATCCCTACCTTAATCTGAAAGGAAAGGAATAAAAAATACCCGCCCAAATCACTTTCCCTTAGTCCACTTGAATGTACATGCATGCCTTGTATCTATGGACTGGTGAAATGGGTGGAGTTCTTTGGAGGTCTTTTTCTTTTGGCACTTTCATAAAACTTGAGCTCCATAAAGTAATACATTTCAGTACACTTTGTACTTCCCTAGAAATGTATATTTTTTAGGAGTATGTAATAGAGATCCTATCTCTATCTTGAAAGGACCAGAAATTAGATTTTATCTTCCACTTTCAATAAGAAGGAGAGGAATCTTCAAATGTTATGAACTTAACTTATTCTTTTATAGTCCTTTTCAAATACAAATATAATTTATTTGTATTTTTTAGGACTTAGCTAAAGGTATGAACTTAGCAAAGTGGGTCTAGTGAGTCCGTGCCAAAACATGCTCAATAAAATGAGGAGAAATACTATCTTCTCATTCCTTGGCAACTTACGTGGACTTATTTCAATCATCTAGGTTTTCTTGAAACATAAGATTCAAGTATTCTGAATGAAAATATACCCAAATTTGAAAGTTCATGTCTACAACTGGATCCCTATTTTGATCATCTTTAATTTTCCCTAGATTAATTCTTGGAGTAGAGTTTAATACTTTTGGAAAATCTATGATCTTCAAGGCTTTATTGATCCAATGACTAAAATCATTTCTTTTAGGAATCAGAATTAGTTTGTAGACCTTTCTTCTATGTCTCTGCCTAGTTCTTTGTTCGAATTAGCTTTGTAGGTTCTTCCAAAGAGAATCAATACTAATTATCTTGATTTGCATTTGGTTCATACCTGAGATAGTTATGTATACTATCCCCAAAGGTCCACAAAGCTTTGTAAAGAGAAACAAAGCTTACTTAACCAATTCCTTCACATCCTCAAAATAATTGAGGAATGATACTTAATTCAATCTATCAAGATACCTTCTAGATCTTCTATTTATTGGATGGAGTTAAATGATACAAGTTTTGCTTTTGGTTCCAAGATCTTGCAATAAAGATACCTCTTTCTAGGCATCATATCCTAGATCCTGCGAAGAACTTGATGAACATGCTTGAATCACTTGTTCTCACCAAAGATTCAAGGGAAGATCTTTTACATATCATTCTTTCATTTGAGGTTATTATACTTGAATAGGATTGACTTTAAACAAGATCTTTGCTTTTGGAGTTTTAACTTGGTAAACTCCCAAAAATCTTTACCCTCTTACTTATCCAAATTTATTATACCATATAAATTTTGGCTATGCATTCTATTAAGAAGAATGCATCTGCTTAAGAGGATAAATGATAACATTTTCTAGGGTAAATGTCATGTTCATTTTTATTTACCCATTTGTTCATACGATCATGTGTATTAAATTGGTTCAAGGAGGTACACTTCTACACCTCATAATGAGCTTAAGACCTTAATCTGAATGGTCTTATCTTTAAGGTTCATCTTGATGTTTCCTATTGGATCTTGAGTCTATTTTCTCTCTGGCCATCAGAGAAAACTCTCAGTGGGAGTTAGTTCTCATTGTCCCATACTAGGGAGTTCTTCCTCCAATCCATATAACTACATCTTTAACCTTTCCACCTCCTTTGCCCTTATTTTTTCAATGCTCTATGATCATTTACCATGATTATGAATTCCATCTTGGAGCTCCTTGGCATCATTTTCATGAGAGCAAAGACTAAGGTTTCTAAATCTAATGCCAATTAATTCAAAGGTCTCTTTAGGTTGACCTTTGAATTTTACTTGGTATCAAACTATAAAAGGGTTTCATCTTTTTGACCAATGTAGGCCACTTGGATTATCCAACCATAAAGGGTTTGATATATTTGACCAAGTTAGATCACTTGGATTACTCAAAATTCCTCTAGCTAATTTAATATGAGTTAAGATCAAGTCTTTTCTCCTTTAGATCCCTTTTTCAATGATATTTACCCATGGGATTTTCTTGGGATCTTTAACTCATACATTCATGAATTTATATCTTTGCTTAAGTCCTCAACATCTTGTTGATGTTCTCAAAATCTTTAACTATTCTCTTTTTTAGGGATCAACAATTATTTGTCATCCCTTTGTTTTAAGCAAGTTGTCATACTTACTGATCCAAACTTTGGATCCGTCTTTACCCATTCTCAAGTACCCTACCCTGGATATGCTCAAGTCTTTGCCTAGATTACCTTAGTTTACTTGCCAAATTGGAATTCTTCAATGAATTCCCTCCTTGCATATCTGGCTCTTACTTTGTTTGAGATTTAAGTCAAACATACTTAGGTACCTGATAACAAATGTACTCCTTAACTTTTTTATGAAAGAGTTAAGGAATGCATCTTTTTCTTAGAAGTATCATATTAATGATACCTTTCTTCCCTCCTTTAAAGAGTTTTCATCCTCAAAAATTGTAGGAAATTGGTGTTCATTTAATTTCCTATCCAATTTGGAGGTTCATTAATGCTTAATCCTTGATTGATCAATTTCTAATATCCTTGAGCTTAAGCTTCCATTATCCTTAAGTTCAATGTCTCATACCACTGGACCCACATAAGTGGTATTGTAAACCTAGACATCCCATACCATACGATTTACAATCTCACCTTAGTGTAGACAACTTTAGCTCTTACTCAGAGATTAAACTCCATTCATTTTAGTCTTATCAAATATAATCAAAATCTTTGTAAGCTACATTCTTATAGAGTCTTGATTTGTTCTTGAAAAGACTTTGAAAATTGAGCTTTCATTGAACTATTTCCTTGATCAGATGCAATCAAAGTTATCATTGTTTATGTCATTTGATAATAGAGCTAGTATTCTCATACTATATATTATCTATTGACATAAGTAGGCATCTGTATCAAAGGATATAGTCAATCATAAGCTTTTGCTAAATGGTTACCTTTTTAACCATCTTAATAAATTGTTTCTTACTCATAGAGCACATTTTGGAGTAGAGGTCTTAAGAGTTTCTTTCAACCCTTTAATCTTCCTCTTCTCTAGATATACTTAATGAGTTACATCTCTTCACTCTTGAAGAAATTTTCTCAAAGCTCCAAATGGATCCTACCTCTTGTCAATGAAGGAAGAATCTTATTGGGGAAGAAATGAATGCTTAAAAGTGTAAAATGGTTCTCCCTAATATGTCATTTTATGACATTCTCTTCCCCCTTTTAGTGTGATCATTGTCCTCAATGATCAGATGTTTGAAGTTCCTATGAACTTCTTAACATCGTTCATAATGAAAAATTACCCCATGTGTGTAGGGTCTCATATAGGCTTCTCATTTGTCTTTTGGATGTCTTTCAATCCAATTTCTTATTACCACTATCTTATGGTTAACGTTGCTTAATTTGCAACCTAAGTCCTTAGCCTTGCTGATCAGGCATGTCATGGGTATTATGGAACTTCAGGGTCCATAAGTAGTACTCGAAGCTTAAGGGTTTTCTATCTGTAATAAATTTTGTTGGCTTTTGGATTAAGCCAACATATAAAACACATAAAATTTAATGGCTACTGAATCACATATCCTCAATATTCCATTAAATTTTTATGCTTTTGACTTCATAGTTAGAAGTCATTTCCTATCTTAACCCTAAACTTAGAGAACTTAATTTCTCTCTCATGTCCCATCAACCCATGCATACGTGATTTAATTCATGTTGCGAACATTTGTTTTATGTAGGGTACAAGTTTCAAATTATGTAAATACCTTTGGGAAGTCTTCAAATACTTCAAGAAGGCTCATATTATTCATAAAATTTAGCAAAAATACCACGTGAGTTCTAGAACATGGTGAGTCAAATTAGTGAGTCACAAGGGAGCTTCAGTGGTGTCCTAGTGGAAGGTCGATGTGGCTAGTTCTCAAAGTCCATCAATACTTTGCTTATTTGAGCACTTGAGTCATGTAATACCTCCATCCAAGTGTCTACCACGAATTTAGATGTATTAGGAAGGTTTTAGATTAGTTTCCCATGCTATAAAAAGAGGAGAAAAGTCGTGATCTTGTGGGATGTCCAAGAGAGTATCTCTATGCTACTCTAGTTTTTGTATGCAGAGCTTGCAGAGCTTGTATCTCCCTCATTATATATCCAAATTACATGTTTGATAGCTCATTTGAAAGCTCTTCTTGTCTACTTTCATAGTACCAATTTTCATAATCGTTGGATTTGTGAGCTGAGAGCAACACTCTCTGCAAGTAGTGTGTGTTCTCTGTTTTTTATCCCTGCTGAAGGTCTCCATTAAACATCCAACTTGCAGAGGTCATATCTCCTTGTGTATGTATCCAAATCATGTGTTCTTTGGCTTGTTAGAAAGCTCTCCAAGTCTATTTGTATTCTGGAAATTTTCAGATTCATTGGAGTTGTGAGTTAAGAGCAGTAGTCTCTGCAAGTGATGTATGTCCTCAGGTTCATCTCTGTTTCAAGGTCTCCATTAAAGCTGCATATTGCAGAGGTCATAGCTCATTGAGTATTTATCCAAATTGAGTGTTCTTTGGCTCATTGGAAAGCTCTTGGTCTCTAGTATATGTGGTTAAAACAGTTTTAAAAACTTTTGAGTGAGTAGAGAGTAGTAAGCTCTGCAAGCATGACTGGTTTTCTATGATGAAGTTTGTGAGAAGGTCAACTTGTTCCTAGGGGGTTCCACCTACTTCCTGCTATACTTTGGAGGTCAATAAACTCCAACATTGGTATCAGAGCAAGTACTTGGAGGCTTGGAGAAGGTTATCATACCTTGACGAAGAATTTGAAGCTATCAAAGAAGCAGTTCATCATCAACACTACACAAAGGTAGAAGAAGATTGCAAGGAGGCATCTGAAGCAACATCCAAGCAAAGAAAGGTGCACATACCTCATTTACAAGGTAAATATTATATTTCTTCTCATCACACACATTGGAAAGGAGGCTTAAAGGAGGAAGCTTAGCATTTGTATTATGGGAGACCAACATGCACAAATAGAGAAGCTTGATAAGACCAATTATCAGGCATGGAAGTTTAGAATCACAACATACTTGCAAGGTAGAGGCTTGTATGGTTTGATTGACGACACAGATATCAAACCCACATTACCAGAGGACCCAAATCAGCAACAATTGAGGGAGTTTAGACTTTGGAATGAGAGAGACAAAAGGGTTATATTCATTTTATCACAAAATATTCAAGATTCAATGGTAGGACACATACAAGATCTAGACACAAGTAGAGATGTTTGGCTTGCATTGGAAAGGTTGTATGCTACAGGTACAAGAGCAAGGAAGATTCAACTCAAAAATGAGTTGAATAACATAAAGAAAGATACAAGGACATCGGTCAATGATTACATATTGAAAGTTAAAGAGATTGCAGATCAACTAGGATCAATTCAAGCTCATGTGGAGGACGACGACTTGGTTGCACATACTCTCAACGGACTCAAAGATGATGAGAGATGGAAACCCTTCATTACTTCAGTTTATGTCAGAGGAGAATTACCAGATTTTGATCAACTTATTGCCCTCATGGTCACGGAGGAGATGAATCTAAATGGTTCTACTTCAAATCAAAAAGGATCTCAAGGACAAGCTCTTTATGTAGGATCATCAAGAGGTGGAAACAGAGGTGGAAGAGGTTCAAATAGAGGTCGAGGAAGAAGGATCGATGATCAAAGGACTTCAAGTGGCTTCTTCAACACAAGAGGAAGAGGAAGATCAAGCGCTAGAGGTACGAGAGGCTACTACAACTACAACCAAAGACAAAGGAGTGAAGATAATAAGAACAATTGCTATATATGTGGAAGGTATGGACACTATGCCAAAGATTGTTATCAAAATGAAAATAATCAAGGTGGTAATCAAAGAGGAGGCTATTCAAGAAGAGGTAAACAACAAGGAAATTATGCAGTTGAAGGTAAAAGTGATGATTATGATTCTCTTCTTATGATGAATGTAGAAACTAAGATGAATTCCAATAGTGATGTATGGTATGTAGATAGTGGTTGTTCTAATCACATGTCTCATGATGCTTCATGGTTTTCTAATATGCATAATCCGTCATGTAAAGGTCATGTTGAAACAGGAGATGATACAACACATAAGATTATGCAGGTTGGAGATGTTGTTATGCAGGATAAGAGCAAGAAAAATTGCTTGAAGGATGTACTTTATGTGCCAACGATCACTAAGAATTTGATGTCGGTTGGTCAAATGGTAGAAAAAGGTCTACAAGTGAGATTTAATCATGCAGGTTGCTTCATTGAGGATCCAAAGCAAAGGAGGTTAATTGCTAGAGGTCAAAAACAAGGTAGATTGTTTACATTCAAGGTAAACCCAAATCATACAAACTATTTCTCTTATGGTATGCATCGAATAGCAGAGCTTGATCTATGGCACAAAAGGATTGGACACATGAATGTACACAGGTTAAAGGAGCTATCAAAGAAGAGGATTGTTGAAGGATTACCTGATCTTACTAAGCAACATATGGTGCATCTTTGTGAAGCATGTCAAATGGGTAAGCAGAGTAGACAACCTTTCAAGCATTCAAGTTATGTAAGTGATGGTTTGCTAGATCTCATACACACAGATGTGTGGGGACCTACTAAAGAGGCATCCTTGATTGGTAATAAGTACTATGTATCATTCATTGATGATCATAGTAGAATGACATTTGTGTATTTCATTAAACATAAGAGTGAGGTCTTTGATTGTTTCAAGAAGTTCAAATCATATGTCGAAAAGCAAACAGGAAGGTATATTAAGAAGCTAAGGTCTGATGGAGGGGGAGAGTATTTCTCTCAAGCTTTTACTGATTTTTTGTATGATGAAGGTATCAAAAGAGAAGTTACATGCAGGTATACTCCACAACAAAATGGAGTCGCAGAAAGAAGAAACAGAATCATAGCAGAAGCATCTAGAAGTATGCTTAATGATATGTGTTTGCCTAATTATTTTTGGGCTGAAGCTGTTAGCACAAGTGTTTACATTATGAATAGAGTTCCGACTGCTGGAGTTCATCATTTGACACCATATGAGGTATGGCATGGAAGGAAACCAAGTGTAAGTCATTTGAAAGTATTTGGTTGTGTATGTTATGTACATGTACCTAGTGAGGTGAGATCTAAACCTGATGCAAAATCAGAAAAATGTATATTTATTGGTTATGCAGATACTCAAAGAGGATATAGATGCTATAATCCTCATACCAATAAGGTTGTTGTGTCAAGAGATGTAAACTTTGATGAATCACTTTCATGGTATGCAGATAAGAATTGTTTGCAGGACATGGATGAAAATGAAGAAGGTGTGGTTGAAGGAGATGAATGCATAGTTCAGCCATCAGGAAGTTTAAATGATGAAAGGAGTGGTCTAGATGAAGAAAGAGGATCACCTTTCAATGGAAGATTAAGGCAAGAGTCACCTCCAAGTGTTAAAAGTAAAGGTAAACTCAAACTTGTTGAAGTTAATGATGAAGGAGAGGAAATTAGTGATGTATGTGAGTATGGAGAATCATCAAAGGTTCTTAATAAGAAAGGAAGAGCATCTACATTGGAGGTAAGAAGAACTTCAAGAGTAAGTAAGCAACCTCAAAGGTATACTTATGAATCTTTCATGAATACTCATTATGCTTTTATGACAAAAGTTGAGCAGGAAAATGAACCCACATGTTATGATGAGGCCAAAGGAGATGAAAAGTGGGAGAAAGCAATGAGAGAAGAAATGGAAGCACTACAGGATAACAAGACTTGGTATTTAGTTCCAAGTACACCAAAGCAAAAGGTAATTGGTTGCAAGTGGGTTTTTAAGATTAAAAGAAATAG
Source organism: Ceratopteris richardii (assembly GCA_020310875.1). Lineage (NCBI taxonomy): Eukaryota > Viridiplantae > Streptophyta > Polypodiopsida > Polypodiales > Pteridaceae > Ceratopteris > Ceratopteris richardii. The sequence goes on along the minus strand of CM035418.1, from coordinate 30,555,869 downwards.
TGATGGTAGTGTGTCTAGATATAAGGCTAGACTTGTAGCAAAAGGATATAATCAAACTCAAGGTGTGGACTATGAGGAAACATTTAGTCCAGTAGCAAATATGGCAACAGTAAGAACTTTGTTGGCTTTAGCTGCAAGTAAAAGGTGGAATATATATCAACTTGATATAAAAAATGCCTTTCTTAATGGTGAGTTAAATGAAGAAGTGTATATGTCACAGGCAGATGGTTATGTGGATGCAAAATGTCCTAATCATGTATGCAGGTTAAAAAAGGCATTGTATGGTCTTAAGCAGGCACCAAGGGCATGGAATGCAAGGTTGGTAAAGTATCTTATGCTGCAAGGATACACAGCGAGTCATGCTGATCCTTCACTTTATGTAAAACATGTAGATGGCATGTGTGTCTATGTATGCATTTATGTGGATGACTTGTTGATTACAGGGAATGATGCAAAAGCAATTGATGAGATAAAAGGTAATTTGGGAAAGGAATTTAAAATTTCAGATCTTGGTTTGCTCAGATACTTTCTTGGGATTGAAATTGTGTATAGCGATGAAGGTATGTGGTTGATACAAAGAAAGTATATATGTGATATGCTGAAAAGGTTTGGTATGCAGGAATGTAAATTTGTTTCTACTCCAATGGAATGTAATGTAAAGCTGAGTGCAAAGGAAGGTGATGAGTTGCATGATATGAACGTATATAGATCCATGGTAGGATCTTTGATTTATGCAACAAAAACTAGACCTGATATATGTTATGCAGTGGGAGTATTGTCACAATTTATGCATGAACCTAGAGTACCTCATATGCATGCAGCGAAAAGAGTGCTTAGGTATTTGAAAGGTACCATGAACGAAGGATTATTTTATAGTCATGATGTTGATCTAACTCTTAAAGTCTTTAGTGATGCAGATTGGGCTGGAAGCAAAGATGACAGAAGATCCACAAGTGGATATGTGGTAATAGCAGGAAACAAGACATTAACATGGAGTTCAAAGAAACAGCCTACAGTCGCTTTATCTTCTACAGAGGCTGAGTATAGAGGTTTAGCATTGGCTACTACTGAGGTTATGTGGTTTAAAAAGTTGTTTCATGACTTGAATGTGCAGGTTGATGTACCACTGATATATGGGGATAACTTGAGCAGCATTCATATGACCTCAAATCCTATTTTTCATGCTAGAACAAAGCATATAGAGGTTCACTATCATTATGTTCGAGAGAAGGCCATGAACAATGAAGTGCAGGTTTCTTTTGTTGGAACAAAGGATCAAGTTGCAGATATCTTCACCAAATCCTTGGATGGACCAAAGCTTCAAAGATTCAACTATATTCTTGGCATGAAGGAAATACCCTTTGAAACTTGAGGGGAGAATGTTGCGAACATTTGTTTTATGTAGGGTACAAGTTTCAAATTATGTAAATACCTTTGGGAAGTCTTCAAATACTTCAAGAAGGCTCATATTATTCATAAAATTTAGCAAAAATACCACGTGAGTTCTATAACATGGTGAGTCAAATTAGTGAGTCACAAGGGAGCTTCAGTGGTGTCCTAGTGGAAGGTCGATGTGGCTAGTTCTCAAAGTCCATCAATACTTTGCTTATTTGAGCACTTGAGTCATGTAATACCTCCATCCAAGTGTCTACCACGAATTTAGATGTATTAGGAAGGTTTTAGATTAGTTTCCCATGCTATAAAAAGAGGAGAAAAGTCGTGATCTTGTGGGATGTCCAAGAGAGTATCTCTATGCTACTCTAGTTTTTGTATGCAGAGCTTGCAGAGCTTGTATCTCCCTCATTATATATCCAAATTACATGTTTGATAGCTCATTTGAAAGCTCTTCTTGTCTAATTTCATAGTACCTATTTTCATAATCATTGGATTTGTGAGCTGAGAGCAACACTCTCTGCAAGTAGTGTGTGTTCTCTGTTTTTTATCCCTGCTGAAGGTCTCCATTAAACATCCAACTTGCAGAGGTCATATCTCCTTGTGTATGTATCCAAATCATGTGTTCTTTGGCTTGTTAGAAAGCTCTCCAAGTCTATTTGTATTCTGGAAATTTTCAGATTCATTGGAGTTGTGAGTTAAGAGCAGTAGTCTCTGAAAGTGATGTATGTCCTCAGGTTCATCTCTGTTTCAAGGTCTCCATTAAAGCTGCATATTGCAGAGGTCATAGCTCATTGAGTATTTATCCAAATTGAGTGTTCTTTGGCTCATTGGAAAGCTCTTGGTCTCTAGTATATGTGGTTAAAACAGTTTTAAAAACTTTTGAGTGAGTAGAGAGTAGTAAGCTCTGCAAGCATGACTGGTTTTCTATGATGAAGTTTGTGAGAAGGTCAACTTGTTCCTAGGGGGTTCCACCTACTTCCTGCTATACTTTGGAGGTCAATAAACTCCAACAATTCATGGATATATATTGTATGCCAAAAACATATACATCTTTGTTTGAAGATGCTTAGCATGCATAAGGTTCAAAAACTGAACCCCTCTTTAAAGCATGCATGGAGCTCTTTTTTGGAACTCCATTTTATGCATGAAAGTGCATCCAATATATGCTCATGATTTTCCATTCATGTTCATTCCATGCTATGATGGACATTCTGTGTCCATTTTCTAACAATATGTTAGGTGATCTGTATAATTATCTTTCCATTCAATTATGCTTCTAATGCACCATGTTAATGAATCACTTTATGTTCCATTCAATGTGCATTAGGATTTCACCTAATTGATTTAAAATGCATTGTTTCATGCATTCCTTTAGCATGGAAAACAAAGAAAATAAAGATGAATGAATTGGAAGTTGTACTTACCTCCATCATAGTTTTGTCCATCCATTTACCCTTTATAGGAGGAACTTGTTCATTTGGATACTTTGATTTTGAGGTTCCAAGGTTAGGCCATCATATCTTCCAGATCTCCTCCAATGTTTCTTTTTTAGGCATCTTCATACTTACTTGCATGCTCAACAATGTATTTAACCTCACGTAAACTCTAAGTATGCATATTGGCACTTTGGCATTACTTTATCCATGCCATCTAAATAGTATAAATGCTAAAAAATTATGTATCCCAATATTTCCATATACCTATAAGGCAGTTAAAATAAAATGAATATAAGAAAGAAAGAAATGGATGACATAGCTTCAATGCCTCATAACTTATCTTTGTAGAAACTTGGTTGTCTTGGACTTTAAATGTCCAAGATGAAACTCATCATTATTCTTTCTCTTTTCTTCATAGTTTGCTCTAGTTTCACTTGCCTTAGCATCAAATATGACAATGTACATGAATCTTTTCTTCTAAAAAGTGAAAGATTCGTTAAATAAAATCCAAAAATACTTAGCTTTGGAGACTTGTCATTTGTTGAGGTTGAAAGTGAAGCAGTTATGCCTTTCCTTCAAACTCCATAGCTTTGAATGGATTGGACCAATCCTTCTCTTTTCCTCCTCCTTTTGTGAACATCTTTTGCAAAAGGACATATAAAGAAGAATATCTCTACGGGTACATGTGAGACTGCTGAGGAAGGTGAGTTGCACGTTAAGTACTTCTATCCCATATTCGATGTAAGATGTGATATCTTCTACTATATATTGACAAGCTCACATAAACTTTTCTCAACAGTAAGAGGTGAGGTGCTCTGTGCTTTGCCTCTCTCTTGGCCATATAGAATGTGCATGAGTGGACTGTTGCTCCTCCACATGCATCTGACTGAGGCCATGGAGAACACGTGTGCATGCATCCTACTCTTGGATGATCAAAAGCTTGAGTGTGGCGTGGCTAAGGATGCCTCCGCTTAGTAGAGGGGGGTCATACGGACATAGCTTTGCTCTCTGAAATCGCTAGAAGGTCTAAGTCGATGGCTGTACTTGGGAGCTTCGAATTCGTCTCACGGACGATCAGTGTAATCACCAAAGGAGTTTCACTGAAATCAAGAAAGAAGTAACCTAGCTCTTGATACCAATGTTGTGTGATAAACATATCCTACCGAGAATCAAACTATCAAGGCCACACTCCTAAGAGAGAGCACGTATCCACCCATCCAACTCTACCCATATATATACTGTTGGTGCATATCAAGCCTTCACACATTGGCTTGGACTCATGGAAGATTAGCATGGACAAAGATTTATCAAGGCTTCACTTGAACCAAGGTTCATATGAACATATGCTTATAAGTTCTTACCTCTTTACCCCTTGTAAAAGTCTTTATGACTTGGCATCTCATGTAATCACTTACCTACCTGATTAAGTCGTGAAAAAGAGAATAGTTTAGTGGAGAGAATATCTCCCTACTTTTAGAGGAGAGATTCTAGGGAGCCTAAGTTTGAATTTGAAATTCAAATCACCATCAACTCCTATAAAAACTACATTTGAAAAGTCGCGGTTAGTTCAGTCAATCTAGCTCACTCCCCGAGGCATATTTTCATTGTAACTGAGTGTGTGTTAGTGCTACTCCATAGCCTACACCACCACACCTCAATTAGCTATGCTTGTCATGCTATTGAGCTTGTACAATCTTATCAATCAATAGATATATACACATTTATCATTTCTGGTTCTCTGTGTTATCTTCTCCAAGTCTGTCAACTTCAACAGGGCATAACTCAAGATCTACTGAACCAAATCAAGAGTTCTATAGCTCATTGGAACCAGCTCAAGGTCTTCTACAAGCATACAAAATCTCAGAAGATTTCATTCAGCCATTTGAGAGAAATCCGCTTCGAAGTGCACACTGGTCTGTGTCTGCAGAGTTCCTAAAAAGTCGGGGGTAATTAGAATTTTGCTAAACTTATTTCTCAGTACATAGTTTATCAATTTGAGTGATTCCACTTGTGATTGCTAGCTTGTTAAGTTACTTTAATACTCCCAAAAGGAATTGTTCCAATTTTAAGTGTGCTGGTCACACTGAGCATAACACTGAGCAGGTATCATTACAGAAATAGTAAGTTTTTGGAGTTGTGAAGAAACCAAGTTGTCTGTTTTGGTTTGATCATTACCCAAACCATTTCCAAAGTGCATGCAATAGAACAAGGATTACGACCACCACATGCTAGAGAGATGACTCTCCTCCCAACCAAATGCCTCTATATATAGCTCTCTCCAGGGGACTGCCTTCTTGGGCAGGTGGATGCTAATCATCCAAGTGTCAGCCATGTAACTACATGTGCGCCAAGTGTCCAGTGGATGCTTCTAGAAGGTTCTAGAGTTCTTTGGGCAAAATACTCTTCCCATGTACCTCATGGGGATTGAACCCAAGACCTCGTCCTTCACATCCTTGAGACTTAACCACTAAGCTAAGTGGTTCACTTGTTCACAAGAGCACAAGACCTCCTAGTAAGTCTAAAACTCGAGATCTTTGGTCATACACACGGATGACCAAACGGTGTCCGATTTTAGATCTGTCTGAACCGGCCAGACCCTTGGATCATAGACTTACTTTATTACATTCTTCCCCCCTTGGAAAATATTTTCGTCCTCGAAAATAGAGCTATATACATACTGTAGGCAACCCCCGAGCCTCATGTTCTAAAACTGGAAGAACATGGTCATGTTCTAGAACTGGAAGAACATGTCTCATCTCTGTGGTGGCATCCCTGCCCAAATGATTCAAAACACTATCCATGTTTGCACTTTGATAAACGGGACAAAGTACAAACTAGTGAAGAATAATAAGGGTGGATCTAATGACATCCCTGGCTAATTCACAGTTTCTGGATGTGCGATCTAGGCACAAACATGTGAATTAGGTGGATTCAAATTACTAGTCCATTTCTGGGCATGACTGGTGCATGGACTTAGTAATTAAGGTGGGATTCTTATCCCTTGCAAGACTTTAAGAATTCTTGATTCACTTGAATTTGTTTTGGGGAACTTGAAGTTTTGGTTGTCTCAAACATCTAACTTGGATGTTTATACAATGGTTTACTTTGATCCAACAGATACTTGATTTTTTCACCCGACTAGAGGACTACTTTGTCCCAATGAGTTGAAAAAATCCTATGTAAACTGTAAGAGAAAGTTTACCATTGGTGGGACCAACCATTACTAACTTCACCAATTCAAATTCAAAATGAAAATTGTCCAACTTAGGACACTTTTCTCAAAGACTTTTAACTGAAAGTTCTTGGGAATTGTCAATCTGATGAGCAATTCCTAACTTCCCTATTCTAGAGTATATTGGACTCTAGAAAGTCATTTATGCTATAACTTGAAGCAAACTCAAATGAATAAGTCCACTTAGACTTATCATCTTTTGAAGATTGAAAAGGTTCTTGTACATAACATCTATCTAGGATGTTCAAGTTAGTTATTTTATTCTAACCGGCTAACCCTGGTCTTTTGCAAAAGGAATCAGATACCATATCTGAGTCAATTTCAAAAGATTTGGAAAGCGGAAAGAAATAACTAAGACTCTGTACAACCAATTCAAACTTCGAATATACATAAACTTGCTATGAGTCAAAGACTAGATGACTCAGGACTTTTTACTTTTCAAAGATCTATTTCAATAGGGATTTGAAGCATTTACTTTATCTTTAAGAGAAATAAGCTGGATTCTCAAAAAGATTCAAAGAAAATCAAAAACATCATCCAACCACAAGATACTAGTGTGGTAACCAACATCAGTGTGTCGACCCACTGAGGTTACGCTGATGAGTTTTGTATTCAAATAATGCTTCACTTGAGACTAAGTTCATGTCACATTCAGTCTTTTTGACTCCTAATCATGAATGCAATTCTTGTGCATTTCTTTGAGTCTAAAAGAGTGAATTTATCAAGTTACACTAGGAACTTGATACTTGACTTAGTCAATTGAATCTTTAGTTGAAAAGATCAACTCAAAGTAAAAGTCCAACTTCTTTCAGAAATTTATCAAATATTTCTGATCAATAACACTTAAGCTTGAAGTGTTCTAAGAAGATCTTGGAAGTTCCTTACTTCATATCTTCAATTTCCTTGATCTTGAAGTCATCTTGAAGTATCATAAGATACTTACTACTTTCATCCTTTACGAATTAAACTTTTCCTTGAAGTCTTAATTCCTTTGAGGATGAAACCTAACTTCAAAATCCAAACTAGGACTAAAAGATAATCATCATCCCACGGTCCGATGTCCCATTCCATCTTTCCTACATCAATCTGAGTATAAAATCTGGTGTCCCATACCACCCTATTTTATATTCATATTAATGTGTGGGTGATTCTTATCCTAAAGTCTAAACATCTCTTGATAGAGTACCTCAATTCTTTTACAAGAATTGGAAGTTTCAGGCATTACCTCTAACTAGATTTTCTAGGTTTTGATTCCTTCACATGATCGTCTCACAATCATGTGCTTTACCTTGGGAACTTGAAAACCTCTTAACAGAATATCAATTCTTCTTTACTGGGGTTTTCAAATGAAAACCAATCAGAATTCCAAGTTTCTTGAATTTCTCAAATTCAAGTTCAATTGGTTATTCTTGACCAATTTTGTAGCGACAAGAGTTTATGACTTCTTGTCTTTAGATTCCTTTCTATACTGGTGCTTTTAGGTACCTACCCCGGGGACTTTATTTAGGAATCTCTTTACTGCTTAAGTCTTAAGCATCCGCTCATGCTTTCTGGATTTGTACCAAAATCCCTTTAAGGATAGGTAAACACTTATGTTTTACCTTCCACAGACTTAATTACCATTTTCACGGTTGCAGACTACATTCTTGGAATTTCTTTACTCTGTTCAGACTTGGAACAACTTACTCTTTTTCCATCGAATAAATGGAATTTGAGTGAATAATTCCCAAAAGGAATTTTATTGCCAATACTTGGGCAATCTACAAAGTAGTTCTAATCGCACATTACTTGGACAATCATGGCCAAGATTGATCAAGTCTGGTTGATCTTGCGATAAAAAGACTTAGTCTTTATCTTTAAGATCTCTTAAACTATCTTAAGCTTCTTTGCTTACCTGCAGGATTTTAGAGATCTTTCCCTCATAAGTCCAAGCATTTTCTAATGCTTTTCAGATTCCAAAGCTAAGAATCTTTGATATACCTTTAGGTTATATCACAAATAGGACTTGAAATACCACTTCTAGTGGTTAGGGATTTACTGGGAACTACTTACTCTATAACTTTTCTTGAAAGATGCTAGTCTCACGTCTGGGGAGATTTTTCTTTCAAGAACTTTTTGAAATTTGAAGCAAATGATTCATCTTGGAATTTTTTGCTTTCCAGTCTAATGATTCATCTTGGAATCGTTTGTAAAAAGAATATTTGAAAGAACTTCTTTCAAATAATATCCAAAAAAATTACTGATTCAATTGTATTCATTTCTTGAGTATCAAACTAGAGACGAAATATCACATTTGCCAGTATGAAAGTTTAAGTTGAACTTCCATTTATGTGATATCGACTTCTATTCTCGAGTTTGATACAAGACTCATTATTATTGGTCAATCTTCAGATGTTACTAGAGTCCTTTAAACATATTTCACCAATCAAAATTATGTTTAAAGTCCAAGCATTTATTGATGATTGATCCAATAGTAATGTTATTGTGAACACAACTTTGAACTTTATAACTTGTTTAGGAGAAGTTCATGGATTCAAGATCCATTTCTTGGAACTTTCTATTCCTAAATGAAAAGTTCACACTTGCTTCAAGTCCTTTAGGAACTTATATTATTTCCTAAAAATTGCTTAGCTAGTTGCATCATTTACCAGAGATGCAACTATAGAACTTAACATCCTTTTATTGATATCAAGGATCAATTGATGTTGAGGTTTAATCTTTTGATTTCCATCACCCCTTGAGATGAAATCAAATGAAAATTTATAAAAGCTTGGTACCTTTATATCTTGGCAAAACATTTATATCCTAAAGAGGTTTTGCCTTCATCATTCCTTGGACCTATCAAATAATATGAATTTATGTGTATTTTTGGGAAGAGTTCATGAATCATTTAAGATCCTCTACTTGGAACATCTTTCTTCCCAAAACTAAATTCATCTTGAACATAGTAGGAGAATGATCTCACATGAAATAGAAGGCTTGACTATTTCATATCTCTATTCCAAAAAGTTACTTACCGAGGTTTCATCATGAGATACAAATCTTGAAACCACAAGAAACTTCTTTAAAACTTTCGAAATCTTCTGAATAGAAGAGTGCTCATGGAACTTTGGAAATATAGTTGACGTTCTCATCCAACCTTGGGATGCTTGAGAAGTTATATAAAATATATAACTAATCAACTAAAGCTTTATCCGCATGACTTTCTAAGTACATCCAGGACTTAGAGTCATCATACATCACAAAAGAGTTTGCAAGTAATTAAATTTTCTTGGTCATCAAGGAAATTTATTACTTAACTTTCTCTTAGTGCTTACTCATAACTAACAAGACATCTAACATACTTAATTCTCATTAAGTATTTATGTTTGATAGTAGAGTATCGACTTGGGAAGAAATTGACTAAATACTTGAGTTGCAAACTAGAACTAGTATGTCTTTGCAACTAACTAGTCCTTGGTCTTCCCTAATGTCAAACTGCGAGCTTTACAAAGTAAGCTAAATACTAAGAGAGTACATTCTCATATCTACTTGCAAACAACATTCCATTCTATCATGCAAATGCATGTGTCTACATGCAAAAGCATATGTTCACATGCGTATGCATGCATGTTCTTTGCATGCTCAAAAAATAATACAATAATCATGCATGAACTTGATGCACGATTTTTTTCCTTGTACTAAGAATGTATATCATGCAATCCGGATGCATGTATATCCTTTCCTTTGTCCTAATGCACTATGATATAAAAACATACCCTTGAAGTGCAATAGAAAACTTACTCAATGGAAAGGAAATATGTATTTAAACTACCAAAATACATTCTTTGATGCACAAGGATCTTTTTGAAATCAAGTCTTTCCTTAATGCAAACTAATGCTTGGAATGAGAAATGGATTAATTCATTATTCTAATCTAGACTTAATCAATTGAAATCTTGGCTATTTCAATGTGCATCTATGATTAAGTGTAGAATAATGAAAACAAGATAAATCAAGCATTAAGGCCAAGCAGAAACTGGAAAATACTTAGCTTCGATCAAAGCTTCGTCCATCCCTTGATCCTTTGGAAGAGTGATTCATCCTCTTGATCCTTGCGAGGAGCTATTCACCATTCTTGAAGCTTCCTCATCAAGAAATAGTCTTGGATGACTTGGTCCGTCGTGGTCGACTAACTTCGGCCTCCGGATCTTCACTTCACAGCTCCAATTCCTTCAAGCTTTGCTCAATCTTTGATTCTTCTTGGATGGATGAGAGTTGGGCTTGCACTTCAGCTCTGCTTACTGCTTTAGAAGATTCTGCTCTGCATTAGAGAACAAGCAAAACTCGTGGGCGGTGTGGCTACGTGAGCGTGTTTCCTAGGAACCCGTCTGGGTTCGATCCCTAGTAGGCGCAGCGGGCAGAGAAGGCTACGTTCCGTTTTGTTCCTTTCGGAGATCTTCTGCAACGCTGGGTTTGAAACCAAAACAAATCTCTGAAGACTTCTGGACATGAACGCCCGTCGACCTTATGGATAGGCGAGTGTCCTCTAGTTGGGGGGGCGGAGGTTCGAATCTCCTCTGCTTTACCAGAGAATATCACCTTTTAGATCTATAAATTTAGATCTAATTCAACGCCGGGTTTGATCAATTTGCTCCGCTGCGTATTTATCCTCACGCGGTCGATGATGCTCTCGTGGATAGAGCAGCGAACTTCAATCCATGGGACGGGGGTTCGATTCCCTCGCCATACACAGCAGAGATGATCTTCATCTTTTGCTATGCTTCTCCTAAGCCAAGGCAGCACACGACCAACTCTGCACTCTTCTCAAGGCGGCCGCGAGCGACCTTCTTCGTCGTAGAAGATCTTATGCACACGCATAGAGGCGAGAGCAAATTGATGAGCAAGATGATGAAAGAGAAGAGCTATGGAGAATGGCTCTGATACCAATGCAATAGAACAAGGATTACGACCACCACATGCTAGAGAGATGACTCTCCTCCCAACCAAATGCCTCTATATATAGCTCTCTCCAGGGGACTGCCTTCTTGGGCAGGTGGATGCTAATCATCCAAGTGTCAGCCATGTAACTACATGTGCGCCAAGTGTCCAGTGGATGCTTCTAGAAGGTTCTAGAGTTCTTTGGGCAAAATACTCTTCCCATGTACCTCATGGGGATTGAACCCAAGACCTCGTCCTTCACATCCTTGAGACTTAACCACTAAGCTAAGTGGTTCACTTGTTCACAAGAGCACAAGACCTCCTAGTAAGTCTAAAACTCGAGATCTTTGGTCATACACACGGATGACCAAACGGTGTCCGATTTCAGATCTGTCTGAACCGGCCAGACCCTTGGATCATAGACTTACTTTATTACAGTGCATATATGGTTTCTTTATGTCATTTGGAAGCTAAGCAAGTGTACTAAGTATATCTGGAATCAAAGGAGGGCAGGTGTGAAGCAGGTTTTGCAGCATCAACTCATTTCTTGAGTGCATCCAACCATCACTCCCAACAGTGGTATCAGAGCAAAGAAGGTAATCATGGGTGATGGTTTCCCTTCCTTCATTGACAAATTGGACAGAAATAATTATCAGGCTTGGTCATTGAGAATGAAGACCTATCTACAAGGGAGAAGCTTATTTGGATACATATCAGGAGATGAGGAGTTGCCCTCATTCAAGACTAGAGGACTACCCACAAAGGATGAACATGAAAGGCTCAACCAATGGTGTGCAAAGGATGCTTTGGCAAGGTCTTATCTCTTAAACTCTATATCTGACTTTCTTTTACCACATGTAAGGAACTGTGAGACTTCCCAAGAGACTTGGGAAACCTTGTCAAACTATTTTTCTTCCAACACAAGGGCTAGGAAGAATCAATTATGGATTGAGTTCACAACCCTTAGGAAGTAGCCCAAGCAATCAGTCTCAGAGTATGTGACAAAGATCAAAGATGTGGCAGACCAATTAGCAAGCATTGGAGAGGAGATTGAAGAAGAGCAAATAGTCAGGCAAGTGACAAATGGACTCAAGGCAGATGATAAGTGGGAAAGTTTCACCACTGCAATGGACCTCTATATGGACATGCATACCCCTGATCTCACAACACTCATGGGCCAACTCTTTACACATGAAGCAAAGTTTACAAAGGCTGGAGATCAATCAAAAGGTAATAACCCCTCTGCTCTCTATACTAATAAGAAAGTTAAGGATAAAGGTAAAGGGAAGAAACAGGATGAAGAAGGCTCTACCTCTCAAGCTAATTATGCAGGGAGAGGTAGGTCATCTAGAGGAAGAGGCAGAGGAGGTAAGTCAGGTAGGCGGAGACCCTACAACTCATCACCATGCAACATTTGTGGATTGTCCAATCATACCACAGATGAATGCTATAAGAACTACAAGAATCAGAGAGGAAGAGGCTACTCAAGAGGTGGATACTCTCAAGGAAGAGGCAGATTCAATCAACACCAAAGCTACAATGGATACAACAATTCATACAACAATAACTACAACAACAACCACAATGGTAACTACCAAGGTGGATTCAGAAATAGAAGAGACTACAACAACTACACAGAGGAGCAAGATGACTCCCTATTGATCATGAATATGACCTCCAAGATAGGTACAAATGATGATCATTTATTTTACATTGACTCAGGATGTTCTAACCATGTAGCTGGCAATGTGGCACTACTTTCTGATTTGGAAGAGCCCAAGGGCAAGCATCAGGTACAAACAGGTGATGACACTAAACACTCTGTTGTCAAAGTTGGAAATGTGAAGACATGTGATGGTAACCAGAATCTATTGAGCAGGGTACTCTATGTACCTACCATCACTAAGAATCTAATGAGTGTTGGTCAGATTGTGGAGAAAGGTTTGCAGGTCAGATTCACACAACATGGAGCATATGTGGAGGATCCAAAACATGGATTCAGAAGGATAGCCAAAGGGGAGAAATCAGGTAGATTATTTACATTTGAGCTAGAAGATACAAAAAACATTGCTTTGTATAATTACAAGGATCAGACACTTTCAGAGTTAGAAATATGGCATAAGAGATTAGGGCACATAGGTGAAAGGACTCTAAAGCAAATGTGCAGGGATCAATGTGTGCTTGGGATACCTAATGTATCCAAGCAACACATGATTTACAAATGTGGATCATGTCAATTTGGTAAGTCTCACAGATTACCCTACACAAGGAAAGGTTTCATGCATGAAGACTACCTAGACTTGGTACACACAGATGTTTGGGGACCTAGCAAGGACCCTTCCATTTCTGGTTCAAGGTATTATGTGTCCTTCATTGATGACTATAGCAGGTGGACCATTTTATACTTTATGAAGCATAAAGATGAAGTGTTTAATTGTTTCAAGAGGTATCTTGCACTTGTTGAAAATCAAACAGGAAGAAGCTTGAAGAGGCTAAGGTCAGATGGTGGAGGAGAGTACTTCTCCAATGAGTTTGAAGATTTCTTGCAGGAAAGAGGCATCAAAAGGGAGATTACTACAAGGTACTCACCTGAACAAAATGGGGTAGCTGAAAGAAGGAATAGACTAATTGTGGAAACAGCTAGGTCTATGCTTAATGAGAAAAAGTTGCCAAATTATCTTTGGGCAGAGAGTGTATCCACTGCCACTTATCTCATCAATAGGTTGCCATCCAAATCACTTGATGGCATGACACCATATGAAGCTTGGCATGGTAAGAGACCCTCTCTGGATCATTGCAAAATCTTTGGTTGTGTAGCATATGTGCATATTCCCTCACAGGTAAGGGGAAAGCTAGACCCTAAGGCTGAAAAATGTATCTTCATTGGTTATGATTTGAACCAAAAGGGATACAGATTCTACAACCCAACAAACAAAGGGTTCAAGGTAAGCAGAGATGTCATCTTTGATGAGAATGACTCTTGGTATGAAAATGAATGCAGGAAGATTAGTCTACCCTATGACATGGAAGAAGATTTTCCAAAGCTTACTAAGGAAGAATCAACTCAGCAAGAAGATTCAAGCTCAGATGATGATACAATAAACCTTGAAGAGTTCAAGGCTTGGAAGTCCAAAGGAAAGATGAAGATGAAGCAATTAGAAGATAAACCAGAAACTTCAACTCAAGCAATGAGGAGATCTCAGAGAGAAAAGAAGAAGCCTATCAGATTTGGGTATGACACATCACTTGTAACTAAACATTCTGTTTATCTTGCAAAAGACTTGTTGAATGAAGAACCAGGTACCTATGAAGAAGCAATTACCAAACCAGAATGGAGAGAAGCCATGGATGAAGAGATAGAAGCTCTCAAGGAAAGTGATACTTGGGATTTGGTACCCAAGAAGGACTCTATGAAAGTGATAGGATCCAGATGGATCTACAAACTAAAGAAGAATTCAGATGGAACAATAAACAGGTACAAAGCTAGGTTGGTAGCCAAGGGTTTTGCACAAACCCAAGGCATTGATTATGAGGAGACATTTTCTCCTGTGGCCAAGATGCCAACTATCAGGGTATTGGTGAGTGTAGCTGCATCCAAGAATTGGAATATGTACCAATTGGATGTGAAGAATGCATTCTTGAATGGATGGATATCTGAAGAAGTCTACATGTCACAACCACCTGGCTATGAAGATCCAAAAAAGGTACATTATGTTTGTAAATTGAAGAAGGCTCTGTATGGCTTAAAGCAGGCACCTAGAGCATGGAATTACAGGTTGACAACCTACCTCCAAGACCAAGGATTTGTGATGAGCAAAGCAGACACTTCTCTATTCATAAAGAGAAGTAGTACAGAGGTAATATATTTGTGTGTCTATGTTGATGACATCATTATTACAGGAAATGATGTTCAGGGAATTGAACATATCAAAGGTCAGATGATGAAAGAATTCAAGATCAGTGATCTTGGATTATTAAAGTATTTCTTAGGTCTTGAATTGGTCTACACAAATTCAGGTATCTACATCACTCAAAAGAAGTATGTACAGGATATGGTCAAGAAGTTTGGTTTGCAGGATGCTAAGGTATCTACTACTCCAATGGAGGTTAACCTAAAGCTAAGTGCTCATGAAGGAGAAGAAATCAAAGACATTACAGGATACCAAAGTATGGTAGGTAGTTTGAACTATGCTACCTTGACAAGAATTGACATAGCATATGGAGTTAGTGTGCTTAGTCAATTCATGCACAAACCAAGGGTACCTCACCTAGAGGCAGCAAAGAAGATCTTGAAGTATTTGAAGGGAACACAAAGTCATGGTTTGTACTTTCCTTATACATCAGATATTGACATAAAAGTTTACTCAGATGCAGATTGGGCAGGATGCAAGGATGATAGGAGGAGCACCTCAGGATATATTTGTTTTGCAAGAGATAAGCCTATCTCTTGGTCAGCTAAGAAGCAACCTACAGTGGCATTGTCATCCACTGAAGCAGAGTATAGAGGGCTTGCCAATGCCACTCAAGAAGCTATCTGGTTGAGGCTTCTATATACAGAGTTAGGTCTACAAACAAGACCACCTATTATCTTTGGAGACAACACTAGCTCTCTTCACCTTGCAGCAAATCCAATTTATCATGCCAGAACCAAACACATAGAGGTTCACTACCACTATGTGAGAGAAAAATTACTTAGCAAAGAGATTCAATTGACATATGTGTCTACTAATATGCAATGTGCAGATTTACTTACAAAGGCATTGGATGGAAACAAGTTATGCAGATTCAAATCTATGATTGGATTGCAGGAAGTAATTGAAGAATGAAAGAGAAGACTTAAGCCAAAGTGTTTGGCTTGAGGGGGAGCTGTTGGTGCATATCAAGCCTTCACACATTGGCTTGGACTCATGGAAGATTAGCATGGACAAAGATGTATCAAGGCTTCACTTGAACCAAGGTTCATATGAACATATGCTTATAAGTTCTTACCTCTTTACCCCTTGTAAAAGTCTTTATGACTTGGCATCTCATGTAATCACTTACCTACCTGATTAAGTCGTGAAAAAGAGAATAGTTTAGTGGAGAGAATATCTCCCTAATTTTAGAGGAGAGATTCTAGGGAGCCTAAGTTTGAATTTGAAATTCAAATCACCATCAACTCCTATAAAAACTACATTTGAAAAGTCGCGGTTAGTTCAGTCAATCTAGCTCACTCCCCGAGGCATATTTTCATTGTAACTGAGTGTGTGTTAGTGCTACTCCATAGCCTACACCACCACACCTCAATTAGCTATGCTTGTCATGCTATTGAGCTTGTACAATCTTATCAATCAATAGATATATACACATTTATCATTTCTGGTTCTCTGTGTTATCTTCTCCAAGTCTATCAACTTCAACAAGGCATAACTCAAGATCTACTGAACCAAATCAAGAGTTCTATAGCTCATGGGAACCAGCTCAAGGTCTTCTACAAGCATACAAAATCTCAGAAGATTTTATTCAGCCATTTGAGAGAAATCCGCTTCGAAGTGCACACTGGTCTGTGTCTGCAGAGTTCCTAAAAAGTCGGGGGTAATTAGAATTTTGCTAAACTTATTTCTCAGTACATAGTTTATCAATTTGAGTGATTCCACTTGTGATTGATAGCTTGTTAAGTTACTTTAATACTCCCAAAAGGAATTGTTCCAATTTTAAGTGTGCTGGTCACACTGAGCATAACACTGAGCAGGTATCATTACAGAAATAGTAAGTTTTTGGAGTTGTGAAGAAACCAAGTTGTCTGTTTTGGTTTGATCATTACCCAAACCATTTCCAAAGTGCATATATGGTTTCTTTATGTCATTTGGAAGCTAAGCAAGTGTACTAAGTATATCTGGAATCAAAGGAGGGCAGGTGTGAAGCAGGTTTTGCAGCATCAACTCATTTCTTGAGTGCATCCAACCATCACTCCCAACATATACCTCTAGGCCAAGGGGGTGCATGTCCTTGGGTTTGGCCAAGTGTCTAGCCAAGTGGCCCTCATGTGGACACTTTCCCAGGGGGGATCACATGCCTTCTAATTTCCCAAGGTCTATCAAATGCATTCTAAATCAAATGAGGATTCCTCTCTCACATACACACAAGGTGGCTCCTAGAGAAGCTTCTCCCAAGACAGGTTCCCACACCTTAGGATAAATCAATCCTAAGGTTCTAACCATTCAATTGGGAGCTCATATGAATAAATACCTCAAAGGTTAAAACCAAGGGTTTCACCCAAAGGTTCAAGGCATGTTCCAAGAGTAATTCAAGGGCTAGACCAAAGCAAACATACATCATATTCTAACCTTTAGAATCCATATGTTTAACCTTATGAACCCATGAATTATACAATGGGTCTTGTGGATTTAAAAAAATTTATATATGTTAATTTTTTTGGCTTTTGAATTAGGTCAATACATAAAAATCATAAAAGGATAATGGTTAGTGAGACACATGACATTAATTACCATTAACCTTTTAATGATTTTGACTCCATATGAAGAATTCATGTTTTACCTTTACGTAATAAAGTTGATCTATGTCGTATCCCATAAACCCATGTATAGGGGATACCATTAATTCTTTTATATACATGGTGTATGCCAAAAAAATATAAATATTTACTAAAAGATGCTTACCATGCATAAGGTCCAAAGATTGAACAACTCCTTAAAGCATGCATGGAATTCACATCTTGGAACTCCATTCAGTGCATGAATCTATAGTCATCACATACTTACGTTTTTCATTTTTTTTCATACCCATGGATATCAGCCTATATAATGGGCTCTAGAGCTTATATTCTCACACAACAAGGAGGAAGAGAGGAGGATGCCTCATGGCAGCCACTCTTTGTTCACATTCAAAGTGGGTGCATGGGCATCCAACTTGGGGCCACTCTTGGCCACTCACAGGCTGGTCGATGGGGACCTTTGGCTTCCCTCTCTTAAGAGGGGATCATATGGTCCAAAGTGAGAGCCAAAAGAGCTAGGAAGATTCCAATCCTTTTGCAAAGAGGAGACAAGATGTCTCACATGTGTAGACCCACAAAGGACATCACATGTTTGGCTACATGAATATCAAGAGAGATAGAATCCGAGAAAGGCTATAGCATGAAGCAAACTAGCTCAAGATACCAATGTTGTGAAAACAACAATTTGCAAATAAACTATCTACCTAAGATAACTAGCAAGGACCACCTTAGCGAAAAGAGATCACATATCCCCCCATATATATAACACTGAGTCACAACAAAGGAGAACAAAGACATGTTCTCTATTCCTTTTTACCTAAAGACCATGATATCAAGCAATAAAGTGTGCATTTTACAATATGTAGAAAGCATCACTTGTTCTTGCTTGTAAATATTGACTAGAAGCTTGATCCCATATCCCAAGTAGTCAAGATAGATATAATAAAATACTTGGTGCCATGAAAACTAGTTGTTCAGCACGATCAAGAATCCCACATCATGATCTTTGACAAGAGATTAGAGTTGAATGTACAAGTAAGAGTTCGGGAAGCTCCTTTATTACATCTATAACCTCAACAAGCACAGATTATAGCTGATTAAAAGCTACTCAAAAATCAGAGTACATGTGTTGCAAAATCGGAACATTTTATCAAGGCAATTAAGATCATCCCCTTTGTATAGTTAAGATCGTCATTGAATGCTGGGCCATATTCACAGAATATGAAATAAATTTCACAAAAGCATTCCCAAGAGAAGATTATAATCAACAAAATTATACTAAGAAACATTCACACATTCATCAGAGAAATGCTCAAGATAAGTCAAGCTGAACACAAAGTGGAAGCAGAACTCGACATTATATTTCTATTAAAATGATGTTTTACATTTCATGTGTTTTACAAGAGTAATATGAATCTACAATAGAAGCTAATCATAGCTTTCCTCAGGCTCAAGCATAATGGGATCCTCTGGAACATTAGAACACATCTCCTGCCTCTCTTGCTCCAAGATTGTCTCTTCAAGGTTAGCCATGTCCCCCGGTTCATCTGCAAGTGGGGGAACAGGCTCCCTTGAAGCCGGTTGGAATCTCTCCGTGTCTACAATGTGCTTCCTTCCAACCTCTTGGTCTTCATTTGGGCATTCATTCAGCCCATTGATTCTCATTCTAATGAAGCTCACTTGAGCATCATCCTTCTCCACAGCTATGCAGTGCCTGAACATCTTTAAGGAGCAAGCCAGAGTCGTTCCTGAAACAACAAAAAACCACTAAGAGGCCAATCAACATGATGACTAATGAAAATTGTTAAAACTGAAATTACCTGTGCCCGAAAAAAGGTCTAGGACCCAGTCATCATCATTGGAGAATAGTTGAAGCAATCTCATTATGAGCTTTTGTGGCTTCTGATAGGGGTTAACCAATGCCATGTCCCTAGCTACATGACAAAGTTTCTTGGTAATAGCTGGGAACATGAGCACATTTGAGATCCCATTCTCATTGCAATGCTCCTTGACTCTCCTTTTGCTTACTTCATCATAATAGCCAACTATAATGCATTCAGTGGAGCTCACAAACCTATGCAAAGGAGTGTGATTGACGTTTGTCTTCACCCTGCCAACAAGAACTATAAGTGACAGAGAGCATCATTAAAGCCATGGAGATAGAAAGAGGATTACTTACCACGTGAGGCACTCCATAGCATGACATCTTGCCTTAAGATCAGTTGAAACAGAGAAAGACTGGTCTCTGCTATGAAAAATTACTATCCTCCAAAGAGGAGACATAGTCAACTCTGCAAAATCAGTGACCATCTTCCGAATCTGAGGGTGTTTGAAGGGTTCATCGTCATTTACCGATCCCAACATCCTAAATCCATAGGGTATGTCTGCTATGAGAAGGGAGAAATGCTTTCTAGGCACAACAGAACAAATGTTATTTACATCACTACAGAATACATTGTGATATACAAGCCTAAGGGGGTCTAGGGGATTGGAGAAACATTTCAGATCAGGTTCATCATCAAAATCAATCTCCTTGGCTTTCATTCTAGATTTCTCATGCCTTGCTCTTTGAATCTGAGCCAGGAATGCAGGGGGCAATCATCTAGTAGCTCTGCAGACTTATTTTTCTTTGGTTTCTGTAGAATAAAGTGGAAAGACAATTAAATGAGCTCTTCAATACAACAAACGAAACATAAGGAATCGATGCATGGCATCAATTTCGTGTGTAGGTAGATGCCAGGCATCGACTTTCTACTGAAAGTCGATGCCTGGCATCGATTTTGGGACATAAGTCGATGCCTGGCATCAACTTATGCCACGAGGTCAATGCCAGGCATCGACTTATGCCCCCAAGTCGATGCCAGGCATAGACTTATGCCAGGAGGTCGATGCCAGGCATTGACTTTTGGCAGCAGGTCGATGCCAGGCATCGAATTTAGCAGTAAGTCGATGCCAGGCATCGAATTCCTACTAAAAGCCTGGCATCAAATTGGTTAGGTGAATCAAGGCATCTAGACTAATAGCAAACTAGGCATGATCTCTGAAAGAGAACCTACCCAATCACGAAACAGGATAAAATATTCTGATAAAGCTTTGTAGGATGATGTGGTTGGATAGTCTGCTTGGACCTCTGTCCAAGAAAAGCAACCTAGCCTCTTCATCATCACCTCCTGAATCTTCATGTATACTTTATGACTACAGTCACAGAAATGAAAAAGAGACTAGGTTAGACCAGAAAAATGGGAGGATGGAAAAAGGATCTGAGAATAACATACATACTTATTGAGCTCAGTAACCATCTCCTCCAGGCTTAACTCCTTGGAGATTACCCTTGACAAAGTTGATATAATCAATGTATCATCCTTGATTCCTTGAAGGGCCCTCCATGGTGTCAGCTTCATGTCCTCATGTGCCTCTTCAATTGAGAGATCAACTTTCCTTCTTTCCCTTCAGATCCATCTGTGGGTCTGGCCTCGACTTCCGTTGCTTCTGGCCCTTGACCTCCTTATTCTCCCACATTGTGAAAATTTTATCCTGCAGATCCCAGATCTCACCTGTTCAGAATGCCAGTTGAAACCATGGATCATATTTCCTCAAAGCATCAGACTTTCTATTCTCATCCATTGCAATTCCAACCTCAATAAGGCATTGCTTTTGTAGATTGGGATGTATTCTTCCAGCTTCCTTCACGAGACAATCTTCATATTCATGGTGGAAGAATCGAATTCTCTCTATGGAGGACATTTTTTGCCTGTAGTCATTGTCATTGTTGTGATCCCAAGCAAGAAGCTTGGCTTCCTTAGTTGTAAGACCAACATATATCTTGCACTCTGCATACCTAAAGAAGAATGTGGTAGGGTGCTCCTTCACTAGCTGTCTGCAGGCCTCTGCAGTGTGAACCTCCAATCACATAATATGTATAATCCTCAAACAAACCCTCATTGAACTCCTCCACAGAGCTACACTCATTCGGATCCACCATGACAAGGAATGGCACAACAGTAGCATGAGGATTTATTTTCATTTTCTTCTTAAGATTCTGCATGTGCAGATTGTGTGGCTCCCTGATCTCAAGGGGCCTCCTCCTTGTGACTGGATCTAATGGTGGCCTATGGACGATATTGATTGGCAGGTGGAACAACTGCCCCTTCTTCACAACTTTTCTTCTCGCTATGTCTTCCCTCATCTTGTTCTGCTCAGTACCAAGAACACCCGAGGCAAGCTCTCCACCAGGTGCAACTATTATATCCTCAGAGCTAGAGCTTGAGTCAGAAGACTCCTCATCAGCAATTCTTTTCTTTTTCTTCTGGAAGTTTTTCTGCACGCTCTGCTTACCCCTTGCCTTTACAGAGGTTGTCATCTTTTGTTGTGTTGGCATGATGTTGCCATGGATCCATGGCATCAAGTCCTTGATAAGATTCACTGGGTCCCTGCATATCTCTGCAAGCCCATCTGGAACAGAGCACTCTAGGCACAAGAAATCCATCTTGCATATAACATTTCTTAAACCTTTCGATGTCTCTACCAGGACAAGGAGGTTGTTAGAATCCTCATCTTCATTATCCAGTTTGAACACAAGGCCATACTGAAAACCCTGTGTTGTCGTGATCTTTCCTCTCCCATACGCCCCTACGAACACAAGGAGGACTGCATTCTTTTCTTCAATATATTGAAGGCACCACTCCAGGTTTGTCATGTCTCGAAGTGGACGATCTGTCCTTAAGACCTCTACGTCCCTTGACCTTTACTTCCTAGTTGTATCATTCTCAGCAATTTTGATGCTACTCTGTCCACCAGAGGACATTCCAACCGGATTGCTGGCCTTCTCAAAGGATAAGGATGCAATAATTTTCTTTGGTTTTGCTTGGTGACCAATGCCTCTGTCACGTTGCTAGTCAGCAGAGCTCATGGTCACTCTCAACTTCTTGAAGGCCTCTCACTCTTGGACTCAGCATCCGTGAAGGGGCTTGGAAATATGAGCTCATACGTTAATGTGTTTTTCAAGGGTCCAAGTCGATGCCAGGCATCGACTTGCACCTAAAAGTCGATGCCTGGCATCGACTTTCAGGCCACATTCGATGCCATGCATCGACTTGATGGTGCAAGTCGATGCCAGGCATCGACTTTTAGGTGCAAGTCGATGCCAAGCATCGACTTTGTGTGCAAGTCAATGCCAAGCATCGACTTGAGGGTGCAACTCGATGCCAGGCATCAACTTGAGGGTGTAAGTTGATGCCTCGCATCGACTTGCACCCTAAAGTCGATGCCTGGCATCGACTTTCAGGCCACATTCGATGCCAGGCATCGACCTTCCAGGTCGATGCCAAGCATCGACTTGATGGTGCAAGTCGATGCCAGGCATCGACTTACACCCTCAAGTCAATGCCTGGCATCGAGTTGCACCCTCAATGCCTGGCATCGACTTGCACACAAAGTTGATGCCTGGCATCGACTTGCACCTAAAAGTTGATGCCTGGCATCGACTTACACCATTAAGTCGATGCCTGGCATCAAGTTGTACCCTCATGTGATCTATATTTTATGAGCTAAGAAAAATAAAAACCTAGAAAGAATACTATTTACTCAAACATACAAAAGGAATCTTTTTTTGTGGTTTGATTTTGTCTACCTCTTGGTACTCTTGCCAACATTCTTCTTCTCCATGAGATTTGCCTTGCTGGTTTGCTGAGCTCTGTGCTTCATAGCTGTCTGTGCTCTGTTGCTCTCTCTTGCTCGTGGATTTTGAAAATGAGAATGATCTCCTCCTCTGCTATTTATAGGCAATTGGGTAACTTGAACCAGAGACTAACTGGATCTAACTGAATGAATCCAGGTGCTAACTATATCTGTCAACTTATCTAACCAGGAAATACCACTCACACAAATAGGCTGTTTCACCTCGACTTCAATGAAATATTCATAGAGCCTTGCAACTATTTATATACATTTGCATGTAATTTACACTTCAATGGCAAGAGTATGGTATGTACATGAGGAAGTCTAATCTCATGTATAAATTGTTTCTTAGAATCTCTTGCTTGGGAAAAAATCAAGTCTAAGTTGTGTTGAATATGGGAGATTAATGAAATCTTTATAGTGTTATCCTTCTCACTTCAGTTCATATTCACATTTATCTTGTAACACATTGTTGAAAAGGAAAATCAATGTATGAATAAACATTCAACAAAGAACTTTGGGGTAATTTCAACAAAATAGGTTGGTAATTTCAACAAAATAGCTTGGTAATTTCAAACGTCACTCATTGTCTTTGCATCCAACGTTCAGGAAAATTGTAGATTCAAAATTCATTTGAAAATCTTTTGTAACAAGCACATACTTAATTATTACATACAATTCTTACATATACTTTTCCATATACTTCTTACATATACTTTTTCGGGTACCTCTTTTACACATAATTCTTTTTGAATATACTTTCATCTACCTTTTTGAGGTCTAGCCAAGACCACAATAAAACCTAATCCTTGAAATCTTAACCAAAGGTAAAATTTCTTCTTGTAAAGTCTTCAATGGCACTACTCCAAACAATTTTAATATCTAATCCAGTTGGAACTCAACTTGGATATATTATGATTCACTCATAATGCTAAGACTCAATGACTCATATCTAGTTAGAAATCAACTGTGTATCTCATCTTTCAAAAGTGAATGAAATCTTTGGTTCCCTTATTAGTGTATATCTGAGTAATTAAGTAATTTGATGTAATTTGATGCTTAATGTAATTTAATGTACTTTAATGAACTTTTGATTTCATATCTACTTGATGTGACATTTGATGTGACATCTTCACTTGATCTCGGATTTCTACTTATTTAAAAAGGTCATTCATCTTCAGTCTTCTTTGAACTGAGTGAAGATGAGCTCAATCTTTTTAGTGGATGCTTGGGCATCAGCTTCCTCTGCTCATATTGATACAGTTTTGGATTCATTGTTCTCAGTTGACCCTTTCCACATAAGTGATGATCCCTATGGTTTAGAACGTGCTGATGATCATTCTATGTTTTCTGTTGAGTCATTTAAGTTATCCAATTCACAGTGCAATGATGCTCAACCAAATGAACCTCTTGATCTCCCATCTAATCCAACCATTGATCTCCCTTTTGACTCAAGTGCATGAGGAGCAACGGAAAAGCAAAGCAAGCTCAATCTACGTTTTAAAAGAAGGCCTCGTGAAGTAAGTAAAAAAAGATTTAAATTTCTTACTTCAGATAGACAGATTGCATTGGATATTGTGAAGCATTGTTGTGGTTTGAAATGTTTGTACAATTTAGGAATGAATAAACTAAAGCACCTAAGAGAGAAATTCCTCCATTTAGATAGTGAAAGGCAGGATATATACCTTGTTTCTCGCATGCAAATGATTGAGGATAACATGTCAGTAACACGTGTGCTTTTGAATATTTCTTTAGTCAAGGGATGCGATGTTGTAGGGCTGCATTTAAAATTGCAATGGGTGTGGGAAATTTTAGAATACATAGGGTTCAACAGGGGTTTTTGAATGGGGATCTCATTTTGGATACATTCCATGTTGGGACCAAAGGATCTGTTGGACGTCATGCAATGAATTGGATGATGAACTATTTTAGCTTGCATTGTGAGGTTATGCCTACAACTGGAAGGTTGCACTTGCTAGATAACTTTACTCGTTGAGAGGTATTTCAAATATATAGAGAAGACATGGAAAATAGAAGTGAGAAGTATGTGTTGTATCGTCACTTTACTCGATTATGGAAGGAAGAGTTTAACAATGTGTCTATTCCTCGTAAAGTTAGAATGGGTGAATGTTCAGTTTGCGCCACTTTGAAAAACATGGCAAAGGGGGCTACAACACCACAGGAAAAGAATAATTTTAAAAACCTTCTTAACAACCATCGTGAGAGTCAAGCTTTAGAGAGAAAGAAAGCAATTCATCATCGAAGTAAAGCACTCAGAAATCCGGAGCGTTATATGTGTTTGTTGATCGATGGTATGGATTAAAAAAAAACTTGTTTGCCACATTTTTATCGCAGCCCTAAGGACATTGGAGATGAAGTCCTTGTGCAAATGCATTTGGTTGGTGCTTTGGTATACAATGGAACTGTAATGTCCAAGATTTTCTTCACATATCCGAATGTGCATAATGATCCAAACCTTACAGTTACTGTCATTCATCGTGTTTTGCAATCATGGAAGGGTCTTTTGCCACCAACTCTATATTTGCAACTTGATAATACTGCAAGAGAGAATAAAAATTCTACAGTCTTTGGATATTTAAGCATGCTTGTTGATAAACAGGTATTTCAGAAGGTTAAGGTAAATTTCCTTCTGGTTGGCCACACTCATGATCACATTGATCAAATGTTCAGTACTTTCTCTAAGAAGTTGGCACGTAACAATGCTTTTACTCTTCCGATTTTATCTGAGCTGATTTCAGAAGCATATACTCCAAAACCAGAAGTGCAACACCTCACACAGATTTATAACTTTAAGCACTTTTGCTCAATGGGCCTTGATAACAGTGCTAAGGTTTTGGCTCCATTGCACAATATTAGTTTCAACCATGTATTCTTGATGAGGAGGTTTGATGAAATAACCCTTTTATTTGCAAAGCACTATTCATCTTCTCCTGGGTGGGAGCCTAAAGAGGGATGCAGATTCTTATTGCAGGTGCCTAATTTATCTACGGTGTATGGTGCAGAATAATCACCATATGAAGATAAAAACAATACAGAAAGATGTGGAAATGTGGTTGATCAAAGTAAAAGCTGGAAGCATGCACTCATTGAAAAGAAGAGACATATTGAGCGTGCAAAAAAATATGTTGGAGATCAAGATGTATCTTGGTGGGAGGACTTTTTCAATCATCAAGAAGAGATTATACAGTATACAATTGCAGGTCATTGGCCAGTTGATATTCCATTCACATGGGATTTTTGTACACAAAGATCCGTGAATGTGGCCCAAGCATGTAATGCAGATGCACTTCAAAGTTTTATACATCCACCAGAAAGAAATATTTATGTAGGCCCAAGGATGACAAGACAGGCAGAAGCAAGATGGCAAGGAAATTTAATAGAGATAAATGTTGGAACACTTATTGTAGTACTTGCTGATGGTGATGAGGCTACCAGACCATTTTGGATTGCAAAGGTTTTATAGATAATTAAAGATATTGATCAGCGAAGAATAGAGGCTTTGATGGTGCATTGGTATTATACTAAAAGTAGTAATGCATTCACAGGTAAATATAACTTAGAAATGGTGTGTGATACTAAACGAACAGGTTCAAAAAAGAAAAAGAATATTCGAAGCACATCCACTCTTAAAATGGATGATGTAGGTATTCTTGTTTATGATTTTTCCTTGACAAAAACAAGTCACTTGAGGAAAGCAACCATCAATATGATAAAACAAAAGCTTCCAGATGTATGTGGTACAAGAAATCATAGGCAAACAAGAAGATTTGTGCATGATCCTGTAGAATTTGGTATGTATGTGGATGAAGATAGAGCTCTTGTGGATATAGAAGAAGAAGAAGAGAGCTCTCAACAGTATGAGACTGAATCAAGTGCATCAGATGATGAGGGTGTAGACATAGATCGACATAGTTGTGAGTTTCATTGAAACTCTCTAACATTTTTAGTGCTTATGTAAATGTCTTGAAGTAGTTTGGTTAATGAAACCATGTTTTGTCGCAATTTTGAATAACAATCAGATATCCACCCATTGAAAATATGTCTAAAATGTTATTTTTGTATAAGATCTATTCAGTTTTACATTCTTTATATAGATTTTAGACATGTCAATGTCTTATCATATAGATTTTGGACATGTCAATGTCTTATCATATAGATTTTGGACATGTCAATGCCTTATATAGTGAAATTTTGACTACATTTTGAGCGCTTTTTTATGAGCTTCCATATGCTTGATTTTTGAAGAGTGTTCTCTTTTTATGACATAGTTCTCGTTTGTTACGACTCGCTGTTATATATACCTTTAGACTAACTAGGTGCATGTCTTTGGGCTCACCCAAGTATCCAATCAAGTGACCCTCATGTGGACAAAGGACCTTCAAATGTCATCTAATTCTTCAAAGGCTATCACATGCTTTCTAAATCAAACGAGGATTCTTCTCTCACATACACCCCAAGGTGGCACTTAAAGAAACTTCTCCCAAGACTAAAGCTCCCACACCTTGGGATAAATCAAGTATAAGGGTCATAAACATTTAATTGGGAGATCATATGCATAAATACACCTAGGGTTCAAACCAAGGGTTTAAAGCAAATATTCAAGCATGTGCAAAGGGTAAATCAAGATCTAAACCAAAGCTAATATACATCATATTGTAATCCTTAAAATCCATATATTTAGCCTTTCAAACCCATGACAATAGTAACATCCAAGAAGATTATCACCACACTTGAGAAAGTGAGTGTACCTATCCACCCATCCAAGTCCACTCACATATATACCTCTAGGCCAAAGGGGCTACGATTTCCATGTGTCCAAGTCACATGGATACCAAAGGTAGGCCTTTATGTGGGTTTCTAAGTTAAGCAATCGGATGGGATCACATGAAATCACATGTTTTCTTAAGTGAGGAGCTCTAGACTTGCACATACATCCTAAAGGTGTCTTGAATTGATTATTTCTCCAAAGGCCAAGGCTCCATACCTTAGGATAAGTTCCTAAGGTTCCAACCATTCATTTGGAGCCGATTTACTAAGGGTTTCTCAATAAATTCCAAGGGTTCTCCAAAACATTTTGAAGCTTCAAACCCCATGGAAATCAACCCCTTGAAGCCATGATTATACAAAATTCTTCCCCCCTTAAATTTCTTTTTTCCCAAAAAACATTTATAGCTATATTATGTAGAGTATTCCCTCATGCACCATGATTACTCTCACCAATCATGGATTCACTCTCAAAGATTTGCCTATTTTTCTAACTTTGTGTTTGAAAAGAGGGAAATATTTTAATGATGGAACTTAATCGTTATTAGGTGGCACTTTCCTTCTGTCCCATACTTCCATTTCACTAGGCACTCCCTACATAAATGATTCCTTGTCTTTTTGTCTTGAGTGTGTAATACTCTCTCTACTTCATGGAGGACATTCAATAATGGAATAGGTTGGACCATTGTATCTGGAGACAAGAGTATCTTGTTCAGCTAGTTTAATTTTCAATATGCTAACATGAAATACTAGGTGAAGCAAAAAATCTTATGGAAGCTTCAACTCATAAGTGATAGTCCAAAATTTTCTAAAAATTATGAAAGGACCACAATATCTTAGAGTGGGCAATGCCTTGCTCTCAGATTTTTGCAAAGTCCCTTTATTTTAGAGTTTCAAAAATTTTAGGAACATTCAAATAAATTTATTCTCCAATCCAAATGGAAACTTCTAGCTTCATAGGGTTGCTTCATACTTTAGCTCTATCCTAGGCTTTTGTTAGATTTTCTTTAGTTACCTTTAGCTTAAAGTTCATAGCTTCCAAAACATCTCTAGCTACTTGGACCTTCTCCTTTTGTAGCCCTACTACATATGGGCTTCTAGGTTGGAACCCATACATTATGATAAATAGACCATACTATATTGCAAAATGCTTAGCATTCTTCTTGGCAAAGTCAACCAAGGGTAACTAATCTTCCAAATCAATTTGGTTCGAAGACACATATTATCTCAACATAACTTCAAGTATTCTATTGACTCTTTATGTTTGCCCATTTTTTTGTGGATGTTCAACGGTACTCATGCCAAACTTCATCTCCAATCAATTGAAAGCGGCTCTCCAAAACTGGATAGTAAATTTTCTATTACTATTTAAACTATGTGTAACATAGACCATAGAGTCGGTAGAGATGCTCAACAAAGAACTTTGCTAATTTTAGAGTTTCAAGTGTATTTCAAGTAGGAAGGAGGCAAGCCATCTTATTCAAGAGATCTACTATAACCCAAACTGAATCATGTCCTTTCTTATTTCGTGGTAAGCCCATTACAAAGTCAACATAAATGCTTTTCTATTTTCCACTAGAGATTTATAAAGGGTGTAATAGTCCACCAATATTAAAATTCTTAACTTTATTTACTTGACACTTAGTACACTTAATTACATAATATTGTACATTTTTATGCACACTTGTCTAGTAGAATCATCTCTTGATGATTTATTGATTATAAGATGACCGATACTAGGGGCATCACCGCATTCAAACAAAACATTTCTTCTAAGTTCTTTATCACAAGGGACATAAATCTTTCCTTTATATAACAAGAATTCATTTTGAATAATATGAAATTCTTAAACTTATCGTTTGAGGAGAAATTGGTACCTCGATCAAGAACTTTTTTCCAAGCTTCTATAGCTTGAATCGTCTTTATACTTTCATTTCATTAGCTTGATCAAGTCATTGGATAGTTGTATGAAGCTTAAAGAATTCAACATAGACATGCACCTTAGTGTTACACTTATATGTTCCTTGAGTAGCTTTGATGTGAACCTTTTCCCTATACATGGGCACTTTCTACTCTAGTGCTAGCAAGAGGTTTTTTCCCTGTGTTACCAGATACATGATTCACTCATATGTGGTGGTACTTTGTACTTAGGGATACTATTCAGCTCTTACTTCAGTTCAATTCATTGTCAATAGAGAGAGCTATTCTAGCCAGTCGTCTTCTCCCTGTGTCTTATTGCATTTGTGCTCCTTGTGTGTGCGTCTTGTGCATCTCTCACACTTCTGCACACACCCAAAAGTGGTATTAGAATAGGTTCAAATCCTTCTCAAGTTTTGGTTTTTCACATTGTAGTGTGCACCCACTTTTAATAGTGCAAATCGATTTTGGAGGATAGAACAATGAATTTCATTGCATTGGGATTTTACCCCTCTTTTGAATCCATTTGTGCAGTCAAAATTGCCATCAGAATGATAGTTTGTGAGCTGAAATCTCAACATTCATTTCATCTTTCATTGAAGTAAAGATTTTATCACATTCTTGTTCTTTAGTGAAATGGCGGGCAGCAATGACTCGTTTGGCATGCTTCAAGCTAAAGATAAGCTTGATGGGACCAAATATCCAATGTGTCTTACATGATGAAGCATGTTATTGTTGCAAAACAACTTTGGAACATAGTGGTAGATGTAGATCAAAGACCTGCAAGTTCTTCTACTTCATAGTCTACTGTCACAGATGGAGCTTCTTCTTCAATTATAGTGGTTTCTCCTTCTCCACCTACACAAGAGCAGTTTAGATGGGATGGAAAAGATGCTCAAGCTCATGCATTGATTGTGCTTTCTGTGAAGCATCATATAGTTACACACATTCAGTCATGTTCTACATCAAGAGAGGCATGGGACACTCTTGCTTCTTTGTATGTCGTGCATAATGAAGCACGTGTTGCATACTTGAAGAAGCAACTTGAGGATGTATGTATGGATGAAAATTAGTCCATGGATGTGTATGTGACACACATCAAGGATCTGAAAGAGCAATTAGCAAACATATATGAGATTATTTTGGACGCATCACTCATCTCTACATTGTTGAAAGGATTGCCAAACTCTTTTCAAAGCTTTGCCACTACACTTTGTTTAGTTGCAAAAGGGAATCCCAATATGTATGATTTGATGATTTTGTGTCTCTTCTTTTGCAAGAAGAGAAATCTAGAGTGAATATGTGTGGTTTGATCAAGGGAACACAAGCACTTGCTATCTCACAAAAAGAGAAAAGCAACTATGGTTCAACTTTGGGTTCATCAAAACCAAAGCCTCGTTCTTCCTCTTCCACTCATTCCTCTAATGATGCTAATTTGCAAAAGAAGAAGAGATGAAAATATTGCCAAAAGGCTGGTCATACTATTGATGAGTGTAGAAAGCTTGCTAAGCACAATGAAAAGAAGAAGGAATCCGACATGTCTATTGTCAAAAATTCAGAAAATGCAAAGAATGATGAAGCTAACATGCATTCTAAATGTATGGTTGTGAGTGAGGCTGATTCGAATTGGTTCTTTGATAGTGGTGCTTCAAAGCACATAACTTCATGTAAATTTTTTTTGCAACTTTGAAAGATGCACCCAAAGGAGGACATGTGTTGTGTACCGATATAAAGAAGAACTTAATTTTAGTTTCGTTGATTGTCAAAGCTAGACTTCATGTACACTTTGTTGATGATAAGTGTATGGTTCATGATTTCAGCAATGGTGATATTATTGTGATGTCTGGTACATTATGTAATGGCTTGTATTGCATGGATACATATAAGAGGGCTACCTCGAATGCCTTGGTTTCTTATACTTCTTCCATGGCTGAAATGGAGCTTTGGCATGCACGTTTTGGTCACTTGAACTTCAATAGTTTGCTTTACTTGCAAAAGAAGGACATGGTTATTGGTTTGCCAACACTTGAGTCCATTGAAAAGCATGCATGTGAAGGTTGCATTCTTGGAAAAATGCATCGTGCTTCTTTTCCAAAAGATATTCATACACATACTACAAGAAAATTGCAGCTTGTTCATAGTGATGTATGTGGTCTTGTCAAGACTCCATCTTTTGGGAAACATGTATATTTTATTACCGTCATTGATGATGCTACTCGCATACATGGGTGTATCCTATGAAAGCAAAGAATGAGGTATTTTCTTGCTTCAAAGCATTTTTAGCTATGGCTGAATTTTTTTTTCAAACAAGCTTTTGACTCTACACATGGATCGTGGTGGAGAATACATGTCACATGAGTTTAATGCTTTTCTTCGTGCAAGAGGTATTTCACACCAATGTACAGTGCCATATACACCCCAACAAAATGGTGTTTTTGAGCGTAAAAATAGAACACTCCTTGAAATGGCATGATGTATGGTTAAAGGAAAGCACCTTCCTGATAAGTTTTGGATGGAAACAATCATGTGTGCAAACTATGTGTTGAATCACTACCCTACAAAAACATTGAGAGTCATCACTGCTTATGAGGCTTGCAATGGACATAAGCCTATGGTTAGTCATATGTGCATGTTTGGTTGTTTTGCATATGCTCATGTGCCATCACAATAATGTAAAAAACTTGATGAGAAGACAAAGAAATATATATTTGTTGGTTATAATGCTTAAAGGAAGGGATATCGTTTGTACTGTCCATTGATGAACACAATTATTGTGAGTCGAGATGTGATATTTGCTGAAAATTCAGTTTTCCCTCTACTTGAATGCAAAAAACAGCCAACAGTTAGCTCACAAGACGTGTTTGATACACTCATACCTTTGTTTCAAAATGGTGCACTTGACTATGGCCATGTAGATCAGCCAACTGAAGCTCAAACGGCTGAAAAATTCCAGCAATATAGAGCTCAAAATGCAGAGAATTTCCAGCCAAAGATGGCTGAAATTTTCAACTAAAAATTATCGAAACTGCTGGAAATTTCTAGCCACATATGGATTAACATTTGCATGAGCTCCTTTTCATAGGTAAAATAATTTATGAGCTAGGTTTAGTTTTTAACTTTCAAAAGCATTTTTTCGACCATTTTGACTTAGCACAACTCCATTGCAAGTTCACTTGCATCTAGTTCAACCACAAATGGTTCATTTGGGTCTACAATTTGTAGGATTGGGCCTGATATTATAGCTTTCTTAAGTTGTTCCATACTCTCTGCCTATTCCTTACCCCAATTAAGGCCTTTAGGCTTTCCCTTTAGTTTTTCATATAAAGGGACTAATATCTTGGCAAAGTTTGATACAAACTTCCCATAGTATCCTGCTAACCCCAAAAATTTTTGCAATTCCAATATGGTTTTAGGATGTGAATAGTTAAGAATAACTTGGATCTTTTTATTTTTAGATATAATTTATCCAAAATATATGATTTTTTATTCAAAGTGCCATACAACTTATTCTTTCTTAGGATCTAGAAGATCTTCCACTTGATCCAAATGGGTAGTTGCATCTTGGTAAAACACATGGATGTTTTCTAGAAAACTCAACTATGAATTTATTTAAGTAGGGTATTAGAATTGTACTCATCAAGGTCATAAAAGTAAGAGGGGCATTTGTCAACCCAAATTGCATGACTAAAAATTCAAAATGCTCATACTTTGTTTTAAAGGCCATCTTAGGGAAGTCTTTGGATTTGTTCTTGATTTTGTGGTTCCTTGTCAAAGATCAAGCCTTGAGAAAATATTCACTCCTCTAAATTGATCAAATAGATCATCTACTCAAGGCATTGGATATTTGTTTTTCACTATAAATTTTTTCAAAACTTGATAATCAATGCACAAATACATTGGTCCATCCTTCTTTTTTACTAAGAGGATAGGAGTTGCCCAAGGAGACAGGCAAGGTTGAATGGATCCTTTGTCAAGGTATTCCTTCAACTACTTCTCCACTTCATCTTGTTGGGAAAGGAAGTTGATATTGGATTTACGTATAGGCTTAGTACTTTGGAGCAATTCTATGGCATGATCGACTTGCCCTTAAGGGGTGGTAATGCATGGGGAAGTTCTTCTAGAAAAACATCCTTGTACATATTCATTAAAAATTCAAACTTAAACTTTTCATTTTTAAATAAAGAAAGGGAGATATACAAAATTGAATTTATGTTATAAACATCATTTACATTGGTCAGAAGTAACATGTAAACTTTCTCTTTGTGGTTATGTACAAGTTTCTTTAGTTCCATACTTGAAATGAGAGGGGTAATTGGCACGTCATGCTCCCCTTGAATCAAGTATTGGACACCATTCCTCTCAATTCCAAGGTATTCACTAGATAGCTTAAGTAATGTTCATAAGCCCTAAAGCCTTTCCGTTACCAACACTACATAAGTCCTTTCCATGTGCGTGATTTGGAAATCAGTTTTATCTTTAAAGCCTTGAAACTCAATTTCAAGATGGTTGTATCCCAAACTTTATGGTCTTAACCTTGCATTATGGAAACTATGCACTGATGTGATGACTTCAGTTGGGGCAACATGAACTTCTTCACCAATGAATACCTAAGGAAGTTATTATTAGCAGAGTGATGATTTTGGTATTTTCCCCTCGTATAAAAGCATAAAGTTTGACTAAGTCATGTGGTCCAAATTGATTGGTTACATAAGGATGGTAGGTGGTGTACGTGTGGTGGCAGCAAATAGTTGTGATGTGGGTGTTGATAATGGGAAGAACAAAGGGGTTTTGGGGAGGTTAGACAAATAGGAATAAAAAGGCTATTGAAATGGAGGTTGTAGAGAGAGCTATCATTGAAGAAGGTTGAGTGATAGGAAAACCCAAAAAATTTGATCGAAGATCTTGATGACCTATCACCAATGTAGTGGAAGCAAGGTCTCCAGTAATAGGATACAATGGATTGCCGAAGGAAGAAAAGAGGGAAGAAATAGAATTGGGGCTACAGAAGGTGAAAATGTGTTTGATAAGAGATGTAGTAGGTATGATAGTTACACCCTCAGTTCTAGGGGGTGATGGTGGAGGTGTTGGAAGAATTGGTTTGGATGCCTCTTCATGGATGAGAGTTGTTTCTATTGGTGCAATTAGCAAGCCTAAGTGCTTGGGTAATTACTCAGGACTACACATCATTTGGTTTCTTCACAAGAAAGAACTACACGTGAACCTATGCTATTCATTTTGGGCATAGTTACTTTGGATAATTGTAAAAGAAAGAGAGTAAGGAATTTAGGTGAGGGAAAATTGAAATTCAAACTCAAATTATGAGTATAAATAGACATGCTTTTAGTCATAGGATAGTAGAGCCATTCTGAGAGACATTGAGCGACATTAGTGCACATACATTGAGCTCACCTCATGTATAAGTAGTCAAGTACACTTCCCTTGTATCATATGTTCATTAGCATATATGTTTTGATACATTTCTTCAAGTACATCTATGTCTACTGTTCTTTGTTGCATATTCATCATTATAGTGATTTTGAGGAATTGATTTCTCTACGTATACTCACTTCCTTGCTATAATTTGACTTTTGTTAGTTAGATGCACCTATCTAATACTTGCATATCAATTTTTATCAAGTTTAGTTCATACGATCTTGAGATATGAAGCATATAAGTTGATTGTGTCTGCACACCTTCTAGATCTTGAAAAGTTGGGATGACTCCCCTAGCTTGTTAGAATCATTTCTCAATGTATGGTACAAATAAATTGATTAAATAACTTGCTTTAGTTAGCTATACACTTCAGTTAGATGTGTGAAAAATCTCTCTAGTCAATTCATACCAGGTTGTGAGCCTTGAGCATAATACTGAGCACTTCTATTCCCAAAAATAGAAGATTTCTTCACACTTTTGCATATGCAAGTTATCTGTTTTGATGCAAACATTTGGGAATGATGTTCCAAATCACTTAGTGGTTCCAAATGCATTATTGTGAAGCTGAAGGAGTATATTAAGCATCCCTAGAGTTAATTTAGTAGGTGCAGAGCAGGTTTTGTGCAACAGCAGCTCATCTCCGAAACCTACCTATCTATTTCCTCAGAATTTTGGTTCTAGGAGTTCTAAGCAGGGATATCGAGGGACTTGGCATACCAGTGTCAGTTGCTTGAGAGACTATCTCTCCTTGGATTTTGAAAATTGTGGTGGTAGTCATATGGATTGTTTTGGGGCCATCATCATCGTCGACATGGTAGTGATGGGAATTTGATTACTTTTCCCTAGCCTTGGTCGAGTTTCTAACCTACATGGGTCATATGTTGCGTGTGGTCCTTGTAGTGTGTATCTTATGGCCTCCACTACTCCACATGTTTCTAAGAGCATTTGCAGAGATTCACTGAGTTGAGAATCTACACTAGCCTCTTCCACGAGTTGGGCCATGAGTACTCTGCTACTCTGTTTTGAAAATATCTGTTGGGATTGAACATTCTCCATAAGTTGGTATAATTGACAGAGTTATGTGGTATAGTCAAGAGCTCTAGTAGCTACTTCTTCTACTTCACCCTCAGGTTGCTCCAATTTTTGTGAAAGCATTCTTTGTTGGTCGTCATCCAATGTACATGTTATTCTTATTTTGATTGTCCCATCCTTCATGTGGAGGTGCCAAGGCCCTCAGTGTTTGAAAAGAATTCGACATTTGAAAGTTGAGTTGTATATAGGAAAGACTCAAAGTCAAATGTTCCCACCCCTTTGATGTCTCCAAAAGGAGGCGAATTCAAACTCCGATGGCATAGGTGGAGAAGAGGGTGCAGCTTGTGAAGTTCCTTCAGGCCCAGATTGAGAGATTTGAATAGTGAATGGGGGCATTGTGCCCTCTCCTATTGGTGATATATCTTGGGTGGTGACAACTCCTCATGGTTGGAGACATGCGATAGGGCCTCTCATTCTTTTAGACTGATGGATTGAAGCTTGAAGGTCTTTAAAAAGTTATAATTGAGACCAAGTAAGAGCACACTCCATGGGCATGCCATATGATAGACACCTATATGTTATGATTATAATGGCACAACATCCGTTCAAGACTATTTTCTTGAACCACCTCTTATTAGCTTCATATAACTCCCAACTCCTCAATGATCCACACTGGAAGCTTGATGGTTAGTGAGCCTATCTAAGCCAAATAGAAACTGAACCAAATTCATTTATGTGGCTGAATGAACCAGTCTTGACCCGTGAATGCAAATTGCTTCATGCAGAGACGAAGGCGTATGGAAACATTAGGCATCAGTGCAACCATATCTTTTAGTTTCACGGTATTCTTGGCCTTCATGTTGTCTAGTACCAAGGTTTCTTTTGTCGAAGGGACATGTGTGTTGTGCATGTTGAGTGCATCTCTCACTAAATCCAAAGTGAGCTCGAACTTCTTTAGTTCATTGTTGTGCAACAAAGAAGGAATGATAAAGGTTCCTAGTTGATCCCTTATGCCACTTTCCTACAAGGTGGATACTAGATAATAACATTGTTTGAAATTTGTTTTTGGCAAGGGGGCATTGAAGTAGTCTTCCAACCCTGCACATTGCCAAATTTCTTGGAGTTTGGGGGTGTTCTGAAGTTGCTCAAACTCTCATGAGAAAAATTGAAATCTTCTCCCAAACATTATCGAACTCGCACTTTGACTCCCATATGTATGTATCTTGTACTAACTATTCTAACATCCCATTAAACCAATGAGAATGTCCACTAATCTTTTCTGTCAATCCTATAGGTGGATCCTAAATGGGTATTTGATGGAGGTGGCATAACTCTATAGGTTGCTCAATCGGTGGCACTTCAATAAGCAATTTTTCCATATCGATTGCTAGTTGATATGTCCCTAACTACAAACTGGTGCATGTTGTATCAACCATGAGTGCGATGGTAATTATTGATGGATTATCAACTAGAAGAAGAAGATCACATTAGTATTGCAATAGAGAAGAGATGAAACCTTGTTCCCCTTGCAATACCAACATGACATTTGTGCAAGTTAGTTGTTAGTCAAGTGTCCCTGAGTGAATGTGCATGGGAGTTGGAAGTTTGGTTGACTTTCTAGATGCATACTTTGGATGTTCAGTGAACTCCAAATGCATCTAACAATGCACAATTAATTTACAATGTTAAATCAGGTGATTTAGTATCGGACTTAACTTTCCAAACTTCTCATAGGGGATTACATATTTTGTCAGTAATTACAATTAAGGGTTTTACACTCTACATGGAGTTGAGACTTTTTGGGTACCCATCTCCAAGTAGTACTAGGTGAATGTGCATGTGCTCTTGTTGTAATGACATGTTTTAGCTTCAGAGCCCGTTGATTGAGTGTATGTGAGTGCTGCCTCAACTCTAGAGGTCTTCTTGTGGCAAATTAAGCATGTAAACAAGTCTTAGGCACCCAAAATTTATCTAGCCACATGTATGGCGAGTAGCATCATCAATGAGAGTAACAAAATATACATGCTTCCCAAAAGATGGAGTCTTGACGGGACCACATACATCACTATGAACAACTACATATTTCTTGTAGTGTGTGTATGACTATCTTTTGGAAAAGAAGCACGATGCCTTTTTCCAAGAATGCAACCTTCACATGTATGCTTTTCAATGGACTCAAGTGTAGGCAAACCAATAACCATGTCCTTATTTTGCAAGTAAAGCAGACTATTGAAGTTCAAGTGACCAAAATGAGCATGCCAAAGCTCCATTTCAACCATGGAAGAAGTATGAGCAACCAAGGCATTCGAGGCAGCCCTCTTGTATGTATCCATGTGATACAAACCATTACATAATGTATCGGACATCACGATAACATTGCCATTACTGAAATCATGAACCATACATTTATCATCAACAAAGTGTACATGAAGTCCAACTTTGGCAATCAACGGAATTGAAATTAAGTTCTTCTTAATACCGGGCACATACAATGCATTTTTCAAGAGAATCACACCTCCATTTGTAGCCGTAAGCTCAATTTCTCCTACTCCAATGATAGGATAAGAAGCATTGTTTTCACACACGACATGTCCTCCTTTGGGTGCATCTTTCAAAGAGGAAAAAAATCTTTTGCATGAAGTTATGTGCTTTGAAGCACCACTATCAAAGAACCAATCCGAATCAGCCTCACTCACAACCATACATGTAGAATGCAAAGATGCATCATAATGATATGTAACAACACAGGCCCAAAAATCTTGAGCCATATTTGCTTCATCATTCTTTGCATTTGCTGAATTTTCAGCAATAGACATGCTGGATTCCTTCTTCTTTTCATTGCGTTTAGCAAGCTTTCTACACTCATCAATAGTATGACGAGCCTTTCGACAATATTTGCATCTTTTCTTCTTTTGCAAATCACCATTATTAGAGGAATGAGTGGAAGAGGAAGGTTGAGGCTTTGGTTTTGATGAACCCAAAGCTGAACCATACTTGCTTTTCCCATTTTGTGACATAGCAAGGGCTTGTGTCCCTTCAATCAAACCACTCCTATTCACTCTAGATTGATCTTCTTGCAAAAGAAGAGACACAACCTCATCAAATGCATACATATTAGGATTTCCTTTTGCAACCAAACGGAGTGTAGAAGCAAAGCTTTAAAAGATTTTGGTAATCCTTTCAACAATGTAGAAATGAGTGATGCATTTGGTATGATCTCATCTATGTTTGCCAATTGCTCTTTCAAGTCCTTGATGCATGTCACATACACGTCCATCGACTCATTTTCAGCCATACATACATCCTCAAGTTGCTTCCTCAAGTATGCAACACATGCTTCATTACACATGGCATACAAAGAAGCAAGAGTATCCCATGCTTGTCTTGATGTAGAACATGACTGAATGTGTGAAACTATGTGACGCTTCACAGAAAGCATAATCAAAGCATGAGCTTGAGCATCTTTTCCATCCCAAGGAGAAACCACTGTACTCGAAGAAGAAGCTCCATCTGTGATAGAAGACTGTGAAGCCGAAGAACCTGCGGGTCTTCGATCTACATCTGCCACTATGTTCCAAAGTTGTTTAGCAACAAGAACATGTTTCCTCATGTAAGAACACATCGGATAGTTGGTCCCATCAAGCTTATCTTTAGTTTGAAGCATGCCAAATAAAACATTGCTGCCCGCCATTTCACTAAACAATAAGAATGTGATAAAATCTTCACTTCAACGAAAGCTGAAATGAATGCTGAAATTTCAGCTCACAAACCGTCACTCTGATGGCAATTCTGACTACACAAATGGCTTCAAAATGTGGTTGAAACCGTAGGGCACTAGATGGAAATGTTTCTTAGCTCCTGAAATTTGTTGTTCTATGCTTCAAAGTCAATTTGCACTGTTAAAAGTGCGTCCGTGCCACGACGCGAAAAACCGAAACTCTAGAAGGAGCTGAACCTGCTCTGATACCATTGTTGGGTGTGTGTAGAAGTGCAAGAGACACACAAGAAAC
Source organism: Ceratopteris richardii (assembly GCA_020310875.1). Lineage (NCBI taxonomy): Eukaryota > Viridiplantae > Streptophyta > Polypodiopsida > Polypodiales > Pteridaceae > Ceratopteris > Ceratopteris richardii. Next base: position 30,515,540 of record CM035418.1, on the reverse strand, counting down.
ACACACAAGGAGCACAAATGCAGCAAGACACATGGAGAAGACGATGGCTGGAATAGCTCTCTCTATTGATGATAAACTGAACTGAAGTAAGAGCTGAATAATATCCCTAAATACAAAGTACCACCACATATGAGAGTATCAAGCATGTGGTAACATGGGAAAAAAAACCTCTAGCCAACACTAGAGTAAAAAGTTCCCATGTCTAGGGAAAAGGTTCACATCAAAGCTACTCGAGGAACACATAAGTGTAATAGACTAGACCAAAGAACTTGATATTTTGAGTTGATTCAAGCAACTTCAAATGTTCAGTACAACCATCCTCATTGCAATTGATCAAATTTATATTAGAGTAAGGTCACATATAGAGTTGAGTAGCTAATATGCATTTGATATGGAATTATCATTGGTCAAGTTGCTAATTACAAGGTTAACTCTGATTAGTGATAATCTTGACTTTTTAGGGATGTTTATAGATAAACCCCAAGACCATACCTTACATGCTTCTCATAATGTACTCAACCAAATGCTAAAACAGATTGTAAAAGTAGATACTATTACCTTTCAAATGAATCCTCAATCAAAGAATTGGATAATTATGGAGAGAGAAAAAGCCTCTGAAAGTTGACAATACCTAGAGATGATGATGCAAAAAAGAAGGAAGAGAAAAGTAATGATCAACACTAATTTGTATATTGCTGCAACATTATAGTACAAGTTTTTTTGAGTCATTATATAGGCTCTTGTATAGCCCGTGAATCATCTACAATGATTTTAATTCAAAAATATCACGTGAGCATGTTTGTTGTGATGAGAATTACTTTTCCTATAATCAAGGAAAGGTGACAACTAAGCTCAAGAAGTTGAATTTAGGTGGTTGATTGATTCTTCAAGCTACCAATCCAAACTCATGTAATTTTTTGTCTTATTCTTTTATCCTTTTACAAGAATAAATTTCTAAGATTTTACATGAATAAGGAAACCTTATGAGATACCATAGGAAATCATGAAACTTTATATTAATGGAATTCTCAAGAGATAATTTAAGCACTATGGCTCACTTCAATGTTGGACAAGAACATGCCTTTATCAAGCATGGTTTTAGCTTGATGATCTAACAACTCCCCTTAAACTAAAGCATGAACTCTATACTTTGCTTCAATTGAGGATAATGCAATTGTTGGTTGCTTCTTGGAACTCCATGATACAAGCTTTGAACCTACAAATGCTAAGAATCCTTAAGTACTTCTCCTATCATCCTTAGATCTTTTCCAATCTACATCTGAGTATAGCTTGAGATCCAAATATGATGAATAAGAATAGAATATACCTTCATTGAATATATCTTCATTGATTGTGCCCTTGAGGTACTTGAGTAATCTCTTGGCTGCATCCATATGTGGTCTTCTTGGAGAGTTAATGAATTGACTTAGCACTCCTACACTATGTGAAATGTCTGCCCTTGTATGAGCAGCATAGATCAAGCTACCTACCAAAAGTTGATACTATTTAATGTCTTCAATTTTTTGACCTTCATAAACACTAAGCTTATGATTCATTTCCAAAGTTGTACCTATAGGTTTAACATTCTTGATTCTGAATTTCAAGAGTAGATCCTGATGTACCTCCTTTGAGTTAAGTACATTCCTTGATCTATGTATATGACTTGCATATCTAAGAAAAATGTGAGCTTTCCTAGATCACTAAAATTGAATTCCTCCTTCATATTTCTTTTGACCCTTTCTATTCCATTCAAGTCATCACCTATCACAATTATGTCATCTACATAAACACACAAATAGATAACTTCATTGTGAACCTTCTTGATGAACAAAGAAGGGTTTGCATTGCTTGACTTGAAACCTTGCTCTTGTAGAGAGGTTACCAATCTAAAGCTCCAAGGTCTTGGATCTTGTTTTAAACCTACAATGGGTTTTTTAGCCTACATACATAAGAAGGACAATTAGGGTTCTCAAACCCTGGAGGTTGTGCACATGTATACCCTCTTCGTTGATCCACCCATTGAGAAAAACATTCTTCAGATCACGTTGAAGTTGCTTCCAGTTCCAACTACTATACTAAGCAATGTCTTGATGGTGGTCATCTTGGCAAATGGTGAGAAAGTGTCCTCATAATCTATGCCCTGATTGTGAGTAGATCCTTTAGCAACCAATTTGGCTTTGTACCTATAGATTGATCCATCTGACCTCCTTTTCAACTTATAGATCCATGTGCACCCGATTACCTTGTGATTGGTTTGCATTGGAACCAACTCCCATGTGTCCATTTTCTTTAAGGCATTTATTTCTTCTTTCATGGCCTTCTCCCAATTAGTTTTACCCTTAGCTTCTTCATATGTTGAAGGTTCCTATGAAACTAAGTCTTTAGCCAAATAAATGGAATGCTTTTTTACAAATGGAGTCATATCCATACCTTTCAGGTTGCTTTCTCTCCTTTGTTGACCTTCTAGGTATGTTTTGGGAGCATTCTCCACATTCTTGCATTTTTGCCTTCCCTCTCAACTTCCAGAGCCTATAGTATCTTTCCTTCTCATCATATTTAGTTCTTGAGTATTGCATCTATGTATCATGCTTGCTACCTAATGGATTAAAATCTGAATCAAGATCATAGGGCAAGTTTACCTTTTGTTTGTCCTCATCATACCATCATCTATGTTCTTCAAATACAACATCCTTGATGGTGGTAAATTGCTTTGTGGATGGAGTATAGAACCTGTAGCCTATTTGAGTTGAATCATATCCAATGGATACTACCTTGGTGGCCCTTTCATCTAGTTTACCTCAAGTTTGTGAGGGTAGATGTACATACGCTAAACAACCAAAGACCTTGCAATGACCTAGACTTGGTTTTCTACCATTCCAAGCTTCATAAGGGTTCATATCTTGATGATATTTAGATGGAATTCTGTTCACAAGATATAAAATAATAGAAATTGATTTTTCCCATAAATAATGTGGTAGCTTCTTCTCTTCAAGCATTGTCCTTGCTGATCCAACTAGGTATTCTCCCCGTCCATCAAATACAAGTTTCTTCAATGATCTATCTATATGATTTTCCACATGTGTATGAAAGGTTGTCTTTGTGCCTTGCCAATTTGACAAGCATCATATTTGTTGATCATGTGATGATTTGATATGTTTTGCAGCCCTAGAACACTTTGATTCTTGCATATATCCTTCAAGGTTCTTTCATTTACCAGTCTCTTATGCCACACTTCAAGCTCACTTAGGTTTTGAGACCCAAAGTTGAATAGAGCTATATTCCTAGTTTCTCCTACTTCAAAAGTAAAGAGTCCATCATAATTCTCACCTCTGGCTATCTTCTTGAAGCCTTGACATGGGTCTTCCACAGAAGCTCCATGTTGGGTGAACCTAACTTGAAAGCCTTTTTCAACTATTTGGCCTACACTTATTAGGTTTTTAGTGATAGTGTGTACATAGAGAACCTTAATCAAAATTTTTGTCCCACCATTAGGAGCTTTGGCATTACCAATCTTCTCTAGATTGTGCTTGGTATCATCCCCTATTTGTTCTTCATGCTTATGCTTTGGACTTTCCAAGTCAGATAGAAGAGCAACATTGCCTACAACATGGTTTGAACAACTAGAATCTATATAGAATAGATGTTCATCTTCTTTACCTTCTTTGTGGCTCAAATTCATTAGGAGTAATGAATCTTCATGTGATTGATCCTCTGAGTAGTTATTGAAGTTCTATTGTGACTTCTATTGTTATTGTTGAAGTTGTGTCCACCTCTGCCTCTAGTGTTGCCAAATCCACCTCTACCAGCTCCTTTCTGATTCCTTCCATTAAACCAACAATTTTGAGTGGTGTGATTGGTCTTGTTAGAGATGGCACAAGGTTGAAAATCCTGTCCTTTTCACTTTTCATGTTTTTCTCCTTTCTTCTCCCCTTTCAACTTGCTTTCACCTACATAGTTGGCTTGGGAAATCTCCTCCTCATCCTCTTCCTTTTTCTTGCATTTATGCTTCTTGTCTTTCTTATTTGCATAAAGAGAACTTGTTGAATCAGCTTAATAATACTTACCTTCCTTCAGATTGTTGTTGGCCTCTTGATTGAACTGTTGTCCAAGGAATATGTTGAAATCAAGAGTTTGTACATGTTGAAATCAAGAGTTTGTACATGTTGAAATCAAGAGTTTGTACATGTTGAAATCAAGAGTTTGTACATCCATGATGAGATCATATGTAGTTGTGAAGGATTGACGTTGCTTATCATTTTTTAATCCATTCAAAATTTGCCTCATGATGGCATCTTCTTCAATCAACTCTCCAATTGAAGCTAACTGATCTACAATCTCCTTGACCCTGGTGACAAGATCTATGATAGTTTTCTTTGGTTTCTTTTTCATTTGGTTGAAATCATTCCATAGATGGTTCTTCCTAGCTTTGCTACTAGCAGAAAAGAAGGTCTCAAGTGCATCCCAAGTCTACTAGAGATGTTTTGGATCCTTTAATATGTGTAACAAGAAATCAGAGATAGAGTTTTATATATATGACCTAGCTTATGCATCTCTTGCATACCAAAGTGTGAGATTCTCAGTCTCCTCTTGTGTAGGTCCTTTGTTGGATCTCGAAGTAGGCATAACTTCATCACCTGCTACAATTCCATATAGATTTCTACCTTGCAAGTAAGCTTCCATTCTAATTCTCCAAGCAACATAGTTGACCTGATCAAGCTTCTCAATCATTGAGGTTAAACCATCACCCATCCTGATGTAGCTTTGATACCACTATGAGTATTTGGAGAAGCTTGATGTAGTAGAAACCTTTGAACCAAGTGTTGAAGTTTGGTCTAGCTAACTAGCACAAAACCAACCCTTTGCCTCTTGGAGAGTTAAATAAACCTTTTGGGCTTGGGATTAGTGCAATAAAAACGACCATGTAGTTTAAATCATCAATAAGAAATGATTAATGCAAAATAGAGAAGTTTGGACATGGACTAGACCAAAGAACTTGCTATTTTGAGTTGATTCAAGCAACTTAAAATGTTCAGTATAGAAACCTCATTGTAATTGATCAAATTCCTCTTAAAGAAATGTTGCATATAGAGTTGAGTGGCTAATATGCATAAGAGATGGAACTATCATCAGTCAAAATGCTAATTACAAGTTTAAATCTGATTAGTGGCAATCTTAACTTTTTAGGGTTGTGTAGAGATAGATCCCGAGATCATAAATTACATGTTTCTCACAATATACTTAGCAAAATTCTCCAAAAAATTATACACATTAAGTAGAAAATATTATCTTTGAAATGAATCCTCATTCATAACAATTGTATTACTTTGCAGAGAGAATAGGCCTTTGCAATTTGATAGGTTTTGGAGAGGATGATGTAGAAGAGAAGGAAGAGCAAAGTAATGATCAACACATATTTGTATATTGCTCTAAAATTATAGTACAAATATTTTTGAGTCCTTATATAGGCTCTTTTATAGTCCACAACTCATCTACAATAATTTGAATTTGTTGTGATGAGAATTACTTTTCCTATGATCAAGGAAAGGTGAGAGTCGAGTTTAAGAACTTGAATTTAGGTAGTTGATTGATTCTCCAAACTACCAACTTCCAAACTCGTGGAATTTTGATATTCTTTTTTTATAATTTTACAAGAATAAAGTTCTAAGCTTTCACATGAATAAGAAAACCTTATGAGATAACATTTGAATCATGAACCTTTACACCAATGGAATTCTCAAGATATAATTTAAGCACTATGGCTCACTTCAATGTTGGGCTAGAACATGCCTTTATGAAGCATGGTTTGAGGTTGATGATCTAACATATAATCTATTGTGGGCTCCTATTTGTCATGATAGACTAGTCTATCATGATATACGATGCTCCTCGTCTATTGTGGATCTCGATTTGTTATGATAGGCATGTCTATCACAATAGACAATCTCTATCATGGGGGTCTATCTGTAGAAATAGACTAGTGTGTCATGATAGATGTATTTATCACAATAGACAATCTATTTCATGAGTGTCTATTTGTCGTGATAGATTGGTCTGTCATGGTAGACATGTCTATCACAATAGGTGGGTGTCTATCATGATTTTTGTCTATCATGATAGACAAAAAAATGGAAATTTTGCAACTATAAATAGTGTTTTGGAATGCTCATGATGTGTTGTGTATCATGCATATGATGAGAAAATAAAATAATGACTTTTTCTGTCTATCGTAATAGATAGAAGCTATCATCTTGGGCCATGTGTAGGGTTATGTCATACCTGATGATATTGTTGGAGTTGATGATGGAGTAGATTCTTGTAGAAAACACACAAACAACAATGGACACAATTGCTCTCTCTCAAACTCTCTCACAAGTGAAATGAGGGAAATGAAGTGGAGAGTGGAGGCGGTGGTGATGGAGATGAAAAAAGTAAAGAAAAATAGAAAATATACCTACGTACCTATGATTCCAGTGTCAAGACTCTACATCTTACCATCACATGCTCGTCTTTGAATCACGCTCCGTGGCAACAATGCCAAATTTGGTGGCACTCTAGCATAATGGGAGTACCATTGTGGTGAAGATCCACTTCATAAATGTTAATCCGTGGAGACCTGAGGATGATGATCATGATGAGAGGGATGTACAAGTGCATGAGTGAGAAGCACACTAGCATGCACACACAGACACACACACATACACACACATGGGAATACAATGTAGAACAAAGAATCTGCACAATGGAATCTTCTATTATCCACTCTAGTTACAAATATGCTCTTACAAAGCTCAATTATATAGCAAGACAACACAAGCTCACCTAAAAAACGAGCTCTCCATCTCCTTTTATAATTTTTTACTAGCTTTGGCCTAGTTCAGACCTAGTGTTTTAGGACTCCTCAAGCTTAGTGAATCCTTGAATTGCACAAAATGGAGTTAAACTACCAAAAATGGATATTGACATTGATGTGTAGTGATTAAATTCAATGTTTTGATGGAAACTATATTTGAAAAAATTGTTCGGCCTATTATTTGTAGGATATTTGTTGATTCCCTTGCCTACTCAGCCTTGTATCTGAGCATTGGCTTTCTTGTTGGTATTCTTGCCTGAGGCTCCCTTGTCTGCTTAAGCTGCCTTGGCCACTCTTTTCGCTAACAATTACTTTAGCTTATTTTTCTTAAAATTTGTAGAAATAAAAATATAATATGGCATTAAATTAATAGCAATGGGACACGCATGAGTATCTGCCTTCCCATCGAAACTTAAAAACTTGTGGGTTCTCTGGATGATGGCATCTAATTACCTGCTCTATCCTTTTTTGTTTGTTTTTGTAGATTTTTTAGGGGAAGAAAGCGAAGGAGTCTAATGATTAATGATGTTGAAGATTTTAGGATTTTTTTTTGTAAAAAGCTATTGTAAAATAACAAAGATTCGTTCTTTATATAATAGAAAGATTTTATCTCATTTAATCCAGTTTGGTATATGTTGCATAATAGTATATAAGTTTGTAATAGTTCTTAAAGTATGGATTTTTCCATTCAATACATACATAATATTATCTCTCCTTGTCCTCCTCTCATTGGGGGGAATAACGATTTATATACTATCATACAACATTTTCCACTAGCTTAAAATGAACATTTTTAGTACATTCAAGTACTATTTTTTTTTTCTTTTATTGATTTTCTTTAGGATTGGATAACAACCTTGAAGATGTTGGGATATGATGATGATTCAACCAATATATTCATACCTCTTCTTGGTAGTCAATGAATCATTTGAGTGCAAAACTTTTCATTGCAAAATCATTCAACGTGATAGGGTGGCTAGGGCTATGAAATGTCTACGTGTTCTTAAGGTATCTTCTTTCAATGTTCGGATCAAGCTATTCCACATGGCTAAATGGACGTATAATTTGTTGGAAGATCTAGTCAGATTGACTTAGTCATTTCTTGAATTAGAAGCCATATATATTGGAGAGTACAACCTTTACAAAAGTCATGGATCTAAAATTCTTAACAAAATCTTTGGTTTCAATAACATTGCTATCAAGACCATTGAAATATAGGCTCAACCCAAGTTTGAAGAAATGAATCACGTGGATAATGAAGGAAAAATCTTCATTTTTTCAATGTTTGAAACAAATGTGGTAGAGAATCCAAACTCTAATGCCCTACTAAATGGGGTAGCAAGTTTCCTTCCAATCATGCCATCTAGATATGTTGAATTGGATTCAATGAACTCGAGAAATTTGCTTTGGACTTTGAAAAACTTAATCATATGCCTCATTTTTCCCCAACATGTTTGAAAAGTATTAGCTTGATGACAAAAACAATCATAATAATTGCACATCAAATTTTCACACTCTGTAGATAGATGATCAGTAAAATGAGAATACATGAAGCTAGATCTATAATGCAATCCCTAAGTAGAATGTACCACCACATATGAGTATATCATGTATATGTGGTTACATGGGGAAAAATCTCTAGCTACCACTAGAGTAAAAGGTGCCCATGTATAGGGCAACAATTTACACACATACAGGGGGTGACAAATAAGCCCCCACAAGGTAATATGCCCAAAGCTTTACCAAAAGCTTCAAAATTTTCTCGTGGAAGAGCTTTAGTGAATATATTTGTTGCAAGAGAATGAAGATTATGACCACCACCACCTGCTAGAGAGATGACTCTCCTCCCAAGCATATGTCTCTATATATAGATCTCTCCAAGGGATTGCCTTCTTCGGCAGGTGGATTCTAACCATCCATGTGTCAAGCATGTAACTGCATGTGCACCAAGTGTCCTAGTTAACTTGAGTTAACTCAAGTGGATGCTTGTAGAAGGCTCTAGATCGCTTTGCACAAAATACTCTCGCGTACCCCATGGGGGTTGAACCCAAGAACTCCTCCTTCACACCCTTGAGACTTAACCACTAAGCTAAGTGGATCACTTGTTTACAAGAGCAAATGACCTACTACATAAGTTTAGTCTCGAGATCTTTGGTCATAGACACGCGTGCCCAAATGGTGCGATTTCAGATGTCTATGAATGGACCAGACCCTTAGATCATAGAATTTACTTTATTACAAAGTACCTAGTACCTGCAAGAGAGGGCTCTTTGGTTGCCCCCACACATCTGTGTGCACAAGGTCTAACACACCATGTGCTAAATATCCACTCTTCTTGAAGGGCTGCCTAGTAGACTTTCCTAGTTGACAAGATTCACACATCTCATGCAACATGTGTAATGAAAAATGTGGTAAACCTTTTACCAATTGCCTCTTCTCCACGTCTTTCAACCTTTGAATGTTGATGTGACCACACCTTTTGTGCCACAAATCCAAGTCTCCAATCTTCTTGTCTCCATAGATGATGAAAATTCCTTGTTGCTTTGTCCTTTGCCAATGTTAAGAGTGAACATCCTCCCTTTTTTCTTTCCTTTGGCTATCAGCTCGTAGCCATTCCTTGGGTCTTCAATAAAGCATCCTTTGTGGTTGAACTTGACTTGGTATCCCTTTTCAACCATCTGTCCAATAGAGATTAAATTATTTGTAATAGTAGGAACATGCAATACCTTAGATAGTCCTCTTGCTTTGTGGTTGTCTTCAAGCTTCACATCTCCCATTTTTTGTATCTCATGCTTTGTGTTGTCTCTTGTCTCGAAAAAGCCTCTTTGCTTGGGTGCTTGAAGATTACTGAACTACTTCTCTTTACCTGACATGTGGTTACTACAATCACTATCTATATACCACACCTCATCATGTGGTTGACCTTCACTACTATGCTTCATAGCTAACAAATGCTCATTTTCTGAATTGGTTGAGGAATCAACATAATTACCTTGCCCTTTGTAATTGTTCCTACTTTGCTTTTGCCAAGTGTCCTTGCTTCCCACAATTGAAGCATCCATTTGAGTTGGAGTAGCCTCGACCTCCATATCTTCCTCCTCTATCCTTTCCTCTTCCTCTTCCTCTTGATGATTCACCTTAATCTTGGCTTGATTGACTCCCTTGATAACTTTGGTTGCCTTGTTGGTAGTTTCTTCTACCTCTTCCTCTTGAACCACCTCTGTTGCCTTTGCCTCTTCCTCTTTTCCTGCATAGAAGAGTTGGTCTTGGCTGCCCTTTGACTTGTTGCCTCCATGGTTGAGCTCCTTAGTCTCCATAAAAGAACTAAGTTGCTCAAAATCTATTAATGAATCCCTTAAATACACAGAGGTTGTGAATGCTTTCCATTTATCATCTTCTCTAATCCCATTAAGTGTGTGGGCAACTAGGTCATTATCATTTACAACACATCCTATTGAACCAAGTGCATCCGAGATCTCTTTTACCTTGAGTATGAAGTCATTAATGATTTGATTTGATGACTTCCTAAGGTTGTTGAGTTTATTTTTTAGCTGAATTTTTTTAGCCTTTGTAGAGGTAGAGTACAACCTTTCTAAACATTCCAAAACCTTCTTAGATGTATCTAGGTCTTGGATATGACCTATCATGGAGTTGCTTATGTGTTGAGATAGAATGAAGATCACTCTCCTATCTCTTTCTTCCCATTCTCTAATGGCTGTCCTTTTATTCTCAATACATGTATGTGGATCTATGTATGGCTTCACCTCAGTACCACTAACCAACCTCCAAAGACCCTTTCCCATGAGCAAGTTAAAGGTTCTAAACTTCCAAGGTTGGTAATTGCTCTTTTCAAGCTTCTCAATCTGATTATTATAGTCTCTCATTATGTAAAAGACTATAAAGTGGCACCTAATCCCTCCTTGGATTGTAATAGATGTGAGAAAGAATGATATGTTACCTTCCCACAAGAGTCTCCACTTGTCGTGAGCTTTCGATGATAAAAGCTCCCCCTTGCTTCAAATCCTTCTTCAAATCTTGCCAGTATTTGCTTCAATCCTTGGCTCTAAAGCTACTTCAAGTCCCCACCTTGATGTCCTAAATAATTAATGATGAGCTTTGATACCACTGATGGAGTATATCCACTCCTAGTTGTAGCATAAGAATGATAGGCCCTTCTTAGGACCAAACAATTCACTACCACAATCCACCGGAAATTGAATTGCTCTCTGTACTTGAAGACTAAACTTGTGACATTTTTCACTATACAACTAGACTCTTTAAGCTTTCCAACAAGCCATAGATCACTCAATTTGGAGAATGTGACCTATGTCAACCTCCTTGCATAAGACAGACCAAAATCTGCCCAAACAGATAGCTTACACCTATGTGTACCTCTTCACACACTTATGTTGAGGAATATGCAGAGATAGACCAGATATCTTTCAAGCTCAATATACAAAAGGATAAGGAACACTTGATAATAATATTATATTCAAAAGAAATCCTAGAATGAGAGCTTTAAGACGAGCTATCTCGCACATGAAACACACAACTACACAAAGAGATATAGACGAAACAAAATCTCAGCCAAAGTGAAAAATTTAGCAAGCAGGGGGCTAGCTTAGACCTGGAGTATGCACTCCCAATGAGAGCCTAAAAGTGCACAAATGAAGCTTGAGGATGGCCACAACTTTCTTGCAAGCTATTGCTTATATGATGCTCTAAAAGTTGGTGTAGAATTTGAATTCAAATTATGCCTCCAAAATCCCCCATTTTTCTCAATCAAGGTACATGGAATCTTGAGCTAAAAAAATCGTGGAAACATGGTTGTAGACTTTATCAAAAAATGAAATGATGTGGTAGTTGATTTAAGCCTTGGTTCCCATACATTTGAGCTTGTACATTTCTAATACTGTGTATGTGTATGTGTATGTGTATGTATATGTGTATGTGTATGTGTATGTGTATGTGTATGTGCATGTGTATGTGTATGTGTATGTGTATGTGTATGTGCATGTGTATGTGTATGTGTATGTGTATGTGTATGTGCATGTGTATGTGTATGTGTATGTGTATGTGTATGTGCATGTGTATGTGTATGTGTGTGTATGTGTGTGTATGTGTGTGTGTGTATGTGTGAGTGTGTGTGTGTGTATGTGTGAGTGTGTATGTGTGTGTGTATGTGTGTGGGTATGTGTGTGTGTATGCATGTGTATGTGTATGTGTGTGTTGTTGAGATATCAAGCTTAACATGTGATGATTTAGGATGACACGTACCATTTTTTCGTTTCTCTAACATGTATAGTGGTCACGCTAGTATATGTTAGGGATACTTCATTGAGCTTTATTAGATTTATCTACCGAGAGTGATGGCACATTTGTTCCTTTCCAGCTCACTCAATTGCGGACATTAAGTTTTTCCTTATGTACCGATCTTTATATATTGCACTTGTTGTATTCTTGTTTTAAGATCATTCTTGTACATTCCTTTTTATGTAGTAGAAGAAGAAGAAGATCATTCTTCCTTGCCTCAATCTGTGTGTGTGCTTCTTCTTGAGAGTGAGAGTGTGTGTGTGAGCTCTCTTCCTTATCTCCTTCCTCATGACATGGTATCAGAGGCAGTATGTTTGTAGAGAGCTCATGGAGAAGGCGATAGTGAAGAGTACACAGCAAGGCATGGAGAAAATGCAATTCACAAGCGACCTCCATTTGCTATGAAAATCGGCATGAAGGTAGAAGACCTCAAAGGATTTTCGAGAGTTATCGAAGTTTCAGAGCCATCTCGACCTTCGTTTCAAGCCTGCAAGGTGAGGTCTGCAAAAAAACTAGGTGAGTTTCAAAAACTGTAACTTGCATTGTGTTGGAAAACACTCATATATTCCATATCCAGAATTTCAAGCGATTCCGTGTACTGTTGATACTCGAAAACTGTGTTTTTCTGAGATTGAACTGTCACGTCATAGTGTGATAGTGTTCAAGCAGAAGTGCTGCTTGTAGTGTTTTGCAGTGTTGTGAATTGTTGCAGAAATGGCAAACACAGATGGAATGAGTCAGCTTATGAGCAATAAGCTAGACAAGAACAAATTCCATGCTTGGAGATTCAGAATGACGAATTTCTTGATGGGAAAAGGCTGCTAGAAGTACATCGAATGAGAGAATGAAAATGCTCCACAGTTACCAAAAAGGAATCGGACTGCAGATCAGGTAAGAGCATATGAGGAATGGAATCAAAAAGCATAAAAGCTAATGTATTGGCTATTTGTTAGCATATAGGATAGCATGATTGGACACATATAGGATGCCAAGACTCCAAAAGAGGCTTGGAACAATTTGGTCACATTGTATAAGGCCAATACAAAGGCATGGAAATTGCAGCTGAAGAATGAGCTGCATACATTAGAGAAGAAGAGCATGTCGTTAAGTGACTACACTCTGAAAATAAGAAACATGTGAGTCACTTGCATCTATTGGAGTGAATGTAGATGATGATGATAAGGTGGAAGTGTGCCTTTGTGGTTTAGGAGCTTCATATAAGCAGTTCAGAACTTCTATACTGACCAGGGAAAATATTTCGAATTTTGCTGATTTGGTCCATGCTGATTATTGAAGAAAAGAATCTTGGTGAGGATTCAAACTCCCAAGGAAAACCTAGTTCTGAGTAGGTATTCTACTCTGGTATAGGAAGAGGCAGAGGTAGAGGATTTGGAAGTGGAAGAGGACATAATAACCAAGATCAAAATCAACAACAGAATAATGCAAGAGGAAGAGGACAATTTCGAGGCAGGGGGAGCCAAAGAGGTCGCAGAAACTTCCAAAGAAATGACTCAAGTAGTGACAGTAAAGGATGTTGGAATTGTGGTAAACCAGGACATTTTGAATGTGATTGTAAGTTGAAAAATCAAATTAATAGAAGGCAGCATAATAACTATGCATCCACAAGTGTAGATGATTCTGAGAAGTTGTTCATGGTTTAACATCACATGATGAATACAATGCCTGCTGGTGTTTCAAAATTGAATGACAATGTCTGGTATGTTGATTCATGTGCTTCAAATCACATGAACATTCATGCGGAATGGTTTAGTACTTTGCAGAAATTGCCAATTCCTAGATATGTTGAAACAGGTGATAACACATCACGCCCTATCAAGCATACAGGAAACATAGCATTGTTGATGGAAGACGGGAAGGTAAAACATCTTGTTGATGTGTTGCATGTTCCAAATATAACAAAGAATCTGGTTTCTGTTGGACAAATGGTTGACCAGGGATTACAAGTTAGGCTCAATGCTGATGGGGTATATGTAGAAGAATACAAACGGGATGGAAGATTGATTGCCAAAGGAAACAAAGTGGGTAGGATGCTCACCTTAAATATGAAAATTCCTGAAATGAATGCAGCCATGTTCGCAAAAGGTCCAGGAATCATTGCTGATATAGAGATCTGGCACAAACGGATTGGACATGCAAACTTGCAAAGGCTGAAATTGATGCAGTCAAAGGAGATTGTCCATGGACTACCAAATATCAAGGTTGCAGAGATGCAAAAAGTATGTGTAGCATGTCAATTTGGTAAACAATCAAGATCATCATTTCCACATGACAAGCATGTCAGTGAGAATGTGCTAGAAATAGTACATACAGATGTTTGGGGTCTTGCAAAGACCACATCTATGGGCGGTTGCAGGTTTTATGTTACTTTCATTGATGACCATACACGAAAAGTATGGGTATATTTCATGAAAGAGAAGAGTGAGGTGTTCACTCACTTCCAAAATTTTAAGGCTATGGAAAGTATATTCAGACAGGAAAGTATATTCAGACATTAAGGTCTGATGGAGGAGGTGAATACATGTCAAATGGGTTCAACAATTTGACATCAGTGTTCATGCAGGTACACACCACAAGAGAATGGCATTGCTGAATGCAAAAATAGACATATTGCAGAAATAGAAAGAGCCTTGATGGCTGAGAAGAATATGCCTCATTTTTATTGGGCAGAAGCTCTACATACTGTTGTATACATCATGAACAGAACTCTGACTGCTGTTGTACATCAAGTTACACTTGAAGAGAAGTTTACAGGTAAAAAGTCGAACTTATCACATCTGAAAGTTTTTTGATGTATTGCATATGTACATTCCCTAGATGAATTGAGGATGAAGCTCCATCCAAAAGCAAAAAAGTGTGTCTTCATTGGATACTCCCTTGAGAAAAAGGGATATAAATGTTATAACCCACTCACACAACAGGTAAAGGTGAGCAGAGATGTGGTATCGATGAAATGTCAAGCTTCTATGCAGATGCCAAAGAAGGACTGAATCTTGAACCAAATGACAAAGAAAATGAAAAATCAAGTGCAGAATCTCAAGTTTTGAGTGGACCGGATGCATCACCAAGCAATAGTTGCAACTCAAATCCATGGAGTGGAAGATTGCGTGGAAATTTCAGTCCAGCAAATTCATCAAATACATCCAAGAAAGTTAAAGAAAAGCTTTCTATAGGTCATAAAACATGTGCAGGTTTTGAAGACGTTGATGGAGATTCAAGCGGTTCAGAAAAGAGTCTTGATGAGGAACTTGGACTTCCCTCTGTGAAGACTCTAGGAGTAAGAAGGGCACATGCAGATGATACAAGGACAAGTGACCCAAGACCAAGAAGATCTAGGAGGATGCAGAATTTAGTGCAACGATTGACGTATGACAGTTATATGGCTCCTCATTGTGCCTACATGACAAAGGTAATACAAGATGCTGAACCTTCTTGCTTTGAAGATGCAATTGGAATTGCAGATTGCGAAAAAATTGTGGATGAGGAGATGGCTACACTTTATGGAAATAATACATGGAAGCTGGTTCCATTGTCGCAAGGAAAGAAACCCATAGGCTGCAAATGGGTTTACAAGGTAAAACATAATGTTGATGGTAGCATAAGCAGGTATAAAGCACGATTGGTAGCTAAAGGATATGCACATACATATGGCATTGGTTATGAGGAAACATTCAGCCCTGTAGCTAAAATGTCTACTGTCAGAACACTTGTTGCATTAGCTACAACAAAAGGATGGACTTTGCATCACATGGATGTGAAGAATGCTTTCCTACATGGTGAGTTACAGGAAGAAGTATATATGGACTAGCCACAAAGATATGAAGATTCAAAGCATCCAAAATATGTTTGTAGGTTTCAAAAGGCTTTGTATGGGCTGAAGCAAGCTCCTCATGCATGGCATGCAAGGAGTTTTGATAACTAAACCATCATTGGGTTTTCTATGTGTGATGCTGATCATTCACTATATGCAAGGAAGGCTAATGATGGCATTACAATTGTGGCTATTTATGTTGATGACCTGATTGTAGGTGGTGATAATGAAGAAAGCATCAAAGAGGTAAAGCAACTTCTTATGCAAGAATTCGACATGAAAGATCTTGGTGTGCCGCGCTATTTCTTGGACATTGAGTTTATTCATACAGAAACAGGTATATGGATGTCACAAAGGCAATATGCCTTGAATATGCTGCAAAAGTATGGTATGGCTGATTGTAAGCCAATTTCTATGCCATTAGATCATAATTTGAAGTTAGATACTACGTCAAGTGAAGCATTAGAAAATGCTTTTATGTACAGGAAAATTGTGGAAGCTAGATATATCTCACAATCACGAGGCCTGATCTTAGCTACACTATTGAACTTGAAAGTCAGTTTATGCAGGTTCCCAAGAAGCCACATTTGGATGCTCTGAGGCACACTCTACGTTATGTGAGTGCTACTTTGGATTATGCATTGTTTTATGAAGCTGTTGTAGATTTGCAAGTTTTTGGATACACCGATGCAGATTGGGCTGGTAGCATTCCAGATAGAAGATCTACTAGTGGTTTTCTATTATCACTTGGAGGTGCAACTATTACATGGAGCAGCAAGAAGCAAACCATTGTTGCTTTGTTGAGTACAGAGGCTAAGTATAGAGGTGTTGCAATGGAAGCATGTGAGGCAGCATGGCTAGAAATGCTACTTGCAAATTTAGGTGTGGAAGTGGGAAACCCTATCATTATCTATTGTGATAATCTTAGCAGCATACAGTTAGCATAGAATCCTATTTTCCATTCTAGAACAAAGCATATCGAGGTGCATTATCACTTCATAAGAGAGAAGGCATAAGTAAGTGATATTGATCTTGTTTATGGTAGAACAGATGAGCAGGTTGCTGATATTTTCACCAAAGCACTTGGAGCTGAGAAGTTGAAGAAGTTTAGGGAGATGCTTGGATTACAGGATATGAGGTTGAGCTTGAGGGGGAGTGTTGAGATATCAAGCTCAACATGTGATGATCCAGGATGACACGTACCATTTTTATGTTTCTCTGACATGTATAGTGGTCAAGCCGGTATATGTCACGGATACTTCATTGAGCTTTATTAGATTTATCTACGGAGAGTGATGGCACATTTGTTCCTTGCCAGCTCACTCATTTGCGGACATTACGTTTTTCCTAATGTACTGATCTTTATATATTGCACTTTTTGTATTCTTATTTTTAGATCATTCTTGTACATTCCTTTTTATGTAATAGAAGAAGAAGAAGATCATTCTTCCTTGCATCAATCTGCGTGTGTGCTTCAACTTGAGAGTGAGAGTCTGTGTGTGAGCTCTCTTCCTTATCTCCTTCCTCGTGACATGTATGTGTATGTGTATGTGTATGGGTAGTGTATGCGTATGTGTATGGGTATGTGTATGTGTATGTGTATGTGTATGTGTATGTGTATGTGTATGCGTATGTGTATGTGTATGTGTATGCGTATGTGTATGTGTATGTGTATGTGTATGTGTATGCGTATGTGTATGTGTATGTGTATGCGTATGTGTATGTGTATGTGTATGTGTATGTGTATGTGTATGTGTATGTGTATGTGTATGTGTATGTGTATGTGTATGTGTATGTGTGTGTATGTGTATGTGTATGTGTGTGTGTATGCATGTGTGTATGTGTGTGTGTGTGTGCATATGCGCATGCGCATGCACATGCATATGTGCATGTACAGGGCACTTATCTTGAATGCAGCAAAGAACACCTCCCGAGAGATTGTCCAGGGAACCCCTCTAGTGAGCCCAAGGTTACACCAATTAATGTGGTATATTTAGTGGTGTATTCAAGTTCATGTAGCATTAAGATGGCTCCTATATAGGCAGCCACTCGGGCATAAGCCTTAAAACATGCTAAACTAGCTGAATAATCAGAGTCAAGTGAATCAAGAGAGCCTACGGAGAGTAAAACAAGAACCTCGAAGGATACCAGGGATAAGGTTAATCATAAGTGGGCTAGAAAGTTATCTGAACTAGAAGAAATCTGAGACAAAAATAAAAATTGCAGACATTGCATCTCAAACCCCTCCCATGCCTAAAATCCATCCACTCCACTTCATCCCACCAAACCACTAATTGTGAATAAACCACAACTAGGGATGTTCTCAGAGATCCAACCCCAGAAGGCTTAAACATGATGTTCAATACACATACACATACACATGCACATGTACGTACATATGCACATGCACATACACATACACACACATGCACATACACATACACATACACATGCACATGCACATGCACATACACATGCACATACACATGCACATACACATGCACATACACATACACATACACATACACATACACATACACATACACATACTCATACACATACGCATACACATACACATACACA